>VYXD01012319.1:0-25343 GCA_013397195.1 Hylia prasina | reverse complement strand
GCCAGGGGGCGCCACATCCGGGGCGGAGCCGGCACCGCCATGGCGGCGGCGTTCAAGTAAGTGCCGGGCCCGGCGGCCGCGGGAACCCTGAGGGGACCCTGGAGGGCTTTCTCCGGTCACCGTCGCGGCTGCGTGCGGGGAGGGGGCTCGGCGCGTTCGGTCGGGATGGGGTCGGTGCGGTGGGGCCGTGGAGCCCCGACGTGTGTAGGAAGGGCTGAGCGAGCGAGGTTTCGCCGGCCGGGAAAAGGCTCGGCAAAAAGCGGAGTTCAGTGGGGCCCGGAGCTACCTGGTATCAGATTGCAGAATATTCCGAGTTGGATGCTTAGGGATCCCCGAGTCCAACTCCTGGCCCTGTGCAGGACACCCCCAGGAGTCACGCCAGGTGCCTGAGAGCGTTATCCAAGCACTTGGACTCCAGCAGTTTCGGTGCTGTGACCTCTGCCCTGGGGAAGTTCCAGTTCCAGCGCCCAATCACCCTGTAGGTGACAAACCTTTTCTTACTCTCCAACCTAAACCTCCCCTTACACAGCTGATAGCATTATAAGGAAGTTACAGGTGTAGGGAATTCAATGACTTCCCATTTATAACTACTTGTTTTAGAATAGTAAAATGGGTCAGAGGGAGTCCTCCCAGGTCATCCAGTTCCAGTCCCTCTGCCGTGGGCAGGGACACCATTCGCTAGACCAGGTTGCTCAGGGCCCCATCCCGCCTGGCCTTGAACACTTCCAGGCACGGGGCATCCACAGCTTTTCTGGGTAGTCTGTCCCAGCATCCTTGATTCTACTGTATTTACGGCTTAAATGCGTCAAACAAGGTTAGCAAGTGCTGTTTCATGAACTGGAAGACAACAGACCTTGCGTTGAGCTTACAATCCAGTAATACAGGATCAACACACGTGGAGCCAACAGGAGTGAATTCATGCTGGCCATTATGCTGGTGGTGCCTCTGTATGTTAGTTTGCATTTGGAAAACTTGCCTATTCCATTTACCTTTTTTCCATCCCTGCCCCAGAAGCACTATTTTAACAAAATTATGGATGCTTTGTTTGAATATTGGCAACACTTTTAGAAAAGCTTTTTTTTTATCTTAATGATCCCTGTTTAAAATACTAATACACAAATACTGTTGCTACTGTATGATTAATAATAAGCATTAGTTATTTCTCATCTGAAGCACTGCATGAAGCATATTTTCTAATTTTATATTTTCTCAAAGATTCTAAGAAAAACTGAATTATTTAAAATTTTTATACAATTTTCTGCATCTGAATGAAGTCCTTGAACTAATAAATATTTCATACATTGTAGTAAAACTTTCTTTTTGCATTCCTTGAAAGGCATTCTACACCCTTCTTTCACAAAACACTTCTTTTGATTTACAACTGATAGGATTATTTAAGTGAAAGCTAGCAGTTTTTTGTTGAGTGTATGTGCAGGCAGGTTTCTTGTATGGAAAAAGCATTTTGGAAATGAACTCAGGAAAACACCTTTTTTTTTTTTAGATTAGTTTGGAGTTTTCTCATTCTTCTGTAGCTGTATTGCTAAGCAGCTTTGTCAGGCATCTTGATTCCCTGATTATTTATTGTTGTGGGTTTGTGGTTTTTGATTTTTTTTTTTTCCTTTTGCTGTGTCTTGCCTACTTAGGAGCTTGCATTTGAGCTTCTCTTTCTATTTGTTCTAGAACTGTGGAACCATTGGAATATTACAGGAGGTTTTTGGTGAGTGAAACATGAGATACCTGTATAAATTCCTTGTAGTGAATTTTTTCTTGCTTGCTTCTGCTCTTCTAACTTATCTGCATGGAAATCTGAAACTATGGAAACTATGGAAATGGAAACTGAAAAAAAATCCCCAAAACAGTCTGAGCAGGTGAAAAACATTTGTGCTCTTCAGAACATGTGTTTCTTTCCATCTGTGGTGTTGATGCTGTTCATCTTGATGGGTAAATGCTTCTGTTGGTCTTGAAAGGGGGTTGAGGTTAAATTTGACCAAGATGGTGATGCAGGTTTTTTGTCTAGTACAAAATTATGTCAAGCCAGGCTTTTAGATGCTACAGAAATTAGTAATAGAGCCTATTGCTGCTAACCATGCACACTGTAACTGTGGGGGAAAAACACTTGTTACCTTAAATTAGTTCATCTGTTACTTAAGTTGTATTGACTTAGAAATGGGTCCAATATTATTGCAGCTTGGGTTCTCATAATTGAACCAAAAGTGTTTGCTTTTGAAAAGCTGGAAACTGTGGTGAGTAACAATTCAGATCTAAAATGATGGAATATTGTTTCAGTTTCTAACATAAGGGTTATGTGTTGTACAGCTTCTGACTGATGGTATTTGAATGTTGAGTTTACTTTGGGTGCAGGGTGTTTCTTTTGTTTTCTTTAGGTCACTCTAATTTTAAGAGCTCCACTAAACAGTACAGTCAGTTATAAACTCTCATTTTAAGTTACCAGCATGTGTTCATTCTTGGATGATATTCTGAATCTAGCCTCCTGTAGTACCTACCCTTGAGACAGTCTATTGTTATGGTGTCTAAATAAATTTAAATGAATTTTAAAAATCAGAGGTTTTCTTTTGCATGCGTACAACCACAAACTACGCATCAGTTGATGAAAAGCCAGCTAGAGTGTGACTGAGTTCTCCCCAGCATTTTTTATGAACTTCTGTAGCAAAAATATTATTGTGTTATTTGATAAAGTATGTTTTCTAATTTGAAGTTTGTACTTTTTCTTTAGAAAGAGAACTGTCGGCCTGATGGAAGAGAGTTAGGTGAATTTCGGACAACCACTGTCAATATAGGCAAGTGCTCATGTGGAATAATAATAATAATAATGGGGGAGGCATTATTAATATCAGGTTATAGTGACCGTAATGACATGTTAATTGGTGTTCTTGGTTCTTGCATTTGGAAACCAGGAAGAGGAAGGATTTTTCTTCACAGTTTCAACAAGCATGAAAAAGAATGCATGGTACAATAATATCCTTGAGCATTGTTTTCAGTCCTGCTCCTGGGCTAATGTGCACAGTGTAATTGGTCCTATAAGTGCGGCACAATTTAGGTTCCCTCACAGTTTCAGATGACACTGAACTGGGAGTGGCTGATGTGCCAGAGGGTTGTGCTGACATCCAGAGGGGCCTTAGCAGGCTGGAGAACCTCAACCATTCTGTGTGATTGACTGTTTAATACAGAGATTCTGTCCCACTCTGGATTTGAGACTTTGCTTAGCCTGTGCTTAGTATAAAACGATGGAAAGTAAACACTTTGTGAAGGTTGGATGTTATTTAACACCCTTTGAAGGGAAAATAGATTTTATTGAACAGTACTTTTTCTCTTCAGGTTCAATTACAACTGCAGATGGTTCTGCCCTGGTGAAGTTAGGAAATACCACAGTGATTTGTGGAGTAAAAGCGGTATGGTTGTTTTTATTTATCTGTTAACTGAGTTTGTGCATTTGTGTCTAGAAGTAATCATAATGTGCATAGTGTTTAGAATTAATCACCCTTGGAGTTACAACAATGTGCCAGCCAGATGCAATTACATTTTCACCTGAGTTACTTCCAGACCTGAAAGTTAATATACAATGTAATTGTATAATCCTACTTGTCTAGTCTGAGAACGTGTATATTTTTGTGCTGCCCATTGTGTATGGGGAAAGATGTGTACAAAACTCAAGTCCCTGTTATTTCTAGACAAAAACTCTGTAATTGAAAAGTTCATGAACATCGATCAGTAAGTGCACTGGGAATGAGCTGGCTGGACTATTGAATGCCCTGTAGCCTCAACTCTCCTGCTGGCCTGCCATGACCTACATGACAAATGACTGCTCATCCCTGTACTGAGTTCTTCCATAGGAAATTTACAGACAAAGACTGATTAAAAATGGCTTTTGTAAATTTCATTGTAATGATAACTGGGAAGAAAACAACCATTTGTATGTAGAACAGCTGGACAATATTTGTACAAAATTCTGGTCTTCATTTTTCTCTTCTCTATTTCTCCAGGAACTTGCTGCACCTGCAGTGGATTCTGCTAATAAGGGATATATTGGTAAGTGTTTCAGTATGGATCTTACTCAGGTTTTGTATTGCTTCAGCTGAAAGGTTGTGAAAATTGTGTTGTGAAGATTTCTTAAAAGAATTAATTTGGATCAAATTTTATTTCATCCATTTAAATTAATTTCAGAATTGACATCTAGGTATCTAGAATTCCCTTTGCTCTGCCTGTGAGTTTTCCATATACAGCTACCTTTTTATTGCTGATTCCAGGCTGGGCATGGAAGGAAGCCTGCAGCAGTGTGTATATTAAGAGGGAAATGGTAATCTGTAAAAGATAGTGGCATGCAAGGTTTTGCAAAGGCATGTTAACTCCTGTTTCAAAGTCTCAGTAGGCAAAAAATGTAACTCTTAAAAGTAGTGAAATAAAAACTGTTTATTTCTCAGAGAACTGTAAGTCCTGGTAGTACCTCGTGACTCCTGTTTGGAGTTTCTTTGGAAATAAAATAATTCTGTGGAACTGAGAACTTAGACAAAATCCCCTTTTTCTAAGGCATCTCCCAACTGTGTTGTTCTCAGTGAGCTTGACTGTGCTTAGGTTTTTTTCATGAGTATTTATGTATGTTTTTGCTTCAAGTCTAAAGCCTTAGGTTTTAGTGGTTGATGAAAAGCAGACAGCATACCACTGAAGTAAGGAGGTGGAATGGGAATGCTGCTGTTTCTTGATCTGTTGAAAAGTGCTTAATACTTAAAGAAGAATTTGTGTGGGTCATGATAGAGAAGGATTATAAACAGAGAGTGGCAGGTAGGAGTATGCTTTTCCATGGAGTATATAGTTTCTGAGTACAGAGAGTACTACAAGTTCTTTAATACAAACTCATGCATAACTTCATTTTTGAGGGGAGAATTAGGAAGGCTTGACTGAAAAATTCTTGGTCTTGCCTTTCATTTGAAGTACATAAAATGGTATTAAGAGCATCTGGGGTTTTTTTTATTATTTTTGATTACCCATTGTCTGCTTTTGACTAATGATTCTTGCTACCTAGTTCCAAATGTAGAGCTGCCATCCCTCTGCGCAGAGAGGTTTCGCTCTGGACCACCTGGTGAAGAGGCTCAAGCAGCAAGCCAGTTCATTGCAGATGTGATTGAAAAGTAAGAACCATCTTAGTGCTGTTAAAATGCAAGCAGCTCTGCAAGACAGTTTTCCATTTCCTTGCTTACTCTCATTTTATTTTAGTTCACAGATGATAGCCAAAGAAGATCTGTGTATTGCCAATGGCAAGGTAAGTTGTATCTCAGAATGAAGAGGGCGATAGTAACAAGACCACAGTACCTGTACACAAGTACAAATACAGAAGGTATTTGAGGTTAAAGCGGGTTTTAGTGTTGTTTTTGCTTTTCAGTCTTTATAGTTTAGTTTACATCCTAAGTGCAAAAATGAAATTATAGAAATAAGTATCTGTATTTAGTGTGGGCAGAATTTTCTTATATATTGCACCATTTGCTTAGCTGATGTAGTATCTCACATGCAAACCTTTTTTGATAGCTTGCTTGGGTATTATACTGTGATATCATATGTCTGGACTACGATGGAAATCTTCTGGATGCCAGTGTCTTTGCTTTGTTGGCAGCATTAAAAAATGGTAAGTCTCCCTTAGAACAAGAGACGTTCGATTAGTGTTGCTTGGAGAAATGCATTAGTTTTGAACCCTGATAATAGGTAACTGTTTCATGGGACTGTTTGGTTCCTATCATTTGAATGCAAATACAAGGTGGAAATGATGGTGGGATGCCATACGTGTGTAACACAGTATAAAAATAGCATATTTTTGTGTGCTTATTATTGCTTTCCTGAAAGACTAATGGCTATTGCCACGTGTTCCTTGGTGTCAGATACCTGAGTTTTTCAGCAGTGGCCATGAACGAGTTTAATATCTACATCAGTATTTCAGTGGTTGTCAACATCTCTAGGCCTGCTAAGCCCAACAATGTTTAATACTAGACCACTGTCATTTTTTCATCTCTTCAGTGCAATTGCCGTTGGTTACAATAAATGAAGAAACTGGTTTATCAGAAGTTAATTTAAAGCAGAAGAATCCTTTGATTATCAGAAAGCACCCGGTAGCCACATCGTTTGCTATATTTGATGAGTAAGTTCCAAACTGTTCTGTACTTTATGGAAACAACAGTGTCTGTAAAACAAATGAAAGACAGAGGATGCCACCAGATGTTTCTGCACTTCTGCCAGTGACCAGTGTGGAGCCTCAGGCAATGCTGCTCCACCATCTTAAATCCACAGCCTCTCTCATTGAAGGGGCCTCTAGTTCTGTGATGTAGTAAGTGCACAAAACAAAGTGCAGTCTGTACTCTGCAGCTTCTTCCTGTGGCTTAAAGCAGATGTGGTTCCCAACCTAAAAGATAGAACTTAGAAGTACAGGGATGGGTACTGTTTTAGGCTTTTGAAGTATCTTTAAGATGAAAACGTTACCAGTGCAATTAATGTTTTAGAAGCCTGCGTAAGTAACTGTTAGAAAAGATGGTAGTTTTTGAACAGCTTATTCCAAGGATGTAGTCAACAAAGGAAGTAAGAAGTAACAGTCTGGTTAGAACAATGGAACCCCTGGATTACTGAAAACGTAATTACCCAAGATGAAGTGTAACCAGCATGCTTAAGTCATTGTTCATGTAGGAAAAGAATCTGATTATGAGAATTCAAAGAAATCACATCTGATAACTTGACTTCTCATATGAAATTGTTTACTGGCTCTTCATCAGGTCAAGAATGTTAAGAATGTTTTCTGCTGCTATGTATAAGAAATGCACTAATTTCTGGTGACATCCATTTACAAAGTAGAAAGTGATAGGATCGTGCTCACTGTGCTATTTGAGATTTAGGTCTGTTTGGAGATGTTGGGGGGTTATGGCACATTAATGTATTCACAGAAATGATTAGTAGGGCCTTTCATCCAAGCAACAAATGGGGTGAGGAGCAATAATCTCAAATGTTGACCAAGTGATTCCCAAAATGCATCAGAGAAGGACATTATTGGTACTTTGGAGTGCCTGAGTGCCTCTGTTAATTGCATTAATACCATTTCTGCTGGGTCTGAATTTTGTTGTACACTGAGCGTTTGGGTAACATACTAGGCAGACAGCTAGCAGTAGGGTATTATTTACACACAAATCACACATACTTACACATAGACCAAAAAGCTGCTTGGGGAAGGCAGCTTTCCCTGAGTGTCTCTTGGGCTTTGTTTCCTTCCCTGAAACCAACTGTTGCATCAAACAAGTTATTTAAGTCTCCTTTTAGCTTCTAAAACTAAGTATTATTGAGGGGGTGTGTACCTGTGTTGTGTGGTTTACACTGTTTATTTTTTTCAATTCTGGCTTATTAATTTTTCTATGACACAGCCCTTTGAATAAAATGCTTTACATACTCTGGCTTCCAGAGGCATTTTTCTTCTGCATAAAAGGCCTCCTTGAATAAGTGGAAGTGGTAGGTTAGCGTGGCCCCATGGCTGAGGAGCACTGGTGCAGAGCTGCTCCTGTGGCAGTTACCTGTACATCAGCAACAGCCATGCATTGAACTGCTCATGTGATGTGTGACAGCCAGAATGAGCTATCTTAAGCAATCCACTGAATTTGTGTTTGAAGTATTCCAGTCTGAGTGAGGTTGGAGTTCACTGACAACAACTTAAGAACTACTTTGGTGAACCTGCCATTGGAAATGAGTTTTGTTTTAAGGTATCTGGTAGAAATTAGTGCATTTAGAAATTAGATGCCAGTCTTTAGTGTAACTACAAAATAATTACTGCAATATTTCATGTTACATACTGCAAATGGCAATTTAGTGGCATTCTCCTGCAATGCATCGCTGTCGCAAAAATTATGAAACAGCGTATACGCCTATTTTCCAGTCATAAACACATGATTATGTGAAATCTCCCATATTTTTTGGCTTTTTTTTTTAAATTGGTGCATTTTGGTAGGAAAACTGATAAGCTTGAGCACTAAATCCATCTACAAGTATTTTGTAAGACTACAGTAGAAACTGTATTTTGCAATGTATACCAACATATCTGCACGCATTTCTTTCACAAGCACGTTACTCATTGTTGATCCAACTGCTGAAGAAGAAGATTTAGCAACTGGAACAGTAACCATTGTAACTGACGAAGAAGGGAGACTCTGTTCTGTCCATAAACCAGGTACTTCTAAATTTACTACAAAGAAACCTATGGAGATGATGATGTTAGGTCAAGAAAAGATTATGTACCTGCTTTGCTTTGTGAGATGCAGGTGCTTTATGGTAACAGTGTCTACTTGATTAGCCATTAAATTCCCTGCTCTTGAACGGAGTTTTAAGATGGTGCCATGAGTAAAGTTCAAAAAGCAGTCGTCACAGCAGAGGACAAATCCTGTGCACGTCTGCTGTTACAGCTCTTATTTGTTTCCATGATCTTTGCCTGAAGCTTGGGCTGGGAAAGCTGTGTGCTCCCCAGGTGAAAGGTGCTGGTAATGGCAATTACTGTATTAATACTCACATTTGGAAATCACAGTTAGATACACATAACTGAAGTGTAAAGTAGAAAATCAAATTGTTCCCTTCAATGTTTAGGTGGAAGTCCTCTTACAGGAGCCAAGCTTCAAGACTGTATCACCAGAGCAATTACAAGACACAAAGAAGTAAAGAAGCTGATAGACAAAGTAATAAAAAGTATAACACCCAAGTGAACAAAAAGAGAGCTCTTTTCAAAAATGGATTTGTAAAAATTGTATTTGTTACAGTGTTCACAAACCTTTTATACTAAATAAACAAATACCAATACTACATTTACAAAGTTCATTTTTTCTAAAATGCTTTTCACCCTTATTCTATGTACAATGTTGTTGAGTGGTAAAAAATACAAGATAAAACATTCTGTTAAAAAATTAAGTGACTTGAGGAAACCAGATCCTAGTCACTTTATAGATGCAATTTCTAAGTTCTGTAAGGTTGGCTTCTAAAATCAGTTCATTTCTTTTAATGTAATGTCAAAAGTTTGTTTTCCCACCAGTAATATAAAACATGAATTTAATTTTAAGCCTTTTCCTTAATAATCTGAAAAAAAAATTCCCCTTCAAATCAATTTTTTTGGCGGGGAGGCAAGTCTCATGATTTTGGAGGGGCTGGTGTGCCTCTTTTCCTTTTACTTTTTGAGTGGCTGCCTGAATGCTGTTGATGATGCAGGTGAGCTGCTTGTGCTGCTGCCGCTGCCATAGCCATTTGATGCTGCAAGAATCGTAACTGCTGCCATGGAGGAGAAGGGAGAAAAAGCTTGTCAGTGTTGACTATAAAGCTTTCACATCAGGAAGAACGAAGAGGGGAGAGAAGGAAAAAATGAGGAAGCACCAGGTTGACAAAAAGAACACACCATGTATTGGGGCAATAGGTACAGTCAAGCAGCACCAGTGGCACAGAAGCCTGCTGAGGGCACAAGCTAACATTTTACATGTGAATTTGCACAGCTTTGTTTCTTTGCCCTTTCTCTTCATTGCAGTAACTGCAGTAACTCAGCAACTTCATTGAGTGTTTGGGTTACAGAGTACCTTTTTAATGTGATACCTTCTCAGTGGATGCATCGTATGAATTTTCTGTATGACAAAGTGGAGACCGTGTGCTAAAAAAATGCTAAAGTATTTTCATGAAGCATCTGAATGGTAAAAGAATGCTTTGCAGAGCTCTTGCTTCCAGGTACTAACTGTAGCAGTGCTACATTTGAACTTCCAGGTGCTTACATCCATACCATTTTGAAATCTATTGGCACCTGGTATAGTATTTAGATATGTGCCACAAGCACCCCTTGAATGTTTGCAAATCAGGAAGGTGGAGGGCTTAAATGAATAAAAATAAATTCAGTGCTCCAAGCTGAGAGAAACACAAATTTCAGGTCTTGCATGATAGTTTTCTAAATACACGTTGGTTTTGTTGTTTTTTTTGGATTTTTTTTCCTTCAATTTGTGAGACCATAACTGCATTAGTTTAAAAGAGAGCCCAAAAGGGCAATATTTTTGATTTTGGAGCCAAGAATTGTATTTTTAATTTTTTTTTAAACACAGTCAGAGTGAAGTTGCTGGATTACTTGTATCTGTTGCTGCTGCTGCTGCAAGGCTTGCTGTTGTTGCTGTTGCAAGGCAGAAGAGAGCTGGAGTCTCTGCTGAGGAAGGCTTTGCCCAGGTCTGTTCACAGCAGAGCCAAGCTGAGACAACACTGAGAAAGAAGGGGAAAGCAGGCAGGTCAAAGAGGTCAGGTTGAGTTGGTCAGGGGAGGATGACACAGGAATACAGTGTAACAGGAAGGGGGGATCAATAGAATTAGTTTCAGAGTCAAATTTGGAACAGTGCAGAATAAAGTATACATGATAAACATACTCAGTTAGAACATAAGTAGATTATGAAGTGCTTGTGGAGACACAAAGGTTTCTCACACTGGATGTTAAGCACACAGTTAAACATTCCTTAATGAAGTCTGGCATGAAGTTCCCTGCATTTTCATTTTGTCTTATGTGTAACTTGCTTTCATGTGATACTATCAATTGATGGCACTTAACTGCCAAACAAAGCAGAGAAGTGCGGGCTTTAGAAGTCGAGTATTTCTCATAGAATTCATGTCCTGATAATAAACAGGACCTTAGGACCAAACTTCATTGCAGTGTGAATTTATCAACATTTAGCTACAAGAGGAGGCTCAGCAAGCACATACCTGTGGCTTGAGGTTGCATAAAATTCCCTACTCCAGTCAGGTTAATTACAGCAGCTTGTTGGGCAGATAATGCCTGATCTTGATTGGATGGACCTTGGTCAGACCCCTAGCAAAAATGAAAAGCTTGATCCTTATTACCAAACTTTTGTATCAACAAATCAGCAAATAAAGCCAATGTGAGGGCAGACTTCTGAAGTGCCATTTAACAACATTTAATTCTATGTCATCCAATGCGTGTAGCTACAGGCTATACTGTAGTCATTAACAGTAGAACAAACAGATATTGAACACCCCAGAACAGCTTTGTTTTGGCAGAAATGGTATTACTCCTGTTAGCCAGCAGAAGTCCCATGTAGTTGTCAATTTCTCTGCAGTCTAGCAGAGACTACACTTTATGTTGTAATCTTATGACGATTTCCTGTCCCATTCCTAGCCCCAAAGTCTTCAGGGGACCCTGAGATATCCATGTGCAGAAGTCAAGTGTGCAAAGCCTGACACTTATTTCCTGTTCATATTGTGCCACACACTCCTTAATTTCATAAAAATACACACCCCACTTTTAAAACTGTATTTTCAGAACAGAGTAGTTTTCACAGTAATCACTTTAAAGGAATTAGTGGAGTCTGGCCTAGTGTCTCCTGAAGTCAAAGGGTGCTGATTTATGACATCTTCTAGAGCTTAAATTATGTATTGATTTATAACACAGGGAAATAAAGCATTACATGCACAATTTGAGAAAACTGTATGGCTTATCAGTCAGGAAAAAGCTGGTGCAGTCCAGGGGTTGCAATGCTTCTTTAGCGTTACATTATAATGCCACAGCTAGGAAAGCCAGACCAAAAGGTTGCACATTGAGACACCATCACCTCCATGATGACCAAGAGTCACAGAACCACCATGTGGGGAAAACCCCTAGAGAGAATGCATATTTATATTGGTAGCACAGAAAACTGTTTTGGGCCTAAGTTTTTTCACTAAGCACTGTGAGCACATACATTCCTGTCCTTATGAAAGCTAAGGAATCTAGTGTTCATAACAGCTCATTTTAGCCAACAACCCCCTCCTCTATAATGCAAAGTATCAGAGAAGTTCCTTAGGGCAATTTAACCAATGCAGAGATTGATTTTCTCCAGAAGAACTTTCTGCCACAAGAAGGACTATGCTTACATCAGCCTTTTTGGAAATGCCCTTGATGTTCAATATCCAGAAAATAAAACCCAAGAGTACAAGGTCACATGTTTTTTTTTTTAGTAGTTCAACTAGTAATTGACATTCAGAGATTTGGATGCTGTGAACAAATTGCAAAGTTTCCCATTAAACTGTCCCACAATCCAGGACAAGGCCTATGGCACAGGCAGCTATATACCATAAAAATTTGGAAGATGCTCTTATTTCTGAACAGTCTACAGTATCACAAGTGAAATGATGACAAACTTGAGTATCCAGCAGATAGTGTTTGGTAAGCAGAAGGCTTGCGTGTCTGTGAAGATGGACCACAAAAGCAGAGCAGCTAGCATTCTCAAACTGCTGCATCAATGTTGGTTAGGGTTTTTAAGTACTAACCCGGTAGCTGCACCTTAGGATTTTTAAGGTGCAACTGACCACTCAAAATTTGTCATTTTGAGGATGGATTGGTCTCTATCAATAGACTTGAGATTTCCTCTGTGATTAATGCCTTTAACACTAGTTACAGGCAGCAGTAGAGCAAATGTCTTAAGATTACAGCTTTAAAGACAACTGACATTTCTTTTGGTGCAAAGAAAATTCTGATGAACTACAGCAATGAGGGTTGTAAGCCAACTCAGAGCAGTGTCAAAATCAAGTTTTGGTTCCTCTGTAATAATACTGACTGCATTTTTTTCTCTGCCCATCTGATGTATCTGTTAGTTATGATGAATGTAAGCACTAAGCTGATTTTACACCAGCCATACAGTGGGGCTGGCTCTCTTCATGACAGAGTTAGACAGTGCTCAGCCAATTGTTTTGTTACAGCTTTTCTATACAGGATATAACTAAAGAAGTATAACCCAGCTCCAGCCATAGCAACAGAGCCACTGCAGTCGTTGCTGTTTGAGAAAGTTTAGGAGGAAGATTTTCCCCCTCTGCTTCAGATCCATTGGGTAATGGCTCATTTACTTGTGGAGATGGGGAGAATAGGAGAAACTGTTTCATCCATGCACCCCAGACTGAGGGCTGTTAGCACACACCTGTTCTCCCTGTTGTTGAGGACTACAGGTTGTAGGCTGCTGAGACTGCTGCTGTGAAGAAAACTGTAACAGCTGCTGCTGGAGTGGGTTAAAAATAAATGAACCACCTGGAAGCTGTTGAAGATTAAAAACAAAAGGCATCATTCAATCAAACTGCTGAGTTTCCTACTGTTCTAGGATGAACATAGTATTGACAGCAGTGGACTTCCTAAAGGCTTGATTGTTGTTTTGTTTAAACAAAATTTAAAATCAATCAGTTTACAATTGTTGCTGTTTGTGAAAAAGGCTCATGTTCTGAAAACAAACTTGCATGAACTTATAGAAAAATATTTCCATAGGAAAATACATTTTGCTTATTTTAATTAAAATGGCAGATATGGTACTGATACTGGAAAGATAAATGCCAGTCTTCAGTAGCACTGTACATAATAACCACTTTCAGAATATTCCACTGAATTTTAATAGATAGTGAAACAGCCTTGATTCTTCTCCCTTACCCCAGCTTTAATTGCACTTACTTCAGCTGAATTGTTCTTGGTTTATATGAGTGGCAGAGCTAGCTTGAAAGGATGTCCTTCAACATGGAATCACTCAAAATACAAGCATTTAATTCTATAGAAAAGCTCTACTCTGGCATAAGTGCCTCCTGTGCCTGCCCTTTTCCATGTTTTTGAAGTGTACAGGAGTGGGAAGAGGAAGTAGCAAAGTTGGTAGTAATTTTTTGAAACATGGTGCAACCTATGTGGAACACTGAAACTGCAGTTCTGCACCTGCATCTGGCAGCTGACTTCAATGTCCAGGAACTCCACCCAGTTCCACAAACAATCCCTGTTCCACTTTTAAATGCAACTCTCACATAGTAAACATCTGCTCATGTTTGTATTTATATGTATGTTTAGTGCAAAGAAAGCATTTAGAGAGCTTCTAAACTCCCTATCTTACATGAACTTCCATTTCCATTACCAAAAACTCTTTAAACCCATTACTGCACCTACCTGTGCATGCTGAGCTTGGCTTTTAGGTGTTCTACATGTAACCTCAGAGTGATTCTACTACACTGTTTTGTACAGTATAATTTTAACTTTAGTATAAAGAATGATCTGCAATGAAACCTTTGGCAAATCCTGAAAGACACTATTTTAGGATTAATCTTTTGAATCCAAATGTCAGCATCTTTATATTGTTACTGAGAACTATCTGCTTTTTTCTAAGCTAGGAATATAACTTCTACCTGCTATCTCTATGGAAGTAGTCTTTTATTCTAAGCCTTTTAAATAAGCAATTAACATTTGCAGTAAATGGTCTGACCAACTGGCTCCAAAGATCTGTGTGGGGCAGTGCAGTAAGCAGCACTAAGTAGGTCTCAATAGAAAGACAAGAAATTATCATTATTATTGTGTCCAAGTATATAAATTACCTGTAGAAGATTTAAGGGCCGAAGATTTGATGTATTTTTCAAACCAAATGGGCTGCCTGTTAAAGAAAACATCTTTTTATTAGTAGTGAGTCTTTACTCAGTTGTATTTGTGTTTTGCAGTACACCTTTCCACTGGGACTATTTCTAAACATCTGCAAGCTGGAAAACTGGCAAGTGTAAATTGAGTGTAAATTTAATGCTAAGTGTATAATAATACATGTATAATACAAATGTAATACTGGCAAGTGTAAACTTAATACAATGCTGCATTTTCCAAAATGCAGTCCATAGTTATTCAGACTCAAAGTGCACAAGAGCTGACTAAATGGAAAGAAATCCGTATCAATTCATAACACTATACCCTGTGACCTGTTCACGCATTTACACAAAGGTGATTGTGGAGAATACCACAGCAGTTATTTTTCAGTGATCCTTCTTCTGACTTTAAAAAGTTTTACTCTTTGTACAGTAAATCCAAAAAGTCCATGGGCTCAGTGAAGTAATACACTCCTATCAATCTTTACCAGAAAACAATCCCACCCCAAATCTGAGCAACACTCCAGTAAGACAGCAGCCATCAAACAGAAGCCCTGGAGGTCTTGCACAGACCTAACTCAGCATCTGTTGTGTGGGTGACAGCACAGCATGTACAAATCTCTGACACCAAACAGGCAGAGGTTGATAGTGCTTGAAAGGACAGAAGGAGACTAAAAGTGATCCTCGTGAATTGAAGAAATGGTCCAAAACTCAGTAACACCGAATTAAAAAAAAGACAAATGACCAAGTACAAAATTGTAACTATCTTTGTGTCTATACAGCAAGAAAGGACACGAGAAGTTACAGTAGGTCACAAACATATCCAGATCATCCATATCACAAACTACAGAGCACACAAAAGAAAAGAACCTCTTCACACAGTTTACATTTATAAAATTCACTGTCACAAGATGCTGTAGAGATTCCAAAATTGTACATGGGTTCAAAAATCAATTAGATAAATCCACAGACTAGAAATCTAGCACAGGATATTAAGCACAAAGATCCATGTGGATATTCTTCAGCTGAGAAAGTCTCAAAGCTGTAGATTGCCAGAAGAGGTACAGTTGTAGACAAGGGATGTTTCATTTCACATTTCTGCCTCATCTCAAACACTCTCCTCAGTATCCTCTAATGGCAACTGTCAAGAGACAGAATATAGACTGGACGGATTTTTGGCCTAAACCAGTAAAGCCATTCTTATATTAAGGTAATGCTGTTGCAAAAAATACAGATAAAAAATAGGCAGACCTCATTTGGGGAAATGTTAACAGGAATGTTGTGAAAGAGATGAGATGCATTTTTTCTGCTGTGCTCCACAGTGGTAAATCAGCCAAGCTCAGGCTTGTGTCCCGTTTTGGTTATCACATTTTAAGAAGGATGTAAGCAAATTGGACAGTCTAGAAAAGAGTGACAGGATTACAAAAGGTTTGAAAAATATGACCTATCAGAAAGAGAAGACAAATGTGGGACATGACAGCATGTTTGGTACTTAGAAGGTAAAGAGAAAGAGTGAACAACTATTTTTCACATCTGAGTTATGGGAGGAAAAAAAATGCAATTTAGGAGATGCACTGTAATTAGAAGGAAACATTTTGCATGGATAATGAACCACTCCAAACAATTACTGAGGAAGACTAGAATCTTTAGAAGAAGACAGTTTAGATAAACAGTGGTTCATTATGGTTTAGACAGACTTAACTCTTAGCATAAGGGATATCCTGAAGTCTTCTACTGTTCTCATTCTATAAACATACATTAGACTTTTTTCTATATTATACGTTCAGAAAATATAAACTGATAATTTAAATTGTGCTTTTAAGATTTATATAGTTGCATTTGAAGGCAATAAAGAACTATTCAATTGTTGTACAAGAACAAAGTAGTACCAGGGCCAGAATAAAATGCCTCACACATTTAAAAAGTGAGGCCTCTTTCTAAGTTCATCCATGCCTTTTTGACTTTGGAGTATTTGACTTTGGAGTTCCTCTCAAACTTCTTACTGAGCACACCAAACAATCCAGGTTTTGACTGTGTATCTCCAGCCCAGCTCACCCAAAACCAGCTTCAAACAATCTCCAACACACCCCACACTTTGAATGCAGAAACATGTATGTTGTTCCTGAGCTGCAGCCGTCAAATACACAATCTCCACACAATGGCCACTTCAGTCCATTTTTCTGACAAAATGTTTTCACACTCTCCCTGTCTGAAGGGTGGGTGGCTTTTCCACTCAGTCACACTGACCTGCTTGAGAGGCAGATTGCATTGCAGCGGGCAGCGCACTTGGTACCAGACCTCCTGGGGGTAAAATGCCACTCAGATTTATACCTGCAGGGGCTATGGCACCAGTGTTGCACCCCAACATAGGGTTTGAACCACTCATCAGTGACTGTGCTCCACTGTAGAAGAGGAAAGACAACACATCAAACCCAAGTGGCACAAGTAAATCTGAGTAACTAAATTGTTGCCCTCTGTCTTACTGCAAATAAATCAGTTGCTTGCTGTAAATTGTGGGACTATGGATAAAGCATCAATGCAGCTTAAAAAAAATAATTTTGCCTAGAGCATAAAATATATTTAATATTATGAGCACATACTGGGGTTTTTTTTCTTCTTTGGTATCAACTGATAAAAATAAACCAAAATTGGTCCTTTCATTCTATAAATACTAACAGGTCAACCGTCTTCAATATGGTTGAACTATCATAAAAGGAACAGGCTTGTGTTTTCTTTTTGCCCTATAGAAAAAGGTCCAATTTATCAACAGTGACCAGCCGCTGAACACCTTAGCTGGATAATTTGAATGTCTGATACCTGCACTGAAGCACACTGTGTCTTACACTGATCATCGTAATTGCAGAATTTTCCTTAGTCTACAAGCAGTTCATGCTATACCGTACAATCTATTCTTGACATTTATTATTTTCTTCAAACCACAAAGTGAGTTTTAAGTATCAAAGAACGTTTCACCTGAATGCTTTTTTAAGTTGGTAGAAACAAATCTATCAAATGAAAATCCCATTTTTCATTTAGACTGGTCTGCATATGATAGTCTACGTTCTCTGTAATTAATAAAATAGTTTTCAAACTTACAGAGCAAAACCTCAGAAATCACTTAAATTGAGATAAAGCCTTAAGAAATGAATGTATATGACTCCAAAAAGATGAAAGCAATAAAGGCCTTTCTTAATAGATCTTTTCAATAATCTATTAGTAGGTGACTTCTATTTGAGAAATACAAATAGTTTCTAGTGGCTCTTCACTTTGTAATTACAAAGTGAGTGATCTTTTTTGTACTCCAGTTCCTGAAAAATATTTACCCTAATGGATGGTGGACAGTCCTGGACCACACCCCCTCCCACCAACTACCCAACCCCCATGGCAAATTAAGAAACCATCATAACAAAAGACTTACCACACAGAGCCCACTACATTGATGAAGTTAAGTCCTGCAGGGTTTGCCATGACCTGGGTGGAGGTTGTTCCTGTAGTAATGGACGTTACCATGGTGGAAAGAGGAATGGTCATTACAGGCAGTGCCTGGCTCAGAGACATCTGCTGCTGAGCAAATGGGGTTAACAAAGTGGGCTGAGGGGTGAAGCCTGAATCTTGGGGAGTAGGGGTGGCAGAAGGGGTAATAGGAGTTGAGCTCTGAGCATCAGGAGGGTGTGGGGTCGATGAAGGGGTGTTGTTTGGAGTAGGAGTAGATGGTTTAGGAGTTCCAGACCCTGCTCATTGAGAAAAATAAAAAGTGCTAGTTTGTTATAAAAGGCCAGTCCTTTTTGTATAATAAGGTTAATGGACTCTTACTTAGCACTGACAATTTCTTCAGACTGCAAGTGTTAATTTCTACATGGCAAGTGTTGCAGCACACACTCGTTGTTAAGGATGCAGTATAATCACAAAGAAAATCCATTCTCCATGCTTCATTCCTTGTGGCATACACCAATTTCTATTTTCCTTTAAGGCTTCCATAATCTATCATACATTAAGTTGTAATTCCATTCAGGAATACTTAAAATAATTTCTTAGTGACCACTTGAACCTAATTAGTGTTTGTCCTAAACTGTTAAACAAATAGTATCCTTGTACAATAGATTGTGTTAAAAACGTATCATAGAAAATAAGAGTCAGCAGGATCACGTACAATTTCAATAATCATGAGGCTGATCTAAATTTCATCAGAGAGTCAAATTGCCATTTTCTGAGCACTGACCTAATAAAAAGCAACTATCTAATATTTAAGAACCAGAGGATAATACTGCATCTTTAAAATCTACTGTGCAAATTCCCCCTGCTTAAATGTAGCACATACAGCTGTATTTGTTGTGGATGAAGTAGGCAAAGTCTATCAATAAAAAAAGAAAACAAAACCCCCAAAAAGATTGAGCTGGTTTTTTTTTGTTTGTTTTCTTTTTTTTTTTTAGCTTTCATGTCCTGCAGAAAGAAAGGCAATAAATATGAATGGTGACCAGAGCCTTAAAGTAACAACTGTGTGCAGCAGATTTACACAATTAATAGTACTAACATAAAACCAGACTTATTTTGGAAAAAAACTGTTACAAGTTTTTCAATTTGTGCAAAACAAGAAGGCAGAAAAGTTACACCTTTTGAGCTACCCAGATTTTAAATTATTTAATGCAAAAAGTATATTATAATACCATGCAAGATACTGGAATGTGCAGTATACAATTATTCATAAAAAAACTGAGAAGCTGCAGCTATGGTTTCCTCTTTGTACAGATCTGTTCATGAAATGGCTCAAGACGCATACAGGTTTTAGAAAACGTTTATGATCTACAGCTACGATTACAATGATCCTGTCAGTGTTTACAAAAATACTTTAACTAGGATGTCACTTCTGACTGAAATTTGCATTTTAACACCTGAGAATATGGTGCTATCATCAGCAGCATCACCACCACACTTGCAATCAGCAATGATTTGTAAAACAGTGTAGGAGTGTTTTTAAAAAATCATCTTATCGTTTATTGT
This sequence comes from Hylia prasina, assembly GCA_013397195.1. Classification (NCBI taxonomy): domain Eukaryota; kingdom Metazoa; phylum Chordata; class Aves; order Passeriformes; family Sylviidae; genus Hylia; species Hylia prasina. The sequence goes on along the minus strand of VYXD01012319.1, from coordinate 5,948 downwards.
ATCATCACCTCGGGACTGATCAGATTATATACATACATAGATACACAACTGCACCAGCTCCTATGACATTTAAAAAACCAGATGCTTAAATTATGCAAATTGATCTAACATACTGTTTTTTACACTGGAGGGAAAAAAATCTACACTTTGGAATTTTATCTCATCACATCATCTACCAACCTTTCATATATGAGATCATGCTAATTGCACAAAATGTATTAAAACGTATACACAAAGGGTGCATACATATATATACAGAAAACGAACACAGTTACAATAAACATAAAATACATACAGTGAACAAGAGACCTGCCTAAAGCTGCACAACTTATACAATTTAGGGTACACTGTACACTTAAGTTTCATCATTCCACAGGTTAAGAAGTTTATCTCAGGAAGCATTTATGCAAAAGCCTAAGATTTAATGGAGAATTTAGGTCGTGACTCACTTTGTGAAGAGCTCGCAGGAGACATGGCTGGAGAGAGCATGCTAACTTGATTAAGATCCATAGATTGTTTCCGGGAAAGACCAGGAGGCTTAGACAGAGGAGGTGGAGTTGGGGATTTTAGATGGCCACTTGACTGTTGTGAACTAAAAATATTACCTGAAAAAGCATAATTAAAATACATTACTAGTCCGTGAATGTTAACTTGAATATTAGGATGGAATTTTGTGAACAATATTATCAGAAACTTAAAAAAAACCCCACAAAACCCCATGCTCTTCTCACAGATAAGATGCTGGTATTTTTAAATTAAATCTTTACTAAAGGGATATCCTGTCATTTTACAACAGGCAGAACATGTTAAAATAAGATTGAGTCAAAAAGTAATTACCTGAAGAGCTACTTCCTGAACTTGAAGGTAATTTGATAGGAGGAGGTCGGTGTTTTACACCTTTCCCCAGTACTGAAGACTGAACAGAGCCTGATACACTTTCTGGCTGCTGGGAGGAAAGAGAAATTAACACTACCACAGCAATGATGACAGCTTTCACATAGTTGACACAAAAGACAGTTCAACTGATTTGTATTAAGGCTTCTCAGAACTATGACAAAATTTCTTTCAGCCATTTCAGATGCTTATGTATTTATTTAAAAAAAAACCTATGATGAACTCTCTTTAGATAAAAGTCTTTACCATCAAGAAGCAGCACTAAAGTACTAGTAAAAATTTAAACTGAGCAAAGAAATAAGTAAAATAATAACAGTTTCACTTTTCTCCATAATTCTGGAATTTTTGGTAGTAATTTTCACAAACATGAAAGTGACAAACATACTTGAAATAATAAAACGTTTATTATTTAAACGTTTATTCACTTGAAAAATTACATCATTTCATTCATTCATTCTGTATATACCTGCCATTTTCAACCAAGACAGACTTAAAGAACAGGATCAGAATTCTTCATTCTGGGAGCAGGGTTTCAAATAAACTCAGGAAAATCCTGAATGCAGAGAAATCAAGACACATTTCCCCACTGGCTTCAGTGGGACAAGAACTTCATATTCTTAGAGGGAAGATCCAGCCTTTTTGTTTTTCTTATATCCTAAGTATCAGGTTGTCTGAACACATATCTACTTCACCTGCTTGAGTCTGTAGTTCTCAGTCACTCACAACAGACCCTAAATCCATAATTCCAATAGCTGACACTGTCAAAAGACTCAACAGTGAAACACATTCACAGTTACAGCTGATATGTTTTTTACCTTACAGCAGATATACAGAAATGAAAGCAATGTTTAAACAAACATACAATTTGCAAACTGCTCAAACTAGGAAATGAGGCTGGCAATATAGTGAATGGAATATTTTAATACTGGAGCCTCAATTAAATGTGCATGAGCTAAGAAATCAGAGCATTGTGCAAAATCACCTTTTTTGGTGATTTCACCAATTTCCAATGATTCTCAGTAATAAGAGAATAAGAGTCCCTCTACATGTTTGTAATTGCTTGTTTATAAAAAAGAATCTTTTGATAAAAATTCTGAGGACTACCTTTCTCTTCTTCTATTAACATCTGCTTTTTTGATTTTGAAAATAAAGACCAATGCCCCATTCCAATGGTGACTAGATCCTTAAATACAGTAACCTGAGTAACTCTGGTCCAGCTTTTGGTGGAGGCTTGGGCACACAGACAAGTTGACTTTGGCAACTACCCTTCCACCCCACTTAATGTATGATTGTAATGTATATATACACATATGCATGTACATGTCTGCATGTGTGCACACATACACAGAAACATTCATATCCCTTTCTGCAATTGCTGGCCTTGGAATGCTGCTGGTCTGCCTGACACCAGGAATTACCTTCTTCAGAAAAGCATTGTTGGAGTTTGTAAGTAGGTATTTAGAGGAAAGATGTCACAAAGGAAATACCCCAGGCGATACAAATCTCATTTACTAGGTGGAGCATAACATACAGCTCCCTGCTGAACTACTGACTCTGACCAAACAGAGCCAGAAGCAGCAAGTAAAATGCAAGGCAATACCAACAAGCAGGAAGCAAGAACTTACACTGGAAATGTAGAAATGTGTGTGCATGTAAACATATACACTTTAAAGTTGTTGGTATTTGTGTTTTATAGGTTTTTTTGGGTGGGATTTTTTTGTATGTTTGAGGGGTATTTTTGCCTTTCGTTTTTTATTTCTTTTGTTTGTATTATTTTTTGAGGTATTTTATAGTTTTCTCTTCAAATTGAAGGAAAATAATTTGAATTTTTAAAGTAAAAGAAGTTCAGCTACTCCATCTGCGTCTGTATTTACTGACCTGCAAAACAAGACACACGGCTGCATTTTACTATACTGCCCTATGAAAGGTGCACCTGAATAGGGGAAAATGCTAAAACAAAACTTTGGAGCTAACTACATGATTCACAGCCAACCCCCCACCCCTCAAAACAGCTAGAAGATTACATTTGAACATTAGTAACATAAATGCTTTCCACTAACTTTTCCAATATACTCACATTGAATGATCATGACCATAATGCATTTAAAAATTCATTCAGGATGACATTTTTAGGTTATTTTACTGTTAAATGTGGACAACAAAAAATATTCTATTAATTCAATAATTAAGCACAAATAAAAGAAACATGTAGCTTGATAAACTCACTTCCATTTCCTTCCCTGGAGAAAGATGACTGACTGATCCACTTGAATTATGAAACATTTTCACAGTACATTTAGCTTCATTTTGCACTAACTCCTGGTACTGGTTCACCACCCTGAAACAAACAGTGAGGACATAAAAAGATTAACAACTTCGAACTTCCAAAGTAGATACTTATACATTATAGTCATATATTTTATATATCATGTAAGCATACCTCTATATAACATAGAGATACACACACATAAAACATATTTATACCTCTTTGTATCTTTCTACATTATATTCCTGGGCTCTTAGATTTATTCCATTTTAAATTTAATTTTTTTTTTTCTAATGCAAAAATACAATGTGAGAAACACTCTACTGGAGGAATATGGAAAACAATAGAACAGTTCTATTCCCAAAAGCAACTGCAGGTCTTTGCGAGGATGTCAGTCAATGGGATCCCATTCCCCCTTTTTTACAGAGGTCCAGAATCTTTTATAAAAAGTGTCTCTTCTGGTTATGCTGCCTCTTTCAGGTGGAGGTCTATGTCAGGTGAGGAGTCTAAATGCAAGGGCTGAACAACCACTCTGTGAGCATTATGACAGACATTTGATAAAGCATCAGGCGAACAAGTTTAAAATACTGTTCCATCAAACTGAATCAAATACTACATCTCTACTAATCAAAGACAACCAAACTGAGGGAATACTGTTTCACAAACCTGAATATAATATACAAAATGACCTTGAAATATAAAGCTGAAGTGCTGTGGTCACTTATGATCTGGCAGACTGGACCTCAGTGAAAACCTGCTGGAATATTTCCATTACCTCACACCTAAATGCAATGAAATACTCTTTTATTTTGATATAGCCCTGCTTCTGTCATATGCTGTTACCTGACTAATGCAGGCATAAGCAAGGGCCCTGACACATGACACAGGAAAGGGGGCAGTGAACTTTTTTTAGCAATTAGATTTTAGACTGACTTAAAAATTGGTGGAATCAGGGTAGTAAAACACTGTGTACTCAAAAAGGTGCTCCTGCACTCCTCCACTGTTTCTTCTTGTCCTTATCCCTGAAACCGTGGTTTTTATTCTGACGAAAGGACTTGTGCAACCCAGTGACAGACATGATCAGGAAATCAATCCCACTTAAAACTAGGCTCTTGTAATATTGTTGTTTTATTTTTCAGCCAGCCAATCTCCCCATTTCAGCTTACAGAACAAGCAGTGAAAGTACATGCACAAAGGAGGCAGGAGAGAATATAAGCAAAGAATTTCTTGATCAAAATTACCTATTTAAAAAAAGAATATTATTACTAATTTCTGATCCAATCAAAGACTCATTTCCCTGCCAGGCACAGAAGGGTGCATGGGGATGAGAGCTATGGCATATATATCAGCCAGAGGTATCCTACAGCAGCACAAAACCATAACTGGCTCTGACAGAGGTTGCTTTTTAAAGGTTCTGTACTTATAGGCACAGGCAATCTAACGGGATGTACACTGACAAACACTTAAAACCCACTTATTTTGCTGCCTCAGTTATTCTTGAATTGCCATTCCTACAGCTAAAATATACTGGAAATACACTGTTTTATTATTTGCCTCTCTAAGAAAGCTGAATCAAGACATGCACCATACACAAAACTAAGGTGCATGGATCTTAAATCCTAGATTACACTTCCAACGACAAGTTCAAATGAACCATTTCAATGATTGCTAATTTACCATACCAAATATCAGGATGAAATTACTGCTAAGTGCTGTCAGAATTCATGTGTACTCACGTATTTGATGTCCTCTATTCTTCCTTGCTTGTTAAATACAGAAACTACATACTATTCTAGTTCTTGATGTGATGACTAATTCCTCTTATTTTTCCTCATTTGTTCTGCATCTGTTTCCATAACCATAACACTGGCAGTCAAAACTGCCAAAAAGGAACAAAATTTATTATTTGTCATCAAGTCATACAGCTGTACAAACTATATTAATTTACCTTTCAGCATCAGTCTTCGAACCAATAAGGAACCTAAAATGTAAAGTACATTTTCAGTCATGAATTGTACTAAAAGAACATATTTTTATAATCACAAGATTTCAAACAAATGGCAGTGCTGTGGTTTTTTTCACACCTGCTCAAAATAAAAATGATAATATATCCATTCAATGGACTGAGTATCATTCAGTATTTGAAATACACATTTGACTTCCTAACTATATATACAATATACACACATGATCTAATATGGTCTCCTTTAACAGTAAATTACCTACAAAGCAAAGGCAGAATATAGAAGCTTTGGATTTTGTATTTAAAAAAAACAGAAGCAAGTAATTGCTGCAGAATTATTAGTGTAAAAAGTACAAAAGAAAAGTTATGTATAAATCAACACCATAACAGTACACTCAGAATAAAATACAAGTGTGCTGAGGGGAGGTCAAAAAGAGCCCTATGCATAATATTTTAACAAACACTGAGTTTCCATTGTTTGAGTTCACTTATGCCAATTCCAATTCCCCGTGATCTTCCAGACCTCCTAAATAAACCGCCTAAATCTCTTCTGCATAACACTTATGACTTGCAAAATTATTACTATGTTTTTTAACTTTACAGAACTTTCTCCAGCTCCAAAAAGAGAAAAAAAAATGAAAAGCCATTTTATTTTACTGAACAACAAAAATGTTTACTTCACCTTTTATTTCAAATCACAGTTTGCCAAGGACGAGTTATCCAAGCTTTGATGAACTGTAATTCTTAGTGTCTTAGCGATGATTTCCAAAACAGTGGGGGGTTAGATTTGTTTCCTTTTTTTCTTATAGAATTTTTCCCATAAGT
>VYXD01012318.1:454343-469935 GCA_013397195.1 Hylia prasina | reverse complement strand
CTCAGAGTCTGTGTCGTTTGTGGACTAAAATAGCAACAGGGTTTGGTCACAGATCCTAAAAGAGAACCTGCATGGATAGTGTCTCATTAGGATGCCTTCTTCAGATTAGGCCTCCTTGGATTTGATGGCACTAAATAGAGAAGGGGGAGTGCTGGTAAAATCCTTTTTATTTCACATATTTCTTTGCCATGAAGCTCTTTGTTTTATAAATTATTTTGTATTTAATAAAAGAAAAAAAAAAGACAGGGAAGATCAGGTGAAAATGCCATTGACCAAAGTCAGCAGCTCCTCTGGGCATCAATGGGATTGCCAATATTGTAATTTCTAATGTGCACTTAGAAAAAAAAGAATGATATCTCTGTATTTCCTCATTGTTCAGCTGAAATGAGATCCCACTGAGGGAGAATTGCTCCTGACTGGTGAGAAGCACACTGTTGTGATGGAAATGGTGGAGAAATGGGAACTGCTGGCTGCCTTTTGATCACTGGCTGGTAATTCAGCTTCCTCATGGCTGCACCAAAAGAACAATCTCCAGGACTTCCAGGAGAAAAGCACAGCTGAGTGAAACAGAATCATCCCATGGATGGTCTTTAAACAGATCCATCCCATGGATGGTCTTTAAACAGAATTATCCCATGGATGGTCTTTAAACAGAATTGTCTCATGGATGGTCTTTAAACAGATCCATCCCATGGATGGCCTTTAAACAGAAATATCCCATGGATGGTCTTTAAACAGATCCATCCCATGGATGGTCTGCTGGGGTCAGGGCAGGAGCTGCTCCTCACACAGGGAAGAACAAGGTGTCCAGTCCATGGGAGTAAAGGACAAGCTTTTCCAGGTGAAGCTTAGCTGACCTCTGCTGGGAAAAGTGGAATATGCTAAAAAAACATCTTGTGTAGTTGTAAAATCACGTCTCCACTGTCAGCTCAAGTGTCATGAGGGTTTAAAATTCAGAAATGCAAACACAGTTAATTTGCTCATGGAGGCGTGGTTTTGGTGGGAATAATCCATAATTTGCAACATTCACAAGACCTTTCTCCAGAAGAGCTTAGAGGTTTGAGAGCAGTTGCCTCAATGGGCACAGAGTTTTAAAAAATAAATAATAATAATAATATTCCTGAGAGAGCCAGGGAAGTGAATCCAAGTGAGTTATGAAAGGCTTTGCCTCATGATTGCTCTAATTTTGTAGAAAGTGTTATACCTTATAAAAAAGCTGCCTTGTATTCAATTTACATAAAGTGTTTTAGTACCAGAGCAAGAGAGTTATAATTTGTCTCCCCAGAGGACAGTAATCTCACAACAGAAGAAGATATAATGGGTAGAAATAGTGGCACTAAGCTAGCAAAAAGAAAAATCCTAAATAATCCACTTTTGTCACCTAAGAGTAAAAAAAAAAAAAAAAAAAAAAAAAAAAAAGAGGAGAGAGAGAGAGAAACAACTGTTACAGTAATTGTATTTATATGAAAAATAGAGCTACCGCTCTTAGAGATTTCCATACTTCCCAGCCAGTGGGAAGTCCAGGAGCCAATGTTGCCTTGAGCACAGCTCTTCCTCTGAACAAATATTCAGAATTCTTAAAAAACAAAGTTATTCCTTTTACAGATAGATTGAAGCCAGTGTCTTGTTTGGAATGGAAACCTCATGTCATCAGGAAAAACCTTTCTAACAAAGTAGAGAGAGAAGAGGAGCAGTTTTGAGCTTGACGAGTTTGTACTTTCTCCTTCATCTGTCTGTAAATCAGACTATTCCTGGCTGGAGACAGAGCAGATCCCAAGGGCAGGAATTCTGCCCTCTCACTGCCTGAGGAAGTGGCTGCCCCTAATGCCTTGGGAAGGCTGAGCTGGAACAGAGACTGCACAGGGACAGAGAATAAAGCAGAGATTTATTGAAAGGCCTTTAGGGCACGCCTTGGGCAGGACAAGAGCCTGGCCAGGGCTGCACCCAAGGTGGACCCAAAATGGTCACAAAATGGTCACAAAATGGACAAATGGTCACCAGGTCTCACACTTTGATAAGTTTTGGTCCATTTGCACATTGGGGTTGGATTGTCCCATTGCAGCTCCAGGCTGTGAGGTCCCATCCTGCTTGTCCCTCCCTCCAGCCACCCTTGTTTGTGCTGCTGGGCTGAAAGTTGTCCTTGGTGTGCAGCAGGAACAGGATTTGTTTTGTGTCCCTGCTCTGTGCAGAGCTGAGTGACACTGACTGTGAGCTCAGAGCTGCACCCTGGGCAGCACAGAGCCTGGAATACACGGGAGATAAAACTTGAGGCATCACCCCCAAATCTGCCTCCTCCCTGCAGCTCCTCTCCTTGGGATCAGCACTAAAACCCTCTTCTGCCCTCTCAATGGGCTTTTTATGGCTCTTGGGTAGCCCTGGGGCTGGGGCTGGGTGCCAGAACCTCCCTGCAATTGCAGATTCTGGCTCTGCATCCCCAAACCCCAGCAGCTGAGCTCTGGAACTCTCAGCATTTTAACTTCTGCAAAAGCTCTCCTGCACCGGAAAGATTTTCATGTCTCGGGGAGGAGGTGATCATTCCTGCCTTGGATTTGTTCTATTCTTCATCAAGGTAAGGCCCTTTCCCTGTTTTACACAGCAAATATTTAATGTTGGAGAAATCAGTAATAAAGCAGTGCCTTTAAATTCATTTTAGTGGATCAAAGCTGCAAAGAAAACAAGGCTTCCACTTTTTTATCGTTCCTGGTTTTGTCTCTGCTGTTACTTTGTAAAACAAAGCTGCATTTACTGCCTTTTAGAGCCACAGGTTTTATGGGGTTTATGTGATGGATGTCTTCAGGCAGCACAACACGTTTTCCTTTCCTGAGGTTTTTCTCAGGTGTGTGTATGTCTGTGCTTAACAGGAGAGTGGAATTATCCAAACTGGAAAAAAGGAAGCAAAGGGATGAGCAGGGAGCAGTTCTGGCTGGAAACCAGAGCGAGGGAAAGAGCAACAAAAGCAGTGGTAAGTACATGTTAGAATTTACATTCTGCTTGAACAGTAAAGCACCCAAACGAGGAGAATCCAGATTCTGCAGCACTCGAGGTAAACATATGCAAACTGCCACTTAAAGCATTCACTTGTCTTTTGTTGACAATATAATCTCTTCTTTAATTGACAATCACACTTACACTTAAAAACCCCGTTTGAGCAGCTTACCTCTCTGCAAATTTATCACTGTGATAAAAGCCATCCAAACAATAGGAACAGTTAGATATGCTTCATATCTAATTATTTCCACAGATTTAAATTGCTTTCTCTAACTGGAAGTAGCAGGTTTATGCCTTTTTTTCTTTCCCCCCAAACAGTCCCAAATGTCCCCATAACTGCAGATTTCTACCACTTTGCTTTGTAAGCAGAATCAAAACATGGTAACACAGAATCCTGAAAGTTTCACAGCAAAGTGAGATGTCTTGCTCTTCTGATGCTCCTTCTTTCCACGTTTATAGTTTCTCATTAGGAAATGTGAGGGGGACATTCACATGCACTTTCCTTACACTGTGTGGTTTCATATTTTCTGTCTAGGAAAACAGAAACAGAAGCATCAATACCTTGAAAAAGCAGAATTATTGGAGAGAGAATTTATAACCCTGCATGAGTTTGTAGGTGTCACTTTTCAGATCTGCTTGTAACTGACAATTTGAACTAAAGGCTTAAATATGTAGGAGAGAACACTGAAATTTTATTTATCAAGGGAGGAAGGTTCAAGGATGATCTTGACTCAACATTAAAGCTGATGTTCTTTAGACATTAAAGGATGGGCAGATGGAATTGTTGCACTCAAATCCATGTCAGTATTGATCCAAATGCATAATGAATATAAATGATTACTAAAATATAAATGATTACTAATTTTCAAAAAATTGTGGCTATAATTTTTATGAATAAGGCGCATAAGACTCTTCTCCCAGGTAACAAGGGACCGGGTGAGAGGAAACAGCCTTTAATTTGTGCTGGGAAGGTTTAGTTTAGATAACAGGAAAGATATTTTCCTGGAAAGAGTTGTTGGAATGGGCTGTGTGAGGATGTGCTGGAGTCACCAGACCTGGAAATGTTCAGAAACCGTGTGGGGGTGGCACCTGAGGGCAGGTGTGATGGTGAACCTGGTGCTGCTGCTTGGATTTGATGATCCTTCCCAGCCTTGACAGCCCCGTGATCCCCTGGCTGATTGTTTTTACGTTCTTGTAAATTCTGCCCTGTCCGTGACAGATCAGACCGGGCAGTGCTGAGGAACCAGGTGACTGCACCTTAAAAATATTTTGCTACCTTTCAGCTAATTGTGCAGTTTGGATTAGAGATTTCTTAATCACTGTCTGCGTGAAGTTTACAAATAAACTATTCACTTCCCCTATCAGCCCTCAGCTGGTGGGTCAAGGCTGAAAAGGCAATAACAGTTACAAAATTGTAAGGTAGCTTTAACGGCCAATGTGTAGGAGCAAATTTTTTGTGACTCACATAAAAATCAAAAGATTAAGGCAAATGAATTCTTTTACTTCTGAATTTGCAGTTGCAAGATCAGTGCTTAGCACATAGTGGGAGATGATAGTCTTTACATGTAATGGTGTTTCATTAGCTCGCCTATTTATTCAAATTATGCTTTTACTGTTATAGAACTGTTCTGTTTATGTTTACATTTTATAGTCCTGTGTTTACTTAAGAGAATAACTTGAAACCATTCCACAGATGTAGCAGCGCTGAAAACCTGCCACGATCCAGTGAGAAAGTGCTTCGTTAGTAAATGCCATTTAATCAAAACCATTCAGACTGTTAGGGAGAAAAAAAAAACCCACACACTTTTATGGGAATTGCATCAAATAAAGGATGTGCTGCTGTTTCTTGGCTGGGGTGCAGTTGGGCAGTCAGTGTTCATGTTTTCAGTGGCCTTAATGGTTCAGTGTCTGCAAGTGGCCAAGGCCTCTGAAAGGATGTTTTAGGGAATGTGAATTATTGTGGTGATGATTATTACTATCAGCTGCAACAGCAGGAAGCTGACATGGTGAAATAATCCACCCAGCTTCTGGAGAAGCACTTGGTTGGTGCTGACATCAGAGGGCTTCAGGATGGGGGGAATAATAAATAATGTGCAATCGCTCTGCAGAGCAGCAGCAAACACCAAACTGAGGAACACAAGGCAGAGGAAATCCCTGTCTCCCAATTTTAGATTGCTCAGCAGCTCATCAGCATTGGCAAATAAAGCTGGATTTTGAGGCTGTGAATCAGAAGGACACACCCACATCAGACTGGAGGTGCCGGGACAAGCTTTGGGAATGTTTTCTTCCCAGGACACCCAAATCTCCAGATTTCTCCTGTTGGTCTGAATCCCTCTGTGTGAGGGGACAGGGATTGCAATGGTTTGTGCAGCAGGGAAATGGATATGGCAACCTCACCAGCTGGCTTTGGAATTAGGAATTATTCCCAGGTTTTGGGAGCAGTGTGTCCATGTTGGATATTAAATGTTAGAATTCTGGAAACTTGGATTTGGGGATTTTAGTATATAGCAATACATGTGGGTCAAGATGGAGGGCTTTGGGTGTTGTCTAAGTCCTTCTTCTTCATCTTCTTCTTCCTTCTTCTTCATGGGTTTGGGTGGTTTTCTGTAATTGGGTGTAAAAGATCCACATTGCGGGCCTTGTTGGGTCCACATTGTTGGGTCAGAAATATTAATAAAATAGGGGTCACCTTGTTATTGGGTGATTAGTGCTGAAATAACCTTGGAAAGAGTTAGAAGCACTCCATTTTACCTTCATTTTCTAACTTGCTGGTCAGAGCTCACGGCTCGTGGGTTGTAAATAGATAAGAGATAATAAACATCCAAGTCCGAACTCGAAATCTACATTTCCCATGTATTGTTCATCCTGGTCTTGGCAGGGGAAGAGAAGCAAGAGCCATCACAATTAAATCCTTCCAAACAACGGGACAGGACTGCTGGGAGACGTTCCTCGAGCTTTTATTGCCACATCAGCCTCAGTTCAGGGAGAGACAACTGAGAGATGGGAACAGCTCAGTCCTGCCAACAGCAGCTGAAATTCTCTGTGTCACAAGGTCTTGTAGCAATGTATTTGAACAGCTTAACCCACAGTGTGCTCCAGCTAAACCACCTGTAGTGCTTCTTATTAGAACCTCCAGAATTTGTCAAAGTTATTAAGGCATAAATTGTTCTAAAATAAGAAAGGAGAGGCTGAGAAACAGAATAGCAAGACTACAAGAACTAGATAAAAGAGGGTCATGAAGCACTGGACTGTAATCAGTGATATTTCCTGAAAGGTGCCTGCTGAGTGCATGGACAAGATTATGTGTGATCACGTGAAGAGTAGTTTTAAAATGTATAAATATAGCTTAATGTAAGCAATAAATGGCTTCTGCCTAATCACATTAGTTAGCTGTCCAGAAGCCCTGAACTCCCACAAGGTCTTTTAAAAGTTTTCTAACCAATAGGAAATTTTTAAGAGCTTACCAATCATTAAAACTACATGTATACCTTATATTTAACTTGTTCCATATTTTTTGCTCTTCAGGAACTTTTTATACTGTTCTATACCAAAGCACAGAGCCTCATTATTAAACTTTTCTATTATCTTGCTTAACATATTTTTTTGCTCCTTGCTAAGGCCTAACTCTGCACAGCACAAACCCACAGTTTTATTGTTCTGTGTCCTTATTCTTGTGTCCTTTTCACTTTAGGCCTACATCTGCATTGCTGTGAAAGCTTTCTGCTTTTTCTCTTCCCCACATGTCCACGGTCACTCCAGGTCAAGCTGCTGTAATTCCATAAATTGTCTCCTTGGCTCTGTTCCTGCTGCTCAAAGGGGTTTTTCTCCAATCACTGAGAGGGTTTTATGCAATGTTTTCTGTATAAGGACCTCAAGAACTTTACCTATTTCAGGGCAATATGAGTAAAGATCATGATGCTTAATAAAATAATTGTGAATTTAGTCATTTATCTGGCAAGCCTGCCATGTTTCATCCTTAAGGAGGGGGGAATATGAAAGCATTAATTGATATTTCTCATTAATTGACAACACTTGTGGATAAATCCCAAAGAATGAATTTTGGCCAAATCCAGGCATTTCTGTGTGATTGGTAACTGAGTTCAAAAGGTCTTCATTTTACACTTTGGCTTATTGAATCTTTTAAAGAAAACTGAAAGTTAAAAAGCTCATTTTTAAAATGTATTTAAATTAAATGCCATTCTTTCAGCTTCAGGGTTCTTAAATGTTTTCAGTCAAACCAGTATCTATTAGAAAACATTTAAACAGACATTACAAATGTAAGTATAGAAAGAATTAATTTGCAACATTTTATCATAAAGGCATTCGCAAATTGCTTCCTACATTACTGGACTATTTGTAGTTATTTGTTCTTTTTCCACTGGAGCAGACTTAAAATTCTCCTTTTCAGCTTCTTGCTGTTATCTCCTGAAATGAATTGTGTTCCTCACACAGCCCCCACGATCGATGTAAATATGCTTTGATTTTTTCACCAAACAATTACCCCTAAATACCAGAGTTCATCGCCAGGTTAGTGCATCTGCTGCTGCTGATTCAAAGCTGGAGGACTCATTTGTCACCACTTTCTTCTTGCATTATCAGTTAGGAGTTGAGTGATGTGATGCCTCACTGTCAGTTTATTTCCAAGCACGGTGAAATGTTTGATTCCATCACCTGAACACGATAATCCCTTTTCCCAATTCCTCATGAACGCAGCACTCCTTCTTTTGAAGTGATTTGGGTTGTGAGGTCTCTTTAAAAGAGTGGAAAGATTCACCACTTTTTTAGGGACTTGACTTAAATTGAGAAATGCTGGTGAGGATATTATAAAAAAATCAAATAGCACCCAGGTGTATTTTGAGTTAAACTCTGTAAAGTCACTGCAAAAGGTGAATTTGAGAAGAATTAACTGATTCAGCTAAAATATCCCGAATCTGTATTTAAGACACGTAATCACAGCATAATTAATGTTTGAAAAGACCTCCACGATCATCAAGTCCAACATGTACGTTGTCCTTTAGGAAGATATGCAAATAAATAAACAAAAAGCAAAATCAGGCAGTGTGCACAGTGAAAACAAGGGCTTGCTCACCAGCCTCTGCATTTCTTCCAGCAAGGATGAAAATGTGTCACAGTACAAGTGGCTGCTGTTTCCTGTTTTACCAAGTAAACTTCTGAGAGAGTTTTCAAGAGGAACTTGCACAGTGTTTGGGGAGATAAACTGCAGCTCACTGAACTCGGAGCACTTCAGAGACACCATTCCGTGGTGCCAAGGGGAATAAGAAAACTGCTTTCTTATCTCAGAGGAGGATCTCGGGTTTTTAAAGTGAAAAGTTGCCTTTTTCCCGAGTGAGGACTGACTTCTCTTGGCCTCCAGCCTCACTGAGGCACAGTGAGCTGCTTTCAAGGCTGCTCTTCATCACAGATTTATTTGCTCCTCACATATTTCCCTTTGTTTCATGTTTCTTCTGTGCCAATTAATGTCTGGGCTGATCCCCAGATTAATGAATTACTTTAAATGCTTACCCTGTAGAGAACATCCCACCTGTATTTATTTGTCTTAGATTTCTTCCCTGGAGCAAGTTATTATTCAGTAGTTATTCAATCCCAAGTTATTTTCACAGGCAGGAACCAAAGTAGAGGCTTTCCTCTTTGATATCCTTTATTTATTTATTGTTTCACAGTTGTAAAGGGACAGGTTCTGCCACATTTTTGGAATGAAATAGAGGTTGTTGCATTAAATCAACATCAAATCTGATAGACATGAGTCAGGTGAGTTCTTTGAAACTCAGTATGGACAAAGATTTGACGTCACAATTTTTTGTTGTTGTTTCACCCCAGAATTACAATGAAGACGACAAAGGAATGTTTTTAATCCCAGATGAGTTGCATATCAATCACTTTTCCAAGCTGTTTGTTTACAGCAGGTGCCTCCACTCTTCTGAGAACAGCTGAACAGCTCAGTTGTTAATTCCTTGTTCTGACCCGGGCACAGTGAGCCCTCTGTGCTCGACCCATGTGTATTTATTTGGCCAAACTCTGAAACGTGGCACACTAGATCACTCCTACAGACTCGCTGAGGCTGGGAAGGGGCCATTTACTCACTTTTATCTACCTCTAAACCTCTCTGCTGGGTACTGCACGCCTGGCAGTGGAATGGGATGGGAGCTGAACCTCCCTGAGAGGAAACAAACTTGGGCTGGGAGCTGGGAATAAATCAGTGTCTGCACCCCACATCCATGGGGGATAAATCAGTGTCTGCACCCCACATCCATGGGGATAAATCAGTGTCTGCACCCCACATCCATGGGGATAAATCAGTGTCTGCACCCCACATCCATGGGGATAAATCAGTGTCTGCACCCCACATCCATGGGGATAAATCAGTGTCTGCACCCCACATCCATGGGGATAAATCAGTGTCTGCACCCCACATCCATGGGGATAAATCAGTGTCTGCACCCCACATCCATGGGGATAAATCAGTGTCTGCACCCCACATCCATGGGGATAAATCAGTGTCTGCACCCCACATCCATGGGGATAAATCAGTGTCTGCACCCCACATCCATGGGGATAAATCAGTGTCTGCACCCCACATCCATGGGGATAAATCAGTGTCTGCACCCCACATCCATGGGGATAAATCAGTGTCTGCACCCCACATCCATGGGGATAAATCAGTGTCTGCACCCCACATCCATGGGGATAAATCAGTGTCTGCACCCCACATCCATGGGGATAAATCAGTGTCTGCACCCCACATCCATGGGGATAAATCAGTGTCTGCACCCCACATCCATGGGGATAAATCAGTGTCTGCACCCCACATCCATGGGGATAAATCAGTGTCTGCACCCCACATCCATGGGGATAAATCAGTGTCTGCACCCCACATCCATGGGGATAAATCAGTGTCTGCACCCCACATCCATGGGGATAAATCAGTGTCTGCACCCCACATCCATGGGGATAAATCAGTGTCTGCACCCCACATCCATGGGGATAAATCAGTGTCTGCACCCCACATCCATGGGGGATAAATCAGTGTCTGCACCCCACATCCATGGGGATAAATCAGTGTCTGCACCCCACATCCATGGGGATAAATCAGTGTCTGCACCCCACATCCATGGGGATAAATCAGTGTCTGCACCCCACATCCCTGGGGATAAATCAGTGTCTGCACCCCACATCCATGGGGGATAAATCAGTGTCTGCACCCCACATCCATGGGGATAAATCAGTGTCTGCACCCCACATCCATGGGGGATAAATCAGTGCCTGCACTCCACGTCCAAGGTGGCTCCAGGCAAAATGGCCAGTCCAGCCTCAGCATCCTCCTCCAAGGTGTTTGATCCTGGATGAGTCCAGGTGTGGGAAATCAAGGCACAGAAAATTCTCAAACGTTATTTGGGGACTGCATTGCTCCCCAAGGATAAAGCAGATAAAGCTCTAAGAACATTTGTTGCTCTGTGATGCCCTGCACAAAATAAACCCAGGCCAATCCACAAAATACTGTCTCATATGAATGATTTCATACCTCTTCCAGGACTGTCTGTGCAGTTCTCACCTTTGTGCTTGTCTGTAGGTGGGAACTGCATTTTCTTTTATGTGAAGCACAAGGGAGGCACCAAAAAACTTATTTATATTTGCATAGATCTTGCTCTGACAAAGCACATAAGTCCCATATTGTTCAGCAGGATTTAAGTGCATGCAGGCCCAAACACAGAACTGAGTACAGGGTTTGATCTTAGGCCTTGGAAAAAGCTTCTAAATTTGGAGACCATAAGCAAAAATATGAGTTTGTAGTTCAAGCAGAGACATATTGAGCCAAGTAGTGGGAGGTTTTAAAGCTTTAAAGTGTAGATATAGAGCTAGTTACTGAAATAGAAAAATGTTTTAAGGTGTAGCAATAGTCTTTTGTGTCTCGATATGACTGGAAAAAAAAGGCATTGCAGCAAGATGTGTGATAGAGTTTAATTAGCCATTGGTGTGAGAATTAAAACAATATGTGTGGCGTAGTTCATTGACTAATTAACCTTTAAAAACCCCTTGTAACCTGTGATCTTGTGAGCACTGACCAGGAGCTCCTGGTGTATTGGTGAAGACGTTCTCACCCCTGAGACTGAGGCAAGAAATCATGTTTTAATGGTTTTAGTGGTCCTGTCTCTCTTAATATCCCGACGCTCAGGATAAGAAGATGATAAAGTTCAGAGAATCTCACAAGCTTGCACCCAACTGGCTCGAGGTTGCTGGATGTCCTCCCACCCACCGTGGTTTGGCATAATAATCAGATTAAACATGTTCTGTATTGAAAAATGATCAAGTTTTTCCTGCATTTGGCCCCCCAGGGTTTTCCAGGGCTCTTACACTTTAATAAAAAAAAAAAACCTCACTGTTTTATTTAGGAAAAACAACCGACAGGTCTGTGCTGTTGCCCTAAAAACTGCTTTGTATTTTAAGCAGGCATTTTTCTGTAGTTAACCTTCTGCTGTGCACATTAAAATAAAGTTCAGAGGAAAACCTCTTTAGTGATGGTGGCATCACAGCGCTCTGAGCATTAATTTGCTGCATTACCTGGAGGAGCAGTACTTATTTACAGGGTTTGCTTCTTGTGGGACACTTTTCTGAGGAGTATTGAGTAATTTTCCTGGTAAAAGCAACAGCTGAGCAAAAATCACCTCAGTGCCAATCACAGGCACGTTGCTATTAATACACAGCAGTGAAGCAGATTACATTAATTCTGAATTTTTTCACTTCTCATGCACAGATATTGTTTGGTGATCTGAGGGTAATCCCGGAAGTTGTGGTTTTCTGCAATACTGGAAATATCACCGTCAAGAGCATTTTGGAAATTTGATTTTCTGCATTATTGCAGCGCTTTATAAATGTTCTCTCCTCTGTGAAATGAAGACCCTTCCTCAATGCTGAGAGGTATTAAGCACCGAGAACAAATACCTGGGGCTTTTAGAGGTGAAAGGTTTATCACGTTTTTTCACTCGATGATGCAAAGCTGAAAAAAAAACCCCACCTTTGAAAGCTGAATTTGACAGAGGGACAGTGGGGTGAGCCAGAACGGGCTGGGTTTGTTTGGGAGGAGGAATTAGACAGTGCTGAAATCAGGCAGCAGAGACAAAACCTGCCCTGACCTTGTGCTTCTCTTCAACATTGATAAAACCCGGGAGAAACAATTATGTCACATGNACAGGTTTAGCACTTTAAATCATCAGTATTGTCCAACAGATCCTACCAAATCAATTAGTGATGGTGTATTAAAAAAGAAAATAAATTAATCCCCTGATTCTGCCAAGGAAGGTGTTTTCTGCCCTAGAGTAATAATTGACAAAAGAACTTTTGACAAAAGAATAGAGTGGGAACAGTAGAAGGAAAATTCATTATTTGAAAGGTTTTTGGAGCCTTTCAGTGGAGCGACCCCCATTTTTAAAGGTGTGGCTGATACATCCTCTCATACAGGTGGGGAAATAAATGAATTTATGGGATTTAATCAAAAATGTCAGAGGTCAGTCAAAACAATTCTGCACAATCGTTGACTTTTGATATGTAAAATATAAATTGACATTGGTTTGGGGGGTCTTGTACAGAACAGTTCCCAGTTTGCTGATTTCCCCCACCTGTAATAATCTTTGAGCACTTTTGGAGCTGGTAGTTTTGCATGAACTTAGCAATTGAGTCAAAGTTAAACAAAAGGTGATGCAGGTGGAGAGAAAAAATTAAAATTTTATTAGGTTCATCTGCATCAATCTTGATCTATTTCCCACTTCATCTTTCTTTCAGCTGGAATTAAAAAATGCTGCCGTTCTTGACTAATTTTATTATTTTATAAGTCGCTTCAAAAATTTATATAAACTTCAGATGCTCAGCATTTTTTTTTGCACATGTTGACCCGTGACTGGTCAATTTAAATTGCAACAAGGTCAGACCTATCCCCCATAATTCACATAATGAAAGGCCTCATAAAATCTGAAGAGCCACACACCAGGAAGTGCAGAGGGAACAGGATCTGCCTCAGCAATAAAAGTGTTGCAGTATTTTTCTGTGAAGGAGCAATAACAAAACTTTCCCAGCCAATAGCCTGACTTGATTTTAAAGATTTTAAAGAACATTCAAGTTGCTTTATAGTAAAGGCATTTTCTGCCTGTATTATAAACATAACACAGAACTGGGGACCAGCCTGGGTAAATAACGTGGGGCCTGATCTGATGTTTCTGTGCAATAATCTCTGCCAGGCTTGGATTTCCACAGCCTGTGGACAGGGAAGAAGGATTGGGATTAAAAGCAAAAATACATTGTGGGTAAACAGATGCTCCCCAAACTGCTCTGTGGGGTTTGCAGGGTTACAGCAGCATTTGTTTTATCAGCACCTTTGCACTTGAGTGGCTTCTCAGGCCATGTTGGAATCATCTTGAACTGTTGATTTTCTGCCTGCAGTTAAATCTGTGCTTTAAGAATGAATACGGCCACTCTTTTTTTTTTGGTGAAAATTGTTCTGAAATTTTATTAAAGGATGACCTGGGGAGAGAATGCTGCCAGTTTTATTAAAGCATGACCTGTGTCCAAATGACTAAATGCCATCTCCACTGACAGCCTGGATTAATTTGGGCTCTCCTGAACTGGTGCTGGTTTAATTGAGATCATTTGGGGCCTGCACTGCTCCCCAAGGATAAAGCAGATAAAGCTCTAAGAACATTTGTTGCTCTGTGATGCCCTGCACAAAATAAACCCAGGCCAATCCACAAAATACTGTCTCATATGAATGATTTCATACCTCTTCCAGGACTGTCTGTGCAGTTCTCACCTTTGTGCTTGTCTGTAGGTGGGAACTGCATTTTCTTTTATGTGAAGCACAAGGGAGGCACCAAAAACTTATTTATATTTGCATAGATCATGCTCTGACAGAGCACATAAAGTCCCATATTGATCAGCAGGATTTAGGGGTGAGTTATCCCTCCTGCTGAGCTGCAGCCAGAATTTTTAGTGCTCGGTGGCAGTGGGGACAACTCTCTTTTGTAAGCTGTTAAATAGGGAAATTTATGTGAGGAAATTTCTCTCCCGTTTCTCCAACGCTTAGAATTATTTGCATTTCCTAGTTAAATGGGTTGCTCCTGTGTGAGGGAAATGGGATTATTTTGCTTTGCTCGAAGGTTGAACAGATTATGGTGTAGTTTTGGAGTCCTGGACAAAGCCTGAAACTCAAATGGGAAGGGTAGAAATGACACATTAGGGTGGTGTGTTGTAAAATGGGTTTAAAAATTGATCCATTTTAAGGGGAAAAAAAAGGATGAAAGGCCAACAGACATAATGGCATTAGTGTAATAGCAGAGCATGGCTGAGCAAGGGAAGCCAGGGCAAAGATTCCACAGTTTCAGCAGAAAGTACTCCCTAATTTAACATCCCGATTATTTTATACATCCACACAGAGTTTTAGGATTTAGAAAAACCAAATCTGGTATCACCTAGAACCCATCTTCTAAGCAGAAAATTGGTGTAGCAGAGAAACAGCCTTTGCTTGAACAATTATTGAGCTTTCTGAGGGTGCCTAAATGAAAGCAATCAAAGGCTGTGCTGCCTCCTGGCACTTCCTCCTGGCTGCACTGTATTTTTTGTAGCTCTTTGTGTTGGCTATTTTCATTTTAAGCTAAAAAGGTGTCAGTAATAGTACAAAAGTGGCATGCTGTAACCTCTGGAAACCAGAGAGATCTGTGTACATCTCCGTGTTCCCATTCAAAGGACATAATTCACAAAGGGACGTGTCTGAGGACATTGTTCACAGTGGGATTTCAGCTCCTGAGGCTGTTTGGGGTTTTTAAGGGAGGCTGCTCTCCCCTGAGCTGGGCTGATCTGGAATGCCTCATGGAGGAGAGTTCCTGAGGCAGGGAGGGTCTCTAAAACCCCAGGGCACTGGGGGAGCAGGGGGCTGGGGGATGTCACCTCCCTCTGTCACAGCCCTCAGACTGGCAGCCAGTGTGTGCCAGTGGTGCCTGGGCTGGAACAGAGACTGCACAGAGCCAGAGAATAAAGTAGAGATTTATTGAAAGGCCTTTAGGGCACACCTTGGGCCGGACAGGGCCTGGCCAGGGCTGCACCCAAGGTGGACTAAGAATTTCACAATAAAATGGCTGAATGTTCACAAGGTCTTGCATTTTTATAAGTTCTGGTCCATTTGCCCCTTGGGGTTGAATTGTCCCATTGCAGCTCCAGGCTGTGAGGTCCCATCCTGCTTGTCCCTCCCTCCAGCCACCCTTGTTTGTGCTGCTGGGCTGAAAGTGTGACAGGAATGCTCTGGGTGTGACAGGGATGCTCTGGGTGTGACAGAGACCCTCTGGGTGTGACAAGGATGGTCTGGGTGTGACATCCCTGAGTGTGACAGAGATGCTGGGTGTGACAGAGACTTTCTGGGTGTGACAGGGATGCTGGGTGTGACATCCCTGGGTGTGACAGAGATGCTGGGTGTGACAGGGAAGCTCTGGCTGTGATCCCTGGGTGTGACAGGGATGCTTTGAGTGTGACAGGGATGCTCTCTCTGGGTGTGACAGGGGCTGTCTGGGTGTGACAGGGATGCTCTCTCTGGGTGTGACAGGGGCTG
>VYXD01012318.1:441347-454048 GCA_013397195.1 Hylia prasina | reverse complement strand
GTGACAGGGACACCGTGGGTGTGACAGAGATGCTGGGTGTGACAGGGAAGCTCTGGCTGTGATCCCTGGGTGTGACAGGGATGCTTTGAGTGTGACAGGGATGCTCTCTCTGGGTGTGACAGGGACACTGTGGGTGTGACAGGGACACCGTGGGTGTGACAGAGACTCTCTGGGTGTGACAGAGATGCTGGGTGTGACAGGGATGCTCTGGCTGTGATCCCTGGGTGTGACAGGGACACCGTGGGTGTGACAGGGACACTGTGGGTGTGACAGAGATGCTGGGTGTGACAGGGATGCTCTGGGTGTGATCTCTGGGTGTGACAGAGACCCTCTGGGTGTGACAGGGACACCGTGGGTGTGACATCCCTGGGTGTGACAGATGCTGTGTGTCACAGGGACCTTGTCACCTGGAAACAGCTGCAAAGGGAAAGTGGCCCTTGGGGAGATTCAGCTGGGAGGGAACATCTGGCACTGCCTCAGGCCCTGGGGTGTGCTCATGTTAACAGCACGCCCAGTTTCCTTCTGCCCCTTCCCAAATATTCCTGCTTGCTCAGCTGCCTGTATTTTTTGTTCTCCTTAAAGATGCAGCAATTTCCAACACAGATTTCTCCACTGAAGTGACAAAGATGAGGTAAAGCCTGTGTTTTTTGTGACTGGCAGAAGAATGTCTAGTTCTGTTAGTTTGTTAGGAACTGAATTAAAGGATTTTTTTTTTCTCTTTTGCCTAAATAATAACTCTATTTAAGGAAGTTTTCAGCTCCTTGTGATAAGACACCCTGTGGAAAAAGTTGTTTTCTTCTAACTCTAGTTATATCAGTACAAATGAAAGAACTGAAATTAGAATACAGATGTTTTTTTAGGCTGAATCTGTGTCCCCTCTAGGTGAGTGCATGTATTTTCCTTCAGTGTTGTCCCAGCTGAGAGCTGTGTTCCCTTCCCAGGCCGTTAAAGGGAACAGGAGAGAGCCAAAGGTGTCAGACAGACTGGCACCTACTTCTTGGTCAAACAGCACTTTCTGTTTGTGAAACAAAGAGAAAAAAACACAAACCAAGGGCATCAGCTGCTGTGTGAAATCAGTCTTCTTATCTGTCATAGGACAGGGCTTGCTCTGTAAAGAGGAGGGAAAAAACCCCTCAAAAGAGATGCTCCATCTCTGGGTTTGCTCAGCGTCCTTCCTGGCACTCTTCCTTCAACACTGCATCAGATACTTAATAGACTACAAAATATTAGATTAATTAGGACATGCAGCTGCCAGGGTATTAATGATGGAGTTGTTGCTAAGCCAGTCATTCATGCTGAGGAATGATTGCAGCCTGAAGCTTCCCTGATGGTCTGTAGGGACTGGCTACTGACTGTTGTGTTTTCAAATTCATTTTGGGAGCACAGCTGAGAGGTGGAAGCTCATTTTGAGAGGTGGAAGCTCATTTTGAGAGGTGGAAGCTGTGCTTCTGCCTTGATGGAACACCAGAAATCCTCTACAAGGTGTCCATTTCCAGTTAACTCCCTTTATTAATTTCTGGTGAATAATGCAATGTCTTCTTCATCAGTAGCAGAAGGAATCTGAAGGAATTCTGAGCTGGGTCCTTCATGTGAGGAAATTAAAGGTCAGCCTGAGCTTCAGAAGTCTGCCAGCCTCCTGCAGTGGGGTCCCATTAATGCAGCTGCTTAAAATAATTAGGGATCTCTCCTTCTGTCAGTGCTGCTCAGGAACTTTTCCGTGCCACGAGAGCCTCTTTCTTCTCCATAATCCACGAGGCTTAAGGAATATGAGACCTGAGCAGGGAAAAGCTGGGAGAATGGGGAAGGGCAGAGAGATTAGTGCTGCCTAATTTTAGTGGCATATGTTAGAAGCTTAGAGAAATTAATCTTTTAATGTGATAAACAGGGAGAAAAAACCCTGAGTTAAGGTCAGAAACACCTGATAGAGGAACCTCCCTCTCCTCCAAGGAACAGGAATCCAGCCTTGGGAACTTGGGGTGCATTTTTGGGTTTCCCTTATAATTTTATGTAGTAAATTGTATGTAGTAAAAATTTACGTAAATTGTAGGTAGTAAAATTACAATGCATCAAACAGAGAATTTCATTTTCCATCTGGGTATTTATAAAAATCAGGCAGCCTGATACTTGTGATCCTGTGGGTGATGTTTATTTAGAACTTTACTCAGCTACCTTCCTGCCATTTTCCTACAGTTATTCTTTTGCTGGTTTGGGTTTTGGCTGTTCATTGCTGGGAGGAAGAAATTCTGCAGAGCTTGAAACTGCACGGATGGTTCTTCTGAAGAGGATGAGAACAAAAGTGCAAACACCTCCCTCCTCTCCCACTTCTGCCCAGCCAGCTTTAAATTTTCCCCTTAAATTTAGCATTGGTCTTGCACCACTCAGTTCACATTTTTCAAGCTGTTGTGAAATTTGCAGCCTTTCAATAATCTTTGTATTAATTTCCTCACACTGAACATAAGTAATTACTCGCATTTTTCAAAAAGTGATCCAAATTAAGAGGCTGCACTGCATCTTCTCTTGCTGGTTATTTCAGGAGAGCTAATCTACAACGTGGGTGACCTTTTCCAAATCTGGACCCATCTGGCATTTGCAAATGGAATTGAGTATTGATCTCCACCACTGTTAATTTATTGTTTAATTAAGAAATCATCGTGCTGTGATGTGGTTTGATTGCACATCCTTTTCCACATCAGCCAATTAACGTGGGGAGCCGTCACAAAACTATCACTTTTTATTATTTTTGTTTAATGGAGCTTCCCAGAAATGGAGGTCTCCTCTCCTGGGCTAATGGTTTGGAATGCACTTCAGCAGAATTGACCTGCAGGAGCTGCAGCAGAAAGTAAATCCTCAGTTTTTATCATCTGGGGAGGAACAAGGTGCTGCTTCCTGCCCTTGATGGAGTTTCTGGAATTCCTCTGTGCACCCCAGGTCACCAACACCTCCATGAAACAAAGAAGTGCTTGTTAAGGACCAGTCAGAGCTGGGGGTGCTGTGCTGCCTCGGCTTATCAGGGAGAAGAAACAATATCTCTGCCACCAGCAGCAGGATTTCAGGGTTTAAGTTCCCTTCCTGTGGGTGAAAAATATTTGCCAAAGTATTCGTGTTTTGTGTATCTAAAGGTCTGCCTAAGCAAACCCGAGTTTCATGTGTTTTCTGCAGAGCATTTGTGTCCTAAAAGACGCCTCTCACAACAGCTTGTTGATCCTGCCCAGTGTTTTTAGGATTTTTTATTTTTAGTTGCCTGAACCGAGGCCTTATTGAAGTGTCTTCTTCTGCCTCCCCAACCCCCCACTTAGTGTTCCATCCAAAATCTCCTGTGAATGAACACTGAAACTAAAAATCCTGGTCGGAATAATTGAGCCAAGGACTTCTCTCACTCTCAGATCTTCGGGGTATATTAAAGTTATCTAAAATATTCTTGCTTGACCAGGTACCCCCAGAGGTGTTCAAGGAGCAGATCTGATCATGGGAAATTAAATTATAAACTTGCAACTTTAAAGCAAACATTTATTTTTAAAAGGCTGCAAAAGCAATGCAGGGAGAGGAGTGGGAGGGAATTTTTTTTCCTCTTCTTCCCCTTTAAAGTTTTGCCTAAAAGAATCAAAGTTTTTCCTTTGTAACTTTTTTATTTCACAATTATGAAATCAACAGCTCTTCTGTAGAATCCATTTCTTTTTCACTAGTCAGTTTTGAGGCAAAAAATGAATAATGTTTATATATTTATCAAGTCGTTTCTGACCAAAATGAAAAGTTACCCATAATATTTTGATTTATTAAAAGCAGATATATTTTTAATTACCAAATAATTTAGTAGAAATAATATGAGTACATCTGGCAAAAAAACATCCAGAAATAAATCACAGTGGTATTAAATTTAATTTGGCCTCAACTTCGAACAGAAATCATGATCAGATAATAACTTCAGCTTAGTTATTCAAGTCATCTTCGCAGTTCCAAGTCCCCTCTAAAATAAATAGCCTGTCAAAACAACACATTGTTAGCAGCTCAGCCTTCAAGGAATTACAGGACCAGAAGCTCCCAAATTATGGCACTTATGAAATGAAGAACAAACCACATCAGTTCAAGCAACACTATTACAGAACCTGGTGTCACCCTGGTGAAGAAATGAAACCTTGGTGGTGTTTTATTTGCAGGTCTGTGCAAAATTAAGACACTTTGAATTCAACCAATGAGAATCCGGTGGAAGCAAATTATCTTTGATCTTCTGAGAAGAGCCTGCAGTTTGGTGTTATTTAATATCTTGACTGTAATTGGGAATAAAAGAAGAAGGGAGTATGAAATAATCCGTCTCAATTGTATTTTTCAGGGGGGTTCAACTCTTGGAAGAAGGAAAACAACGCACTTTTACTTCTGATTGTGATAACGTTGTTTCCTCAGAATGCCAGTCCCTCGGTGATGCACAACTGTGACAGAAGTGCACATGGGAAGGATTGAAAACCTGCTGGTAAAACCAAAATTATGATCTAAAGCCCACTGAAATAGAAAAATGGGATTCATCCTATTGACATCCCTGGCTTTTAGATCAGGCCCTTGATTTATTACCAGCAAAAAGATCTTAAAATTTCAGATGCAGTGTCAAAAGCAGGTTTCCTTTTAATACCCCATAAAGCATGGAGGGTTAGAAAGCTGCAGAATGACCAGGTAAAGCAGAAAAGCAAATGCTTTTTTAGCAGGTCAGAGGAAGGTCACTTCTTTTACAGTTAAGAAACAAGCCCTGAATTGAGAGTGACAGCAGGAGTTTTACTCCTGCAGCCCACGGAAAGTGATGGCTGCCAGGGTAAACTGCATTCCAAAGGGCTCTCACCACTCTCGGGGCTGTGACATAAATTTAAGCGAGGGGAGAAGCTGGACAGTGAGAAGAGCTGGGTTTTAGGAAGGCAGAAATCCTTAGCAGCAGGGCTGGATGTGCCAGGGGTGCCCAGGGTTGGTTAGCCAGGATTTTTGGCAAATTCCCTGCTTCCCCCTGCACACAAAGAATAGCAGGAAAGAGCCCCCAGGTGGGGAGGGCTCCTGGTTTCCTTCAGCAAATCTTCTCCTCACAAGTTTCCTGCTCCCTGGGAACACTTAGGGCTGTTTTGAGCAGGGTTCATTGAAATTTCTGGCGTTAGAATTGCCTGATGAAGGCTCCAGGTGTCCCAGTTTGGAAAGACAGGTGTCTGCCAGGGAAAGCCAGAGCCTCCCTTGGAATGGAGAATGTAAACCCCCCCCTCCCAATTATTATAATTTTGAAATTAAGGGGCTTTCAGGCAAAGGTATAGGAATAGGAATAACAGTTCTTTACTAGGAATATTAAAATAAAAATATAGTAGTACAAAAAAGCAAACAAATAAAACAAAAACACTGACAGAACAGACCTGACACGCTGTTGGTCAGGGTGTTGGGAGCAGCCCAATCCAGCCCTCCTGCAGTGCCAGGTGTGGTTCTGTTGGAGCAGAGATGATCCTGTAGAATCTTCCTGTAGGAAGATTCCCAGTCTCCCTCTGGGAATGCAGAGCAAACAGTCTGTGCTGTTGTTCTGGATCTCAGCTTTTATCCAGGTGGGAATGCTGGGCTCCTCCCCCTGGGTGGAACATTTCCCAATGGGATGATGAAATTGTCTCAGCCCTGCAGTGAGCCTCGACGGCCCATGAAAAGAACATTGATCCCTTGGGATAAAGAACATTGGGATAAAGAACATTGATCCAAATGGTTTTAACAGCTGGTGATAGAATACAGAGTTTTGGTTACATCCTGCACTGCAACCCAAGACACCAGGCCAGCCAGAAGTGGTGCTGAGCCTTTTCCCACTCTCACGTGCACATCCCTGTCACTGTCCCCCAGAACACACAGGCAGCACCACTGATGAGGAGTTTTGTTCCTCTGCTCGCCTGGGCAAACCCAGCAACAACAACACAAACATCATCCCATTACTGCAGCCTGGAATCCTCCAGTTTCCTGCTGCCTGTGATCCTGCTCTGGCAGGAGCTGAGCCCGGGCCCCCGTGCTGCCTGTTTCACACACAGCTTCCCACTGCACGACGTGACATTGACAAAGTGGGCATCTAAATAAAGCAGATCAGCATGAATTCAGCACGAGGAGCTCCACAGTCAGGGCAGGTACCGAGATGTTATTGTTAAATATTGCTGGGTTTACTGCACGTGGACGTGAGCGATGCAGATGTACCACGGTGTGCACTTAGGAAGCACTGGGAGCATAAAAACTCACTTTTCATAACCATCTGGCTATGATTAATTGTAACAATACAACTTATTAATTAAACTTGGGAAGCAGCATAATGGGAACTAGCATTCTCAATTCACTTGAATGAGTTTCAGCATTTATTCTGCAGCTCTTTTAATGAGATGCTGAAATCATCTTCGTATCAATCTATTCATTACCAGATGAGACGAATGCAACAATCCTAAGTATTCATGAAAATATCTTCATTAGAAAAATCATATAATTAACCTGGAGTGTTCTCTAAATGAAGCACCTCAAATGTTACATATTTTCTTTCATAATTGCAATTTGAGAATATTAGTTTCTCATTCTCCCTGATTATATTTAATGTAAAAATAGCATTCAGAATGATTTTAAATCTTTTGCACAAAAGAATGAACTTCAGGGAAATACAAGCAACGGGGGCATTGTTCCCTGTGGTTTTTGCTTTATTTGCTGTTAATGTCCATTATCAAAGACTGTATTTTAGCAAGAAATGATCAGATGATAACTTCAGTTATTGGTAATATCTGGTTGTGGGTCCCATCTTTGTGCTGAAGTCTGTCTGCAGCTCTGCTCATGCCACTGTCACTTGATAGGTTTATCAGTTAACAACACCTCCCTGCCTTCCCCTCATCTCCGAATGCTTCAATTAAAATGTACAAATTATCTCCATTCTGAAATTTGCCAAGAAATGCCACGCACTGACTCAAAGTCTGCGTCAGCTTTTAAGAGCCTTGTTTTTGAGGAAGCATCCTTGGTTCTAGTTGAAAACTTTGAATGTTTCACACTAAATGGAAACTGCAGCTTCACCTAAAGTAGCGAGTTTTGCACAGGATGTCCTTGCTCCTCTTTTCCTCTCCAGCCAGCAGTGACACCACGCAAAGTCCCTGCAGAGTTCTTGCTGTGAAGCATTTCTGGGGCTTTAAGAAGCAATTCTTGCCAGCTGGGATATCCATGGCTTGTCTGGCGACAAAGAATTTCCCAAAAATATCTGTAGGGAATGTAAAACTGCTGCATGGCCTGGTCTCCTCCTCCTTCCAGCAGTTCTGTCCCTCTGGGGTGTGTGCACTTCCCCTCCTGCTCTTGTTTCCCTTCTGACAAGGCGCAGGCTCCTCAGGGTTCTCTCAGGACATAATCCCAAGTTTTCAGACACATCAGAGCCCATGGAACAGCCAGCTATGGATGGATCATAAATATGCCCCCTTTTTTTTCTTTTTTTTCCTTAGGGAAATGAAGGGATCAAGTGGCAAAGCTGTGCAGGGATCTGTCCTGGTTCATTATCATTAAAATTTGCTAATTTCAGTGTACAGCGTTCCTGACTTATTTTGAGGGCAAAGGTATTACCCTGAAAAAAAAAAAAGAGATGCTAAAAAGGGAACAAAAAGAGACTCCACACAAAAACAGGGTGGGAAAAAAAAATCCCCAACAAAAATGCTTGAAGACATTTTCATTAGCTACTGCAAGTAGGTGCTGGCATTCCAAGGTGTCCCACTTTGAAAAGACAGGAGTCTGCCCGGGAAAGCCAGAGCCTCCCTTGGAATGGAGAATGTAAACTCCCTCCCTCCCAATTATTATAAGTTTGAAATTAAGGGGCTCCCAGGCGAAGATATGAGAATAGGAATAACAGTTCTTTACTAGGAATATCAAAAATAAAGATGTAGTACTACAAAAAAGCAAACAAATAAAACAAAAACCCTGACAGAGTCAGAACAGACCTGACAGGCTGTTGGTCAGGGTGTTGGGAGCAGCCCAATCCAGCCCTCCTGCAGTGCCAGGTGTGGTTCTGTTGGAGCAGAGATGATCCTGTAGAAGGGTCCAGTGGTGCTGAAATGGGTCTGTTCTTCCTCTGGGAATGCAGAGCAAACAGGCTGTGCTGCTGTTCTGGATCTCAGCTTTTATCCAGGTGGGAATTCTAGGCTCCTCCCCCTGGGCGGAGCCTCTCCCAGTGGGATGATGGGATTGTCTCAGCCCTGCAGTGAGCCTCGATGGCCCATGAACAGCAGATATCTCCTGCAGGGAGGGTGTGTCCTGCAAGGGATAAAGAACTGCCCCAGCTGGTCTAACAGCTGGTAACAGAATACAGACCTTTGGTTACATCCTGCATTGGAACACAAGGACACCTTCTCTAAGCAAAGATGACATGAGCAGTTCACATAACCTGTTTATTTTCACCTCGAGACGAGAGGATGAAAGGGAATGGAGCACTGGAATGGGGAAACGTGTCAGGCACAGTACAAAACCTGACAGCTTTAGGGAGTCTGACAGAGCAGCAGCACTACTGATGTTCCTGGGAGCTTCGTTCAGAGGGTGGCTGTGGATTTGTCTGGAAAAATCTGTAGGAATGCAGAACCACTCTTGATCTCTTTTGAAGATCTCAGAATGTTTTGCAAAGGGTAACACTCCTGCTTTTCCCACCCCTATTAATACACAGGGATTTCTCTGACTCTTAATTGTTAGGGTATGAGTGTGCTTATATATTGACAGTGTGCTTCTCTCTAGAAATCTGCAGAATTTTTGTAATAAGAACAGAGTTTAAAACACCAATCCCTGTTTATTTATGAGGGTGCAGCACACAAGGAGTTAACAGTAGGAAAATTTTCATTTCCTAGAGGGAGCTGTGAACAAGACTTCAAACAAATCTGTGCCCAGCTGTAACAAGTGCCTGAATATTTCTACTGTACCTGCTGGATGATTGTGATCTCTGTTTAAACAAAAGATTTCTTCTTTTTGATCCCTCTATTTATCTTCCTTTCAATGAAGGATTTTCAGCTCATTTAATTAGAAGCTGCTCTCTAAGAAATTATTGGGACACCACAGCTTAACATTATAACTTTGCGCAATGATAACAGATTCCCTCAAGGAAATTGACTGAAATGCACTTCTTAAAATACATGTTATCATCAATCATTATCATCAACAGGTGAAATTTTCTTGTTCTGGTGTTATTTTTTTTTATCTAATACAACATGTTATCACTTTCCTCTTGGTTTAGTAAGGAAACAAGATTTATGAATTTGCTGTCTCTTTGTTCCTGTCACAACTTTGGATTCTATTGACTATTTCCAGTGAAACTTGATAAAGATACAATGGCATCAAAGAGATTTTCTGTTAACACTTCTGCAAAAGGAGGCAGCTGGGCAGGGAGAAGAAAAACCAGCCTGGTCTGGTGGGAGGTGTCCCTGCCCATGGCAGGGGATTGGTGTGAGGTGATTTTTAAGGTCCCTTCCCACCCAAATCATCCTGGGATTGATTCTGTGGTGTCTTTTCTTACCAGACACCAGAGAATCTGCACAAGGCCGTGGAGGTGATGGAGATTTATGAAGGCTCATGAAGGAACAGCTCCTGTGGATAACAGGATAAAGAGCATTTTTATGCAGACATGACATATTTCTACCACTGTTGCCTGTGTAGAGGAATCCTACACTGTCTTGCCAAATTGGTGTCTGCTATTGCTCTGTGTTTTGAATTTATCTCTGAAATATTCCAATTTCCTCACTCTGGTCACTTCTGCCTTTCCCTGAATTTGAAACTGTCCTTTGTGCAACTCCTACATGAAGTCAAGGGAAATTTGCTTCTGATTTTGGTGGGAAGAGAGACCTGAGGACACAATTTATAGAATTCCAATTCTGTTATGCATCAGGGCTGTGTGGAGCCCAGCCCACCAAGGGAATGCAGAAAGACAAAGCAGGAGATGACTGAAAAGCAAATCCTGTTCAGGTATTGCAGCTCCATAGGAAGCAGGATTTAAGTCTAAATGTTCTACCAGACAATTCCAAACCCTGTGAAATCTAAATGTTCTTACAGAAGGTTACTGATCATCCTGATACAAAGTTTTTGTGGAAACTGCAGAAGGTGAAAACCTCCTGGGAAAATTCCTGTTTAAAGATCTGAAATCCTTGGGGATGTTGGCATCTCAAAACCCAGAGTCCTTCAGCTTTCCACGGTGTCAGCTTTCCAAGCTGAGAAATCCAGAAGCAATTCAACAGCTTATTTCAACCCGAGGAAGGGAGGAAAAAATAAGGTTTTACAGCTGCCATTCACTTTTGTGGGGTGGATCAGCTTCTTCTCAGAAACAACTTCAGAGCAACCCAGTCATCATTTTCCCTTCATGCCCAGGGGCTGGAAGTCCGTGCCAGCACAATCCACAGGCACAGACCACGCTGCCCTGCTTTATCCTCTTGATAGAGCACACAGAGCTTTGTTGTCTCGCTGCCTCTGAAGGGATTTCTCTGCTGGCCACAAAGAAATGACTTTGCAAGCAGTGGTTTTATCTCCACCCCGCTGCCTCTCCTTTTCTTTGGCTCCAGGATTTCTCCTGCATTGATTCCGTGAGGTTTTTCCTACCATGCTCTGCCGGCTTGGACGCTTTCCCCACTCCAAATACTGAGCCTAAAAAAACCCCAAAAAACAAACAACCCCCAAAAAACCCTGCAAGCCACTGATTTGACGTTGTGAAATTTTAAAAACAAACACCAAAAAACCCTGCAAGCCCCTGATTTGACATTGTGAAATTTGTGTTTAATGGGTTTTCTCCAAGAGCGGGTTGTTGAGGGCTTTCTGTCTCTTGGTTTTCCTACAACATCGTGGAGTTCAAATGCTGCTGGAGCAACATTTTCCATCAGAGAGAAGCTTTTCGGGTTGTTGAGGGCTTTCTGTCTCTTCTGAGTAGCCTTAATCACATACATAAAGGTTTTTAGCATTTCTTTTGTGTGGTATTTTATGTGTCAGCCACTGTAGTCAGACCCATTTCTGGGATTCGAGATGGATCACCTCGCGGAGTTGAGATGAGAAATTTACATCTTTATGGAAGATGTAAAGAGACCTGGAATATAAGAAAATGGGGCATTTTATTAAATGATGCATTAATGAGGCTTTCTATTTTCAGCATGGCACCTGTTTATACTGCCAGCACTGGAGTCCATGGGTGTAACATTCCCAAACTGAATACGTGGCTTGATCCTGCTCTTGTTACAGCCTGATTATTCTGGTGTAAATGGACCACCACAGGTAGATTCTTTTCTTTCTTTTCTTTTATTGTGGAACAGCCATCTGTGTTTTTAAAGTCCTGATGAGGCTCTGAAAAGCCAAGCAGCATCAACTGCTTACAATAGCCCAATTTTGATAACTTTAGAATCAGAGCATTCAAAAATAATCTCCAGCAATAAGTGAAACTAGATTGTGTGGTGCGATGGGAGGCTTGTGTGCTGATTGGCTCTGTGTGCTCTCCTCCAGCATCTTTTTTCCCTCTGCTTGCCAAATTTAGGTATTAGATAAAAGATTTTAAAATTGTGCCCTAGGCTCCACTTTGGTGGTCTTAATTATTTACTGCCTCCTTGCACACAGCCTTCCCCACTTAAGTAATTGCGCTAACAAATTACAGTATTAAAGTGTCTGTCTAAACAATTTGTAGGTGCAGCCTGATATTTAGATGCTTAAAGTGCTGCTCTGAAATCCACAGTTTATTGTGCATGCGAAATTGCACTCGGAAAAAGGGAGTGCTCCTGAAAAATCAGGGTCATTTGTGCAAATCTATCCAGTGGTTGGAACCAGGGTAACTTGCATAATTATAGAGAAGTGCTGTGCTGGAGCCCAGGGTAACTTCACAGGGGTCTGTGATACCTGTCAGGTGGAATAAGATGCATTATAGCCTTCACCTCTTAAAAAATACACCCATAAGTGACGCCTTGTCTTGATCCTGCCTCTTTCCCGGGATTCAGTGATGGCTGCAGACATTAATTTTACACTGGGCACTGCTATTTCCTCTCATTACTTTCACTTCTGGGAAGCACTTGAGGTACTAACCCAGCTGAGAGAAATAAAGGGCCTTGCCCAGGTGACACGCACAGTCGGTGACAAACTCAGGCAAGGAACATGGATTTTTATTTTTGCTTCAATTACTCCTTTGGAAAAATGGGTCTTTATCCCGTGTCCGTGTGCAGGATCATGTCCAGCACTGCAGGAAGGTGTGAACTCTTTGCTGGGTGCTCTAAAAAGGGAAGGGTGGAATCCTTCAACAGACTTCACTTCTCCTCAGATGTTTTCTTTCAGCTGGGTCTGGCAAATGGAAGAGAGTCCAGAAGGTGATGATTCCATGGCCAGGGAGTGCCTGATTGCTCCCTGGGAGCCCCCCAGTACCTCTGGGGGCACTGGGGGTGGGTGGCTCAGGCCCCACGCCCAGCTCAGCTCAGTGGAGCAGATAAATTGAGTCCCACCCTGAAGACAAAACACAGAATACAGAATAACACAGAACACAGAAGACAGGATAGAGAGCACAGAAGACAGAATGCAGAACACAGAACACAGAATACAGAATAATACAGAACACAGAACACAGAACACAGAATACAGAATAATACAGAACACAGGACACAGAATGCAGGATGCAGAACACAGAATACAGAACACAGAACACAGAATACAGAATGCAGAATGCAGGATGCAGAGCACAGAATGCAGAATGCAGGATACAGAACACAGAA
>VYXD01012318.1:430822-441301 GCA_013397195.1 Hylia prasina | reverse complement strand
ACAGAATGCAGGATACAGAACACAGAACACAGAATTCAGAACACAGAATACAGAACACAGAACACAGAATACAAAATACAGAATACAGAACACAGAATACAGAACACAGAATACAGACTAGTGTTGGAATTCCAGGCACAGAAAATTCTCCAAACCTTGTGCATGCAAGGCCAAATACAGAAATGAATACAGGGCTCGACCTAAGACCTTGGAAAAGGCTTCCAGATTTAGAGACCATAAGAATGTGAGTTTGTAGTTTAAGCAGAAACATGTTAAGCTAGGTAGTGGAAAGTTTAAGAGTTTAAAGTTTAAGATATAGAAGCTTTAAAGGCAATAAGTTTTAAAGTGTGATTCTGCGTGTCATTATATGATTGGTTAAAAAGTCCTCACTGCAGCAAAAACATATAAGACAAATTAATTAGCTGTTGGTGTGAAAGTAGAAACATTCTTTTTGGCAGTAATTTATTGGTAATAAACCTTTAAAATCCCTTGTAACCTTGTGATCTTGTGACCACTGACCACAAACTTGTGACTTACAAGGTGAGGACGTTCTCACCCTTCACGAGACAAGAAGAGCAATAAATCATGTTTTAAGACATCTCTCCGTGGTTCCATCTCTCATAATATCCCAACAGACTGGGTTGGAAGAGCCCTCCACGATCATGGAGTCCAACCCATGCCCTAACACCTCAGCCAGACTAACCAGACACAGCCCAGGTCTTCACTCTTTGCAAAATCAGAGGTGAAAAAGAGCTCCCAGTAAATTAATCACACCAGCATTAGAGTGACACAAATACAGCAGGAAGCAGTGAGGGCTTGTATTTCGGGGGAAGAGGGGGGATAATTGTAGCAGAAATGGTAGAGATTTATCTTTAAATTGAAGTATCTTGATACAGATCTGTAAGTGAGGGTGTAGTTTAGAAAAGGGGTGAAAATCTAGCAGGAGCTGTTTTTTCATCTGATTTGGCATTCTCAACAGTGGCAGCTGATGTTTGAAAGCGTTTGCATTGCATCTCTCCTTCATGTTCACACTGAGATAACAGAAGCAGAGGGATCTGATCAAAGCACAGCCCTGTGCCTCCCTCTCTGAAAGCAGCAAAATATTCCAGAAAAAAAAATAAAATAAAAAATGAGAAAGCTCAGGCAGGTGTATAGAAGCAAATTTACAGAAGACATGTGATGGCTGGGAGGAGATAGTGCAGAGGAGAGAGGTAAAAGTGGGAACTCTGGGTTTCAGCTTTCTGGTCAGGTTGGATGGCAGACATTCCCTTTGCTCTTAGTTAAGTCCAACGGGGGAAGTGTTTGTCCATCTCCTGCAGGTGAGAGATGCCTGTAAACAAATCAGTGAGGGGAAAGGAAGGGAGGACATGTTCCTGCATTTAGAGAGGGATATCACAGGACAGGCTGTGTGTGTTTACAGCCCTTTAGGGAAGCAGAGATGACAGGCAGGTGATAGTGATCTGTCATTCCTTTTCCCAGCCAGTCCATCTTGTACTTCTGTACAACTTCTCCGAGGATTTCTGGGTAAAGAAATGGAGGAAAGAGCAATTCAGTTCTAAATTCATATCTTCAGAGTCTGAACAACATTGACATTTTTAATATAGATGGGGGTTTCATGCTGGGTATTTCCTATGTGGTCTTTCTCTTCCAGGATAAATACCAAATTAACCCAACAAAGTTCAAAGATGTAGCAGTTTGGTGTTTTGGCGTCATGACTTTGGTAACAGATTTAATTTGTTTCACAACACCGTGGATAAAAGACAAAATTTAAAGAATAATTCAAAGAATTCAAGGTCAGTGAAACTCAAACTGTTTAATGAGGCAAGTGTCCTTGTTGAGAGCAGAAACTTGCTTTGTCTGTGGAAAGCACTCCTGTTTTCTGAGCTGCCAGGGCTGTAGGAGCTGCAGGGCTGAGTGAAGGAAGATGACACCACCCGAGGCACTTCAGTGTTGTCTTTCCAGGCTATTGAAGCTGAGATAGATCAGACTGATCCCAAGAATAAAGCACTGCATGGGGAGCCAAGGGGCATCACTTCATTTCCCAGCCCTGAGACAGTTTTGTCCAGCTGTCTCAGCCAAATCACTTCATGTCTGTGTCTATTTTCCTCTCTGTAGATTTTCAGGAGTGCTTTTCCACCTTTTTGTGGTGCTGGTTTGATTCCTGGAGATCTTAACAGGAGCAGGGTGAAGTATAGAGAAAACTTATTTTAAGAAATGTCACTTCATCAATAAGGGCCATGAGGAAATATTACGGGATTTCTGGTGAAAAAATTGTCCCTCAGAACTTTTAGAATAATGTTGACAAGTTTGAAACTGAAAGGTGCAACTTAACTGAAAACAAGGGAGCTCTCCCAAGAACTGATTTATTCAAATTGTTTGAAAAATGAGATACTTGTGGAGCGGTGACTGAGAGATTAGGGAATATTGTGAAAATGAGATCCGAGGCACACAGCACAGGAGTCCTGAAATGCTGTTTCATCTGGCTGAGAGCAGAGGTGACACCTTCACCTGATCCCCTGAGGCTGGGTGGTAGCAATGGGAATTGGAGCTGAGAGGATGCCTGCCCTGATGTGGGATTGTCCTGTGGTGAAAAACTGAAAACGCCTGAAAACACTACACAACAACCAGTTCCTTCTCCTGCCTTTTGCCCAAAGATTCCCAAATCTAAAAATTTAAATTCCCAAATTTTAATTTAAGTTTTAATAAAAAATTTAAAATTCCCAGATCTAAATCCTCAGGGAGGGGGGCAGAGAGAACAACCAGTGCTTCCAAACACACCACTTCTGGTTCTGCCTCATTTTCTGAAATGTTGTCAGCGTGGTTTGTGTCCCTCCCGTGGCCCCTCTCTGTCTCCAAGCCCAGGAGTGTGTGCTGCAGGTGGAATTCCCCTAGGCAGAGCCCACAGTGATTTAAGGGGTCAAAAAGTTAAGATTTTAGCTAGAAGGATAGATGCAATTTCTATTGATTAAGAGTTTAGAGTGGGAGCAATGCAGGATAGTTAATAATTACCAGATGGAGTTAGTTGGAGCAAGATTATATCTCACTTGCTTGACTTAGTTGTGTTTGGAGGAGACAAGAAAGGTGCAGATGTGAAGGTGAAGACACCAAAACCAGTCAGAAGCAGGCAGGAGAGCTGGGAAGATGCCCAAGGGAAACAAGGCAAAGGTGAAAAGTTTACTTTGAGGAAGACACTTCTGACTTCATCCTTCAAGACCACCTGACCCATTTCCAAACCAATCTGAGCGAAGGACTGGCCAGTGTGAAAGGACTTTGAGCTCATTTTAACACAAAGAAGGCGTAGGTGAGGTCAGGTGATAAATATGTATAAACACATGAGATAATTGGATGAATATGTATGATTTTCGTGGATAAACAGAGAACCAGAGCTCTGCGATTTTCACACCCGTCTTTGGGAGGTGACTCCCCATGTGCTGAAATCAAACACACCACTTTCTACCTTGAGCTAGCTGGAGATTCTCTGTCCTTGCTGTATTTGCCTCACCAGGGGGTTTTACAAGGCTCCTGGAGCCGAGGGGACGGCGCAGCTCTCCTCTGTGACAGGGATTTATGGGCTGTGAACAGAACGCTGTGCTCACCACATCCATCCTGAAACCTACCACCAAGGCTGCTGCTCATCCCTGTTCTCCTTGGCAGCGTGGCATGGAGGCTCCATCCACGCCAAAAGTGAGATGGGTTAATACCAGGCTTGTCGGATCTGGCACTCCCATCCAGGCTCTGCAGGCTTCATGGGATCATCCCAAAGCTGCCCTGTGTCCTGGGCATTTCGGGCTTTCCTTGAGCTGATTTTTACTGTGACCCGCATGGAATCATCCCAAATGTTTTCCTTCTAGCCTGGAAGGGCGGTCACAGCATCCCACCAGCAGTTTCTGAACATCCTTTCCCCCGGGCTCACAGCTGGGAGGGCTCCAGGCTGGTTCCCAGAATGAAATGGGGACAGAGCCTTTGGGCTGGGGACAGCTGCAGCTCCTGGGGTGGCACTGCCTGGCTTGGCAAAGTAGGGCAGGGCTCTGGCTGCTGTGCTGCCCCAAGCTGCCAGCAAAGGCAGGAAATTAAATGAATTCCAAAGTCTGTTTGAAAACGTGGCGGGGCTGGCACCCTCCCTCGTCTCCCTGCAATAAGGAAAGTCTTTAACTTTTTTAATTGCTTCAATTTTTTTCTCTCCTTGATGGTGACATTTCTTCCCCAAGTGGCTCCAATGGTGGTTCATTTATCATTTTTTCCCTTTCCCGAGCCCATGTGACTTTGTTTTCCTTAATTTTATTTAATTGATTATAACTAATTGACTCTCGCTTCAGGGAATAGAGGTTTCTGAGCCCGGTCTTAATTTATTTTTGGTGAAGTCTTTTTCTTCCAGTCTAGGCCTGAGCTACAAGGTTATACTTTTAATTAAAAAAAAGGTGCTGAATGGAGAGATGCCGTACCACAGCCTCAGTCTATGGCCTTGGAAGGCATTGGGAACTTACTTTAATACCCATTAACTCTTCTGTCTGCTTTTAATTGCACCATGCCTTGGATGCAAGCACAGCCAGGTCTCCTGTGAGTCAGGCTTTTAGATTTTATCTACAAAAAACCATTTCTTTCCTTTCCTTTCTGGGGCTTGCATATGTTGTATTGAAATCTAGGAACAAGGCTTCATCTCCACAGCACAATAGCAGTTTTGCTCTTTTAAAAGGGAAGGAAAACAGATTTCCTTGGCAGTGAAAATAATTTCAGTTCAATCTCTGGCATGTGGATAATTATATTTATTTTCTTATAGAAAATACTTGGAGATCCTCGAGAGAAAATACTGTTTATTTAAGAGATGCATATGAAAAACACTGGGGGTTTTTTGCTTATGACGATGCCAGAGCATCCCAGGAAAATTCTGTGGTGACACGGAATTTCTGGATTTCTTCATCCTTGGACCTGTTCCCCTCCCCACACAATCTCTGCCACATTTTCTGCTCTGGCTTTTGGAGGACTCCAAGCCATCCCTTGAATCTGAGCAGATCTTGATGGAGCTGCCAGCAAATCTCTTTATTATTTTTGCTGTTCTGTGGTTTGTGTGCGTGAACCCGCAGGGGTGAGGGGCATTTCTCAGAGGCGCAGCCCCATTTCCATCCCGTGCCTCCCTCTCTGCTGCTGCTGATCATCACAGCATCCTCTGCAGATCAGGAACAAACCGTGCAGGAGTCCTTGCTACACCGTGAAAGCCAAGGGAGGCTTGATTCTATTTTATTTGATTTTTTTTTTTGGTCCAGACGTTGTGCTTTGCCCAAGAGCACCATCTTCTGGCTCTCCATTCGTGGGAGCTGAGCTAAATTCTGCTGCAAGGGGACGGTGGTGAGGGGGAGTTAGAGCTGGTAAAGCTGTGCCTGGTGGGACATTCGCCCTCATTTCCTGATTAAAAACCCCAAAGCTCTCTCAGAACCATTTGCACTGGCTTTGGTGTGGCCTCCTGACCTGTTCAGTGGTGGCAGAGCTGGGGAGGGTCTTCAGAATTCCCTGCAATTCTTGGCTGACTTTGGACACTTCTCTGCATGGTCCTGCTATTCCTGATGTCCTTGCAGTGAGCTCCCACTTCTGGGCTCTTATGTGGTGATCTGGCTCAATTTTATTCCTCAGAGCTGCTTTCTGACCACTAAAATCAGTTCATCTTGACCAGAAACACTCTGAACACCTCAAGAAGAATTTCTCTTAAGAGCTCATTTTGATCCCGTATGAGATTACGTCATTAATGTAAGATTTGCTGCTGTGTCAAAACATTGCTCAGCTCATGTTCATGCCAGTGAAATCTTTATTCAGGCCAGTGAAATCTTTATTCAGGCCACTGAAATCTTTATTCACCCCGTGTTCCTGTTCCCAACACAGACACTGCACATTTTCCCATCAAGGCTAAACAAGACTGAGCTTTCCAGGGTATGGGTTTTCTCAGGTAAAACTGGAGAATTCAGCATGGCAGGCCCTCGGGGTGGCTTTTTGGAAGACTTTGGGCACTGTTACAAGGACATATCATTGAATGGGAAGAGATAAAATGGAGAATTCCTTCTGGAAACTCTTGGAGACCTCCAGTGCTGCAGTTATCACTCCCTAGCTCTCTGACTGACACAGCTGCAGAGACAGAATTACAGGATTTTTATTGCATGAATCTCATTAGAAAATGCCCACTGAAGTCTTTTCAAAGAGATTTTTTTTTTTAAAAAGCTTCCATATCCCTCTTCCTACAAATGCATCTACCATGTTTCTGAATAAAATCAATGAGAATGTAATGAACCCATCCTTTTTCTCTCTCTCTTTTTCTTTTTTCCTTTGTTTTTGTAGTTTCCCTTGAGAAACCAATGTTTCACTGCCATGAGCCTGGAAGAATAGTGCTGAAGCTGAACATGGAAAACACTGTTCAGCAGGATTCGCTTTGGGTCTCACACGCTGTAAATGAGGTCATATATTCAAAAGGGATCCCAGTGCTGAGGTTTCTGAGATGGGATTTGCATTGTGCTCTTGACAGGCAGTGTTTATGCCTGTGTAAAAAAGTTCCTTGCAGATTAAAGTTGCAGCAGCTGCTACAACCAGCTTCGGGGTCTGTTTTTAACTGCATAATGTGCTGCTCGATGTCCTTTGATTGTAGCAGCGATTGGGGTTTGATTTGAGGAACGTGTCCGCGCGTGAATGCCCTGCACGAGTTGCAAATCTGTTATTTACAGCAGACACAGGGCTTTTCCTCATGGCTTTGTAAGCCAGTCCAGCCTGGTCCCTGTGTGGCAGCTCAGTGTGACACCATCTGGCAGCTCCGTGCTCATCCTAGATCTGCGTGAAAGCCACCAGCAGAAGCTTAAAATGGTGATGTTTTGGTTTATTTCAGCAAATATCCTTTTGAGACACTGAAGCTGGAGGGTGAATTTTTCTGCAAAACCTCTTAATTTGTCTCTGTTCGCTCATCCCTTACTCAACATCACATGTAAGTGTGAATAAAAGAAGATAATTCCATTTGGGTCTGCAGGTTGAGCATCTACCAGCAGGATCTGGGTTGAGATCACTGGAATGGCAGCACCTCAGTTTCATAATGGTTGAAATATATTTCAGTTTAAAGAGACAGGAGTGACTGTCATTTAAATTCATATTTGGATCCTAAACATCCCAGAAGCCCTAGAGATATCTGGAAGCAGATTTAGCCTATACCAGCCCCCTGAAGTGTGTGAATATTGAGGTTATTTTAACCCCTTTCATTTCGTCACCTTGAAATATCTTTCCCTTTTCATTTTTCTTCAGGGTGCCAAAGATTTGGAGAGATATGGAGCTACTGGAAAAAGAGGGGAAAAGCAAGGATTTTGCCTGGATGTCACACGGCCTGGAGGCCTCAGGAAATGAAGTTCTGACAGGGAGCAGTTTGTCTGTCCTTGAGGAGCTGGAGGGGATGAAGGACCATGGGTGACCTCTGTCCTTACAGATCTGCTGCTTCTCCCCATGTTATTTCTAACTGTGCAACTGTGTGGCAAAAGTACTTGTGTTCCTCTTGATGAGAGTGTTTACAAGACCAGCATTTGTGATGCTTTTAAACCCAAGATTATTTAGTCTTCTAATTTTAGAGCTGTTCCCTTCTCTCTTCCATGCAAACCTGGTGTTGGCAATTGTAAATTGGCTCCAGCTTCAACTCAGAGAATTTAAAACAGTATGAAACTGATTTTTTAAAATAAGGAATTATTCTTCTCTACGTTGCCTTTCATGCAGACACATTCTGCACTGTGGGCAGTAAACACATCATAGATTAAAGCTGCTCACAAGGTCTCAGCTTGCACCCAAAGGAAATGTGGGGCAATACAAAAAGGGTCTCATGAAGTAATGGTTTCAATCAGCAGACTCCTAAAAGGGGAAGTGTTTGTGTGGCTGATGCCCTGCACTGGGTTTGGCCATCCCTAAAAGCCGTGTCCGTGTGGAGCAGGGAGGGGAACCGGCGTGTGGGAGCTGCTGCTGTCAGGATTCACCTGCTCCACGCCTGGGCAGGACCTGGGGACACGGGCAGAGAGGTTAAAGGCTCACTGCAGGATGTCAGACCTCTGCTCTGTGTTTGTCCTTTTGCCAAGACAGATTTCGTGCTGGGAGAAGCTCTCAGCTCCTAGTGCTGGAGAAATTTGTCTTCTGTAGTACAGCTGCTCTGGGAGATTCCTCTTCCTCTTGTTTCCTCACCAGTCTCTCTCAGATCTTGTTTTTAATGAGGTTTCTTGCTCTGGAGAGTTACCACAGAAGGCCATTGGTCTGAACCTCTTCACTCCAGAAGAATGCATGAATAATTCAAGCCCATTAGCATTCATCCACTTCCCACTGAGGCTGTTGCCCAAACGAAATTACTCCTACACTTTTAACTACTTAC
Organism: Hylia prasina; assembly: GCA_013397195.1. Taxonomy (NCBI): domain Eukaryota; kingdom Metazoa; phylum Chordata; class Aves; order Passeriformes; family Sylviidae; genus Hylia; species Hylia prasina. The sequence continues at coordinate 432,936 of VYXD01012318.1, read as the reverse complement.
TTCTTCCTAACTACCATTTTTCCCCTCTTCTCTTTCTCTTTTACACTCTACATCCCCCTCTTGTTGAAGAATCCCCCTGTCTGCACCAGCTGCCTCTTCCATTGGGTTCCACAGGGAGTGCTGGCTGCTGCTCTGGAGACCTTGTGTGACTGAGCCACTGCCAAGAAACAGGTCACTGCCCAACAGGCCAGCCCTGAATGCTGCCCTGAGCTCAGGAGTGATTTTGGCAAGGGGGATCTCTCAGCAGCGTGGTTCGTGCCTCTGGATTGGAAACCTCCCAGCAACAGGACAGCAGGGAGCAACTCAGGGACCTTCCCCTCAGGAAGCACTGGCCTCTGTCCGCTAAAACAAACATTTCTGGTCAAGGCCTTCTGCCTGTGTTAGCTCCCCTCTGCTGTGGGACAAGAACATGTTGTCACCTCGAGAGGGAAGCTCTGAACTCAAGAGAAGCTGGCAATGGGAGACACTTCTCTGTTTATGGCCAGTTTCTGGAGAGGTCCTTGTCAATTATTGCTCTGCTCTGGCATCACCCATTTCTTGGTAAGAATATGCTAAAGCAATCCCTGAGTTCCTGGTGGGGATGTTTCCATTTCTGACCTGGAACACCCCACTGGAGAACCTTTGGCTCTGTTTGTCTTCACCACCCCCTGTGCTCCTCACTCCACAGCAAACCTGTGCAAAATGCAAACATTTTTGCTTTTTTCCCACTTCCACCTTCCTGACTCTGTGCTGTTCATTTTCCTGAAACAAACCTTGTGCAGATAAAGCAGGCAGGAACAGCAGCTTTTGTTTGGGTGGGTCAGGGGGAGGCAAAGCTTTGCCATCCATCCCTGTGGCACAGGGCTGGCAGCACAGCCGGCTCTCCTGACTTTGGCAGTGACCTCCTGAGTGACTTTATCCTGCAGGGACCCCAATTAGCAGCACTTTAGTCCGACGGGATTAGCTCCAGGCTGCTAAATTCCTGTCGTGTATCTTCAGAAAGGCCAGCCCCAGCCTGTCCTTGCTGGATCGGGTGTGAAGGGGCACGGGAAAGGTGAATTATTCTGTATTCTATTACTTATCCCCTTGGGCCCTGCAGCCTTCCCCTGTAAAGTTGAACTTTAAATATGATAGTTATTAAGGCTTGTCCAGGCTTGAGATTTAGCTCATATAAATTCTGACAGGAACAAATGACTCTAAATTGTGACCAAATCTTTCTTTCTCCCCATTCTCTTGCCCTTCCAGGTCTGCTGCTCAAAGAGGAAACTGAATCAGAGCAGCTCGGGAAGATAAACAGCTGCTTTAAAACAAAGTTACCCAGATCTCTTCCTAATGTGAAAATTTACTGCAACGTGCCATCCTGCAGCTGAAAGCAAGATGTTTGTGACAGATACTTTTCTACTTTAAATTGGCTTTTAAAGCAGGTAGCAAGTGGAGGGGAGTGGAGCATGGCAAGCTGCACGCAGAGCTCGGGGGAGAGGGGAGTCACGGTGGAATTCAGTTTCCTGGGTCAAAGCTCCATCAGATAACACAAGAAAGTGTTGATGGAAAAGCAGGTAGACCAAGACTGATCAGTGAAACGTGGTGGGAAGCAGCTGGATCTGGGAATTAAGGACAGCAGGCACGAGGGACTCTGGGAATTATTCCTGATTGTGATGTTGAAGGGCAGATCATTTCCCCACTTGCTCTGCCCCACCTTTTCCTTTTTGCCATCCACGTGGTAATCGCCAAAGAGCAGCAACTGATGCCCCAAGTTTTATCTCCCGTGTATTCCAGGCTCTGTGCTGCTCAGGGTGCAGCTCTGAGCTCACAGTCAGTGTCACTCAGCTCTGCACAGAGCAGGGACACAAAACAAATCCTGTTCCTGCTGCACACCAAGGACAACTTTCAGCCCAGCAGCACAAACAAGGGTGGCTGGAGGGAGGGACAAGCAGGATGGGACCTCACAGCCTGGAGCTGGAATGGGACAATTAAACCCCAATGTGCAAATGGACCAAAACTGATCAAAGTGTGAGACCTGGTTTGTTCATTTATTGTGACCATTTTGGATCCACCTTGGGTGCAGCCCTGGCCAGGCTCTTGTCCTGCCCAAGGTGTACCCTAAAGGCCTTTCAATAAATCTCTGCTTTATTCTC
>VYXD01012318.1:398249-424642 GCA_013397195.1 Hylia prasina | reverse complement strand
CTCACCACCCCTGGAGTTATGGGTCTTTAATATTCCAAACTGTCACCTGAGCTGGGAGGAGGAGGGAGACATCAGCAGTGCACCCATCCATCCCACCTCACTCACGGTGCCAGCCCTCCAGAATAAAAGATTTATTCCCTCACATCATTGATTCTGCCTCGTGAAAGTGAGTTGGTTTTGATTTGTGCTGGGATAATAAAATACAAGAGGATTTTTATTTTATTTTTTTTTCAGAGGAACAAAAATATGATACAAAATCTTGATTTGCTTGGAAAGAAGCTTGAAACATTCTCTGTCTATTTTTGTAGGACAAAGTGAGCCAGAAATTTTGTTCCCCATTTGGTCACCAACACAATCTCATTGCTGAGCTTCTGACTGATTTAATACTTCAATCACCAAATTTACAGTTAGTGAAATCCCTTCTGATTGTTGTCTTTTTCCATAGTTGGTGTTCAGCCTAGTCCTGGGTTGGAGCTCTGCTGTAAAGGATCCCCTTCTGCTAAGTTTTAACACCAGGGGGAATTTGGCTGCAGCCTGACCCCAAAATGCAACACGGGCACATCCACAGGGCTGCTTCCAGAGAAATGTCTGCCTGCCTCTTTTAGACTGAGGGCAGAGAGAGCAAAGAAAGCTGAAAAAAAGGGAAGCACATCAGGAGCAGGGATCTGAGAACCCTATGAGCGCCAGGAGCAGGGATCTGAGCACCAGGAGCAGGGATCTGAGAACCCAATGAGTGCCAGGAGCAGGGATCTGAGCATCTAATGAGCACCAGCAGCAGGGATNAATGAGCACCAGGAATGGGGATCTGAAAACTTAATGAGCACCAGGAGCTGGGATCTGAGCACCAGGAGCTGGGATCTGAGCACCAGGAATGGGGATCTGAGCATCTAATGAACACCAGGAGCAGGGATCTGAGCACCAGGAACGGGGATCTGAGCACCAGGAGCAGGGATCTGAAAACTTAATGAGCACCAGGAGCTGGGATCTGAGCACCAGGAGCAGGAATTTGAACACCAGGAACAGGGATCTGAGCACCAGGAGCAGGGATCTGAGCACCGAATGAGCACCAGGAACAGGGATTTGAACGCCAGGAGCAGGGATCTGAGCACCAGGAGTAGGAATTTGAACACCAGGAGCAGGGATTTGAACACTAGGAGCAGGGATTTGAACACCAGGAGCAGGGATCTGAGCACCTAACGAGCAATAGGAGCTGGGACCTGGGCTGTGCTTCAATTCCAGAGCCCGATTCCTCCCTCAGCACCGAGCTGCCTTCATTGCAGAGGGGACAGTGCCATCTACAGCCCCGACTCAGCCTGGCTGTGGGACCTGCCTCAGAAACGTGAGAGGATCTGGTGCATTTATCAATTTATCCTCATGCTATTTAAGGCAGCGTTTTCTGAGCCCTCCTGTGTGCTGAACACCCTGACAGTAAATAATGGACAACAACACAACAGCCACACAAGCAATTTAGGAATCATATTATTGCAACCACTCTCAATGGGTTTGTGTCATTTTGAAGACTGGTTGACAGGGCTCATAGAAAATGCCTGATCTTTATCCAAACCACGTGTGTTTCCATCAGGTTTTGGGCTGTTCTGCAGCTGTATAGCTCTTGAACTCTGAGCGATTTGGGAGTGATTATTGCAGATATTGTGGCTGTAAAGCTTCCCAGTTAGAGACACACACAGATCACAGCTGATCTGAGAGAGGAAAGGAACACAGGATCTACTTGGTGGGCCAAAATCCCACAGCAAACACAGATTGGTTCTAAACTCAAGCAAGCACTGAGGCTTTCTCTAGCTAATTAATGAAATGGTGCTGTCCTGGCTGCTTTTAAAGGCTGTACACACCTGTCATCCAAAGGGGAAATGGGAGAGATTTGCTCTGTTGGTGTAACCTGGGAAGTTTCTGTCGTTGATGGTTCTAAATGTTTTAGTGCTGCTCCACTTCTTCCCTTCAGGCAATAAACCTGTGCCTGCTCTTTGGAACAGGGAAAAATCGACGGATTGGAGGCTCTGAGTCCAGTGGAACAACTGCACATTTGTGGGTTGTGGAAGTAACTTGCTAAAGGCTGTAGAGGAGAGGAAGTTTGGCTCTGTTTTGTTCCAGAATTCGGGGTTGGGTTGGGTCTGGCCCAAGTGATCCCTTCAGAAGAGAATCAGTTCCAGCAGCTGCACCTGAAAAGTGGCAAAACCAAAGCAATGGCTAAAGGAGAAATTTATGTGCTTTAAGTTTGCTCCCAAACACCTGGACTAATTTCATGGAAACCTTCAGCTCTAGTAAGCTCCTGTAATGGAAATGTAGCACCAGCCTGCTCAGGAAAAAACAAACCATATTTCTGCTCCAGGACCTATAGAAATATCTCCTGTCTTGAAAAGGTTTTTGCCACTCACCTGACAGTTCACTTCTAGGCAGTGGAGCACAGTGGGAATCAAATCAGATCACATCACTAAAGGAGGAGGATTTAACATGGTAATGAGTAAGATGGATGGATGTTTAAACAGCAAGAGATATTTGGGTGAAGATTAAAGGATTTTTAGTCATGGATCCAAATTCCTTGGTTAAACAAAATTTCTAGTGACATTTGTAGAACAATTCTGGGGAATTACACTGTGTGTATTTAGTTTGTGATAAAGCTTGACCTGTAGGATCCCCTACAAAGTACAGGAGCCTTTTTTATCATTAAAAAATGTTGACCTGCTTGACCTCTTCTCACTGTTTCTGGTCTTTGACCTTGGCGTGCACCATCCAAAGCCCAAAGAATTAAAGGATAATCCTTGAGGATGGTCAAGCTGGGGTGCTCCAGGGTCACAAACCCACTGGGATTTCTATGACTGAGCATCTGTAAGAGTTAAACTGAACCTGTCAGACCACATAGCATAGTTATTCTTTGGAGCACACTGAGGGGCAGCTGACTTCTCCAGGTACTTTCTAGGGTTTTTTTTTTTTCTATTATTCTAAAGCTAGAATCAGAGCAAACAAAGCTAGAAAACCTTGCTGTGGTTTGTGGCCACCAGTTCCAATTCCCCACATAATATAACAAATCAGTTTTTGAGTCGGCTGGCGTTGTGTGGCCACAGCCTTTCCCATCTTTAAAGAAAATTTCCAGTAATTATACATTTCTGCTGTGCTTTGAGTGCTTGTTCACCCATCACCTTGGAGCTGCAGATACTGTTTGCAGTACCCTGGGGTGCAGCATTTATCATCCCAGCCCTTGCAGTGAGGCCGTGTGCCCTCAACCCTTCCTCCCTCCCAGAGCTGAAACTCTCTGTTTATCTCCAAACAACAATTTTTCTACCCAGGCTCAGTTAATGTGTGCTAACCTTAATGAAAACATTTTTTTTTTTTCCCCCCTAGATAAACTCCCTCAGGAAAAGTTTCTGCTTGATTTTTGAGGAGTTGCTTAGCTGTAATCAGGCAGGATTCCCAGGGTTTCTGCCTCCTGCAGAGGCGTTCTGCCTGCTAATGATAGGCACTCGAGCTGCTCATTTTGCTTAGGCAAGGCCACTTGAAGGACAGCTCTCTACTTTTGCCATCCCTTCCCATCTTGTGCACGAGAAACTGCAGAACTTTTGTCACAGTCCCTTTGCTCAGCCTTGGGAAATACACGGGTGTTGCCCTCAAGAGTGAGCCACTTGTTTCTGTGGCTTTTGAGGGGTTGCTGTAGGGAGGTATTTCCATCCTTTTCTGAGGCAAGCTGTAAATCAGTAAGGAATAGACTAACTGATGCCAAAAATGAAAGCTTTCTGCCCTAGGAGTGAGGATTCATTACATAAACACCAGGCAGTCTTTAGGAGCGAATTTGGAGTTCGCAGTGAAAATAAACTGCTCACTTAGTTCCTGGCAAAGCTGCCTCCAAATTTTCTGCTGCTTTTCATAGGAATCAGGCTTATTCAGCAGGGATTTTTGGGACAGCCCTGCTGCAGACACAGAAAAAGTTGTTGTTGTGCCACTGTGGAGCTTTGCACATCGCTTCTGCCTTCTCCAAGGCCCCATAAATCCCATTTCCAGTGAGAGTCCCTCTGCTCCTGAAATGGGCACTGCCCTTGGGTGGCTGGCACTGAACTCCATCCACGTGTTTGTTTGAAGGGGGTGATGCCTGGGGAAGGCTGAGCTGGAACAGAGATTGCACAGAGCCAGAGAATAAAGTAGAGATTTATTCAAAGGCCTTCAGGGCACACCTTGGGCAGGACAAGAGCCTGGCCAGGGCTGCACCCAAGGTGGACACAAAATGGGCACAAAATGGACACAAAATGGACAAAGGGTCACCAGGTCTCACACTTTGATCAGTTTTGGTCCATTTGCACATTGGGGTTGAATTGTCCCATTCCAGCTCCAGGCTGTGAGGTCCCATCCTGCTTGTCCCTCCCTCCAGCCACCCTTGTTTGTGCTGCTGGGCTGAAAGTTGTCCTTGGTGTGCAGCAGGAACAGGATTTGTTTTGTGTCCCTGCTCTGTGCAGAGCTGAGTGACACTGACTGTGAGCTCAGAGCTGCACCCTGGGCACCACAGAGCCTGGAATACATGGGAGATAAAACTTGAGGCATCAGAGGAAACACTTGTGTCTAATCCAGCTGGGGTTTGAGCCAGGGATTCCCTGTCTCCCACCTCCCTGCACCTCACAGTGAGAGAATTTGGGAAGGACACAGATCCCCCCTGTGCCTGCTGCCCCTCTGGAATGCGAGGGCTTGGTCTGGGTGCTTGGGAATGCAGATTTCAACATTAGACAGTGTTTATACACAAACTGTCTGGGACAGGAAAAGGTAATGGATCACTTGATGGGCTTTACACAGGTAATTAATAAAGCATTAATGACACAGGCATGGCAGAATTGCCTGCCAGCTAAATCCCTACAAATCAGCTTCCCCTCCTTTGCCAGAGCAGGGAGTGCAGAATCCTTTACCCTGCCTGGGTGCTGCTGTGTCCCTGGTTATCCTGGGAAAGAACAGAGCCCAGGGCTGTGTCAGGGGCTGCAAACCCAGCACCAGTGACCCCATCCCTAATTCCTGCTCATCCCAGGGCTGGGCACAGCCAAACAGAGAGGAGGCTTTGCAGGGAAAGAGGAGAATGGCAGAAATCCCTGGCAGCTCTGTGGATCCCAAGATTTCTGTGGCATGGAGGTTGCTCTCCCTGCCCACCCACACAGATCAGCTTGAAGAGATTTAATTGATGCCTGACAACTTTAACATTCGTGGCAGGAGGGGCTGCAGCTCCATCCTCCCTGTAGAACTCCACATTCATCTGCTACGGATGTTAAATAATCTTTTTTTTTTCCAAGTCTAAAACGTGGGGTTCCAGTGGGCAAAAGCAGCAGGAAAAGCCAGCGAGGTGAGAACATTTGGGGATTAAACATGGCTGAGAGACATTTCAAATTCTAATCGTGACTTTTTTCCTGAAGTATTTGTTCTGCCCTATCAGCTAATACAGCAATGGTGCATGCATTAACATCCTGAAATTGAAACAGAGATCAAGGGTATAGGGTACAAATTGGTTTTGGAGCATAACATTAAATAATCAAACCACGCTGGAGCAGCCTCTGTGACAAAATGACTTACATTTTTGGTGCTGCTTTTTAAATGTGATTATGCATTTTAATTGTTTAACTTCAGCCTGCGGAGCAGTTTCAAAGATGTTTTAAAATAACTTATGGCATGAAAAACCTCCTGGTTTTTAAACAGGCCTCGAGTTCAATAAATTTGTTTTTAATTTTGTGTGATGTGTGAAGCAGTGACTTTGTTCAATGCTTCCAAGGGGGTGGAGCAGGATTTTCAAAAACACTTTGGATTGACAAGGCTACAAATGTGTGCAGACAGTAGAAATTTCCATTCAGTTTGTTGTTTTGTTACTCTGGAAGAACACAGGGCTCCATAAATGTCATGTTTGCAAGAACAAGAGTGTTCCAGGCCGGGTAGGATGGGGCTTGGAGCAGCCTGGGATAGTGGAAGGTGTCCTGCCCATGGCACGGGTGGAATGGGATGAGCTTTAAGGTCCCTTCAACCCAAACCATCCTGGGATTCCGCGAGTGTGACTCTGCTGCTGCTCTGAGCCTCAGAGGGAAGAGCTCTGGGGCACAAAGGGACTGTGGATAAACAGGAAAAGGGGATGGGTTGGGTCTCTCCACTCCTTCAGCCATTCACCTCATCCTCCCCTGCAGGAACCCTGCCTCCAGACGTCCCCAGGGCAGAACCTCAGGGCAGGTCCGTGCCAGCAGCGTGCACAGCCCTCCCAGGAGGCAGGAGAGGGTCGGTCTGGGAGCACACCTCACCAGCTCAATGAGGAGTGAAAACTGACTCTGAATCCTGTGCTTCATTTGTTGGGTTGAATCTCTCGAGCAGGGGTTGCACGTTGCACAGCGCTGTAAACTGAAGGAACATTTATGTCTGTATCTAACTACAAGATCTTCATAAATAAAAATGTCAGGTCTGTAGCAAAACAACGTAGAAGAGCATATTCAGTTATTACATGCACATTTTTCAGAGAGACCTGGTTAACCTTTCTGATTTCAGAGTGTTTGTAAGAGGTATCTATTCTCATTCTTTATTTTCCTAATGACCTAATCTCTTTAACTCTACACCAGAGTGAGAAAAAACACATCTCAGCAAGCATTAGGTCTTTCCAAAACAGCGAGGCTTAAAGCCCAGGAAGCGATTTGTGCATCCTCTTCATTTCCTTAATTGTGAGCATTCCTTGTGCAGTGCCCACATGTCAGCAGCTTGTGGCTCATTAAAGCCCCAACATCTGAGCCCCAGATTAAGGTAACCGAGTCATTCACCTGAGCAGCCCTGCTCCTCACAGTCCCTGTGCCACTAGAAGGCACTAGCTGCTAGGAAGTTGGGAAAAGAGAAGCGTTTCATTAAATAATTCCACGTGGGCACCTCCAGGGGTACTGCAGACCCGGGTGTAGCCTCGGAGGAATGCTGGGTGTGTCCCTGCCTGTGGTTCCCCAGACACACAGAATTAACATTATTGCCCTTTGGGAGGCAGTGCCAAATGCATTTCCAGTATGAAGGACTGGATTCCATGAGCTTTGCAGGAAGAGCCAGGGAGGGACCTCAGCACCTGCCCGGGGTGTGGAGGGCGGGCAGGTGACACCTGATTTCCACAGGAACCTCTGGCAAACCAATTCCCTGTGGCTCAGCCACCTGAGGAGGGGCACCAAGGGAACTCCCCTGGGGGTGTTGAGCAAATCTCAGGACAGGAACCATCAGCTGGCACAAGGGCTCCCTGCCAAAACCAGAGTGTCAGAGTGGCAGGGCGGAGTCCAACAACTCCAGCAGGCAGTGACACCTGCCAGGACCTGAGGGAGCTGGGCTCACCCTGTGGAAAGGAGGTTCCAGAGCTGGCCCTTGCAGGGGGTGAGTGCCACAGGTCAGTGTGTCACTGGCTCTCACCAGCTCCATGCACTGCCTGCACCAGATGCTGTTGGCTGAGAGCTGCCTGAGCAGTTTTATTTACAGTGCACTGTCTTTATTTAGTGTACACTGGGCAGAGATTAAATGAAAAATCCTCTTAAGGATATCATAATTCTGGATGGTTTATCAGTAGGTCTAAGTGTTTCAAAACATGCATTTATTAGAACACTGTCCCTCTGTCCAGAGTAACATTCCTGCTATAAAGAGAGGAATTGAGACACCAGGAGAGAGGAAACAGCAGTGACAAATTTATTTGTGCTGCCCAATGCAAGGTACACAGGCCACACAGCTCCTGTGATATTTGACTTATTTCTCAGTTCTCAGGTCTTAATTCCAGCATTCAGAAACAGCACTGCTGCTACAGATTGCCTGCACAACCCATGGCTGAACACTGGCCTGGCGCCACTCCTCATTTCTCTCACAGAAAAACTGATTTTGTTTGCTGCTCCTAAGGCAGAGCTTTTGTGAAAGAGCATCCACACTTTGTAGGCACCTGGAGAGAGTCTGGAAGCCACAGCTCTCTCCTCAGGGGCAGCTGAAGTGGGGCTCTGAGGGTCACAGGGGACGAGGATGGGAATGGAAACCCAGAGTAGGTGCAGGGAACAACAGTCAAAATGTCAGTGAAGTGTTACATTTATGAGGGAAAACATCCCTGCTGGGCAACAACTGGAATCTTTACACTGACTGGAAAAGTGCAGCTGCTTCTTAAAGTTGAAATAATTTTCCTGGAAGTTATTCTGCCAGGATAAACTTGAGGGAAGCATGGAGACTGCTGCTGCACAGGAGAGGGGAAAGGCAAATTCAGCAGTGACCATTTGTGCCCTGGGAGGAGGGACACAGCCACATGATTTATAACACTAAACACCAGATATAACAAGAGTACATGTATAAACATCACACAAAATGATTATCCACTTTAATATACTTTCCTATATTCTAATTAGCTGCTAAAGTCCAGATCTGACAGGCCATGAATCACCTTTTTATTACACAGAGCACACCTGGATTTTGACTGTGTTCTGAGCAGCAGCTGTGCTAAACTCTTTTTATAACCTACAACTAAATATAATCTCCCACATAATTGTATTCTTATGCTAGACTGTGCTTTAACACACAGGACCTATTTGTTACCACCTAACAGTTTATTAGATTTTTTTTTTTTGAAACGACATTACAAAGGACCTAAGGCTGGTATCACAAGTATATATCAACACATTTCTCATGTTCACAAAATTCCCGTTGTGATGAGCTTTTATTACAGCGAGTTTGGAAAAATGACCTGTCATATTGCCTTCACAGCACCCAGGTGCTGATTTGGTGGCATTTAAGGAGCAGTTTAAGTGTGGCCCACCTGCAACTGCCACTAGTGCCTGCTGAAATTTGCATTTGAAGCTGGAGGAGCTTTGCAATGATTGTCAGAACAGCGGACATTGGTCATTTTTCCTCACAAGTGACACAGTACAGACTGCCCCAAATACACCTTCCATGGCCAAAATATAATAAATCCATACCCCAGGCCCAGAGATGTGGGTGTGGTTAGAAAAGCAAACACTTCTCTAAATCAAATTATTTTGAGGTTGTTATTCCCAGAGAAGCAAGGCTTTAAAAATCGACCTGGACTCTCCTTTTTTTTTCATTTATCACTGCTTTGCTGGCAAACTCTTGTGTCCAAGGAGGCAGTGATTTCCACAAAAACCCCCACAGAGACATTCCCACAGTCCCATCCCTGCTCTGTCCAGCACCAATCCCAATCCACTTCAGTCCCAGTTATTGAAATGCCCAAGTGTCAAAGCAGAGTGTTAAAATCCTTCAGTCCCACAGGGAGCCTGCTCAGTTAACAGCTCCTCCTCTGCCCAGGTGTCACAGCTCGGGGTGGCAGGGCTTGCTCAGATGTCTCCATGGAAAATCTGCATTTCTGCTGTATGCTCCAGGGACACACAGGAGTAGGAGAGATGATCCTGATGGTCCTTCTTGTTTCCAAAAATCACCTTTATTACATGTATGAAAGACAACACAAGCCTCATCTAGTGAGTGCCTGATGCTCAGAGCCACAATTAATGCAATTAATTAAGTTTCAATCTTGTGCTTCACTCCACAAACTCACGTAGGACAAGGCAAGAATCCCATTTGGTGGGAGTCACTAAATGCTGAGCTATCAAACATGAAACACTTAGAAAAGTACAGGAAAGAGAAAAAAAGTGACTCCACAAAAAAATACACCCAGGGGTTGAGATCCATAAGATCTTGTGTTTTAACAACACAACCAAGCGATCCTCGTAACAAGAATTCAAAAAGTCAAATTACAGTACACAAATCAAAATAGAAACTACCCTACCCCCACTATACAATGTACATTAGGAATGCAAGCTCTGTAACAATATAAAAATGCTTTCACACACTGGAGTTGCAAAAAGCCATTCTTTAATTCCAAGGATTTGTAGAAAAAAAGAAAAAGTCATCTTCCATGATTGATCTTGAGCTGCTGGCAACCTGTTGGGGAGAAAAATAATAAGAGAGGAGATTACTGAGAATTAAGAGAATCATGCTCATCAGAGATTTTCATTTATGGGGCTCAGGCTAATGGAAATGACACTGAGGGAAATGAAGCCAGTAATAATTTGTGTTTTAAAGGAGGATACACAAAAATGGGCACCATAACAAGCAAGAATGTATCTGTTCCAAACACACAGGTAATGTAGGGGCAAGTCAGCAATCAGAAATGCTGTCAGAACATATAACACACAATTTACCTCTCAGTACACCTCCTTCTCCAGGGAGCACTTCCCTGGGAGATGGACTGCCTGAGTGCCCTCCCACACAGCCAGGACCTGCAGCTTGGCAGCTCTGTGGGAGTCACCACTCCCTGCAAGGCCCTGGATTACACTGCAGGAATTCACAGCTGAGGGACAGTTACTCCTCAGCAGCCCCTGTGGCTCCACTGCTTCCCTGGGCAGTGTTCCAAAGCCTGACTGCCTTTTCCATGGGGAAATTCCTGCTGCTGTCCCCCCTGAGCCTCCCCTGGCCCAGCCTGAGGCCGTTCCCTGGGAGCAGAGCCCGACCCCCCTGCCTGTCCCCTCCTGTCAGGGAGTTGTGCAGAGCCACAAGGTCCCCCCTGAGCCTCCTTTTCTCCCTCAGCAGCTCCAGGTGCTCCAGCCCCTTCCCTGGCCATGCTCTCCCTGTCTCTGTCTCCCCAGCACGATTCCCTCTCTCCAGAATTCCGCTCTGCACAGCTCCCAGACCAGGGAAACCAGGGAAAAGCTCCCTGTGTGCTGAAGTCAGTAACTCCAAGCCCCCAGGGGTTTGTCCCAAGGCCCAGAAGAGATTTACTTTAACCCTTGTTGGGAGCTGGGGTCTTGTTCTCCCCCTCGAGCTCCTCCACGCCCGCCTGCATCATGAGGTCGGCGATGTTCCTCTCCAGGTCATCGATGCGGCAGCTCATGTCATCGACTGCCCGGGGGTCAAGGAAAGCAGGGACATGCTCCAGGTGTGCCTGGGCTCTGGGAGCCAGGGCAGGGACCCCTCAGCCCCTCCCAGCCCACGGCAGGGACACCTGCCACTCTCCCAGTGCAAGCCCCAGCGTCCAACCCGGCCTTGGGCACTCGCAAAAATCCAAAACCAGCCCCAGCTCCTCTGGGCGCCCTGTGCCAGGGCCTCCCCACCTTCACAGGGAAGGATTTCTTCCTAATATCCCATCTAAGGCTGCTCTCTCTGCATCTGGGCCCATTCCCATTGCTGTCACTCCAGGCTCCTGTACACAGTCCCGTTCCATCCCTGCTGTGGGCTCCCTTCAGGCACTGGGAGGCCGCACTTGGGTCACCTCCAAGTTTCTCTTTTCGGGGCTGAACAATCCCAGCTCTCCCAGCCTTTCCTCCCAGCAGAGCTGCTCCAGCCCTCCGACCATCCTGGTGCCATCCCTGGACTCTCCCAGCAGCTCCAGGTCCCTCCTTTCCCAGCACTGGAAGGGGATAACATTCCTCCACAAGTGGGTAACACTGGCTTGGTTTAGTTGTTTTTATCTTTACAGCTTTGATCAAACACCTGTGGTCACTTCAAATGTATCTTACGAGCCCCACTGGCAGACAGACTTCGTGACACTTGTAATCCTGCACCCATCCGAGTTTAGAAAAGGATATTTCTTCCAATTATTTGGTCCGACATGGTTTGAAACTTGTCCTGCATTTGCTGGAGCAATGTCTGCACCTAACAGAAAGGGAGCAGAAAGAAATGTTTTGTTTCCTTCAGAGGCTGTTACCCAGTAATGCAGTAAGTACCCAGTTCTTTCACTGCTAAGCTCAATCTCTGCAGTGTAATTATACCTATGGGTAAAAACGGTACTTGACTATACGTATAAAGAGATGAACTGACGCTCACAGGAAACATTTGTAAGATGTAGAAACCGCCCGTGTTCCCCAAGCAGGACCAAACCCGGGACAGCCGCTTCCATGGCTCTGTTAATCACACGGGGGCACTTTCCTGGGTGTCATGGAACGGTCTGGGATGAAGGGACCGTCTCCTTCCTACCCCTGCCACGGGCAGCGACACCTCCCCCGGCCCAGGCTGCCCCGGCCCCATCCAGGAAAGAGAATTTCCCTCCTCTCCTCCCTCTGCCAAGCCCCACAGCCCGGCCCCGGGCCCTCACCACGGCCGTCAGGTCCTGCACACTCTTGGGGTCGGTCTCGGCCATGGTCGCTCCGGCGGCGGCTCCACTTCCGGGCCGCGCCCCGCCCCTTCCGGTGCCTCTCGCGCGAGCGCCCGCCCCGCGGCATTGTGGGAAATGTAGTCCTTCCCTCATCCCCCGGTAGGGCGCGCAAATAACGTTTATGTCCCGGCATAAAATAATGTTTAAATCTGGCACAACTGTTGAAGCTTTTTGCTGTTTATACATTTCGGCTGAACGTTGCGTGGTTCTCTTATTAATTAGCCTTCTGCCTTCTATTGGTTCTTAGCTCCGTTGGTTGGAGGGTGGTGCTGGTAACACCAAGAGCGTGGTGTTAAATAATTCTGTGTAACGAGCTTCTCTGCTCTAAGGATTGTACAGTTTCGTTTGAACTGCAGCTGTTGTCTCTGTTTGATACATCTCCACGTGCAGTTTGGTTCCTGAAGTCTTCATTTCTTTCCACAAATAAAAAATGAAAAAAAAATATTTATTTCTCAGTTTTATTATTTCTTAATACACAATATTGAAATGTTCCTTTTTTTTATTATTTCTTGCTTTCTTCTGGATGAGCGGTTAAGGTTAGGTAGGTCTTATCTTTTGAATGTCTACCCAGAATTAGATGAAAATTTAAAGGATGACATTTCATAAATATTTCTTATAGAATCCATTGGCATTTCTGCTGCTTTGAATAGACAAAGGTGGATGATTTGATTATAAATACTTCATGTGTGGAGGAGAATAGGTAATTATTCTCAGTGTCTGCTCCACTGAGATGTTTTTTCCCCTCTGTCACTGAGTTGAAAGAAGTTTGGCAAATCAATCAAAAATTCACAACTGCAAATCTCAGACTGAAATTAAGGACGGTTGAAATTCTTTTCCTCATGGAAATTTGAAATGTGTCCTTCCAATTCCAGCTCTATAAAACCAGGAGAAAGGCACCATTTGGAGGTGGACAGAGGCGCCATCTGGAAAACAAATGGACACCCGTGGAAGCCAGCGAGGAAACCTGGCCAGGAATAATGAGCAATTCCAAAGGCTTTGTAAAACGTGTGAATCTGTAACACTGCAGCAGTGACAGCCCATTCCTGCTCTGGCTGACTGTGCTGTTAAACTCCCCAGATCACAATTAGATCAATGCTGAGCTCTCTGGCAAAACCCACCCACTGAGGAGTGAATAAAACCAGCATTTGTTTGTTCAGTGTCATGATGGGAGAGGAAAGGGTTCCTAACTGCAGATTCCAGGCTGGTGAGGGGTCTACATTTACCTTCCCAAATTGCTCTTTAGAACGACTTCTTCATTCTGTGCCCAAACTCTCAGCACACGAAAATCTGCAGATTTGGGGAGACTGTGATGTTCCCCTCTTTGCAGCACGAACGTACCTGCTTTAGCCCTTGCATTTTGCAGCCTCAAAAGGGATGCTGGTAGTTTCCACATGCTTAAACAGTTTTTCGTGGTGGACAACAAAAAATAATAAGCCCAGGCTCATCATCCTTTTGCTGATTTTGAGGCGTGTGTCTGGCAATCCGGCACGAGGCAATAAATCCTCTGCTGTGCCTGGGCTCCAGACAGCTGCTCCCCTGGATTCGGAGCAGAGCTGCTTCACAACCTGTTTGCTTGGCACGGAGCAGCTCCCTGCTCAGTTATTCACTTTGTTCCGTGGCTGCCTGTGGCGTGTCAAGTGAGATTCAGTCGCTCCACCCCGTCCAAAGGAGCCCTCAGGAGTTGTCTCCTGGAGGAACAGAGCCTTGGATAATGTGACCATCTCCCAAGGGAGGCATTAACAGAGCCAAGGCAAGCTCCTCTTCCTTTAGGGCACTCCCTTCAGGCCAGCTTGGCTCAGGGTGGGGGAGAATGAGAATAGAAAAGGAAAAATCTGCTCACAAGAGCCCACGGCAGACACCACAGAAGGGAAAGGGTCCCCCCAGCAACCTCAGTGGGGTTTGGGGCTGATGTGGATCCTTTTCAGTGGGGCAGGAAAACAGGGTGCATCTATTTCAGTCACGTTTAGGGCAATCCCGTGGGTGCTGGAGCCTGACTTTTGTTTTTTGAGTCTCCAAAGCCTCTGGCACAAGACACCCACCACGTTTACAGCCACATCAGCTGCCTCAGTGTGATTTTTGAGCTCACAACAAGGGGTTAAGGAATGGACTGTAAAAGCCTCCTGTTGTGTGCCCCTGCCACAGGGAAAGGGAGGGAAGGCTGTGTGTGTTCAAAGTGGCAATATGATTCTGTAAAATGTAAATGCTGAGATTTAGATCTCCTCCAGTTATAAATGTGACGTGGAAGCCAACACATGTATCACTTGTTCTAGCACACAGCAAAACCTGATAGCACGAGTGAGATTGGATTCTTTTTCCTTCTAATACTGGGGGGAAAACCTATCATTTGAGGGTTTTTTATTGGTTTTTTTTGGTTGGTTGGTTGGTTGGTTGGGGGTTTTTTGAGAAATTGAGTCCCTTCTCTTTCTCAGGCAAATTTTGCAATGTCTTCAGCAGAAAAAATATAGAAAATCATTATCACAGACAAACTTGGAATGCCACCAGTGAAAAATCAGAACTTCTTCAAGCACATCAGAGCTGGCAATGTGAAGTGCTTTAAAGGAAAAAAAAAGCCCTTCATCCAGCTTTTCCTGGGATTTCCTTCCCTTCCCAAGGGGGAACCAGCCCTGCACTCCTACAACACGACACGAAAGAACTTCATGAGGGCACAGTGATGAGCAAAGCAGGAAAATCTCGAGTTTATTTACAAAACTCAATTTTATACATTTCCAAAGGTGCCTGTGGATTGGAGGGTGAAATCCCACCTCCCAAACCACATTGGTCAAGACAATTGTCAATCAACTTTCTCTTCCTACCTAAAAATATGTAAACAACGAAGGACAGTTAGGAAAACAAAGCTGTTGTTTGTAGTAAAAGTGTAGGGAAGTAAAAATTCGGACTCCAATAGGAAAGACAAATCAGAAGGCCTAGAAAAATCCTCAAAACCAAAGTGACACTGCACAGCTCATCCAGCTTTTCCTGGGATTTCCCTGTCCCTTCCCAAGGGGGGAACCAGCCGTGCGCATCATTCCAGGCTCTGCCCCAGCTGTAAAACACCTTTTTTCCCCTACCCACACAGACACTAGAAGAGGCTGTTGTCTTCTGATGCTGCCACACCTCGTTATTTAATTTCAGGCCTAGGTTCAGGTTATGTCAGTGCTGTCTCTCTCCAGCACAACGCAGCACGGTTTCCTCATGTGAAACCTCATTTCCTCAGGTCAGTCCTAACATTGGACTTAAGGTTTTGCTGAGACTCTCAGTGCAGGGAAATCTCTTAATTCATGCCTGTGGAAAAATGACCACGGATCCAGATTTCTTCTGCTGCTGTTCCTAAGCAAGCATTTCCTACGGGAAGCTGTGTCTCCAGCCCCTCATCCTGGGTGCAGTGTGTTGTTTTATCCCTGACACTGTGCTGCAGGGCTGTTCCCTTGCCAGATAGGAAGAAGATCTGGGTTTATCTCCCTGATCCCTTTTCCCCTGATATCAGTGAGTGGCTAACACTGAAAAGAACTGGTTCTTTGCGTTGTGAGCTGTAAAAGGATGTTTGGAGCCTGTGGTGAATGAGAGTTACACTTGTGGGAGAACAAAGCTGTTCCTGGGCCTTAAAACACTGCCTGCTTTTAGACTGCATTGATAGTACAAGATTATTTCCAGTTCTGGGATGCCATACTTTGATAGTGCTTCTTTGTGCAGTAAAATGCACAAAAATATGCAACACCAAGCCATCCAAATGAGGGCAGGACAACTGCTATGATCTCCTTGCTTGATTCTAGTCCTGCTACTTCTGTGCCTGTGCCAAGCAGGATATTGAAAGGATCACACAGCCATAGCCCACTGGGAAGAAGCACCCAGCAGGTTTAACAAGAAATTAAATTAAACTATAACCCTAATTGCATGGCAGGAAAATTCAACTCTTCTAATTCTGGTTACTCTGGCTTAGAAAGGCTTTTAGTGTATCTTAAGCTGTAGAACGAATCCATTTGAAGCATAACCTGGAAGGGGCATGGAGCACATCTTTGATTTCCCTGCTCTGAGGCTGAAAAGTTTCAAGCCATGTATTGTTTCAAAAATGGTATGTGCATGCATGAGTGCCAAGGGAAGAGTTAATATATTATCAATTT
Source organism: Hylia prasina (assembly GCA_013397195.1). Taxonomy (NCBI): domain Eukaryota; kingdom Metazoa; phylum Chordata; class Aves; order Passeriformes; family Sylviidae; genus Hylia; species Hylia prasina. The sequence goes on along the minus strand of VYXD01012318.1, from coordinate 408,415 downwards.
CCTGCTTTCAAATGTCAAAACACATAACTTGAGCAGGGTCAGTAAGACAGTCACATAAATAAGGGAGTGATGGCAACCGAGAGGAATCCCATTTGGAAAATAAATTGGAGGTGGAAAACAATCCTAGGAACAACGTGATGAATGCTTGTGAATCAGCACTTGTCAATGTGTTATTTGTGCACGCTGTGGTTTTGTTTTCCAGCCAGCCATGAGTAAAGCTCCATCTCAAGCTGGTGGCTCTTCCCCTGCACTCCCCACACGGGTGATGGTATTGACTGTTGACATGAACCTCGTGCAGAATAATGACAGATTCTGCTGCTTTAATTATCCCTCCAGACCTGCACCAGCAGGGAACTCGCAGAGGGGGAAGACTCAGAGCACCTGGAATTATTGCTGCAAATGACTGGGTTGACCTTGCCAGGGAGAAAAAAAATAAAAAAATAGGAATAAAAATTTCTTTGTTAATTTATTTTCTGGTGTGGGGATAAGCCAGCTGAAGGAAATGAAGGCACCAAAGAGGTGCTTTGGGGTGTTAAATGGGGGATGAAGTTCTCTCAGCAGCTTGGCCATTGCATTTTTAGATCTATCAGGTTGAGTAAAACCACAACTATTGCATGCTCACATCTTAAGAAAATTAGTTTAAATGTTATAAAAAGGGTTAAAATAATGGCAATAAAAAGGACTTATTTCACCATTACAGTTTGCAAGTGAAAGTTCTGCTCTAGTGGCAAGGGACTTGTGGAATATTCTTGGAACTCATTTGCCACTGTCTTGCAGATTGAAATGCAGATTTGGAATCAGCATCTGCAGAGTGCTTAAAAAATCACAATGCACTTGTTAATGTTCTGCTCTGAATAGTTTAGGATAGCAACACAAAAGCAATTTTGCACCGTTCCTGCAGCAGGACAGAGCCCGGGTAATCCATCAGGGTGTTGCCAGCACTATTGATGTGGTCTGGGATGGAGTTTGACTCCAAAGATGAAAAGGAAATTAAGTATAACAGAGTGATAATGGAATGATCAATGCTGCTTGCTGCAGACTTTGCTGTGAGCACTGAAAAGGAAGAAATTCTGTCTGTGCTGGCCAAGGATGTGGAAGTGAGGTGATAAGTCTTGTCTGAAATGCAGAGCTAAATGGAAGTCATTAGTGTGGCAGGGTTAACACTGGGGCTTTACTAACAGAGCAGGGAAAACAAGAAGGATGAGATGATGCCCCAGACTGTCTCTTTCAGGAGAGCATAAATAGTTCTGGGGCTTGTCATGAAATTCCCTTTTCTCAGTAGCCACAGTTCTGCTCTCTCTCATAAACGTTGAGGGTACAGATGGGATTTGTGGAGAAGTGCTTTTCCTCTTGCATTTGAGTAGCCTGGGATGTGAACCAGAATCCTGTTGTTGTAAAAACTCTTTTTTGTTATTAGAAGGCTGATTTCCATGGAAAAAAGTCATCAGTTTGGGAGAAGGATTTTCTTTTTAATGGGCCTCTCTCTGAAGGAGTCTTCACTCAGTAGGAAAAGCTGTGCTGAGTGTTAAATGGACTTCAGAGTCATCCACCGTGAAGCTTTTTGGTCATAAGTGTTCCTGAAAACTGATCCGGGCAGGAAAACCTCTGTGTCCCACCTGGGAATCCTCCACAGTCAGTAGGACTGGTCTCTGTGGCAGACACATCTCCAAAACTCCCTTTGGGCAAAGCCATTTGGAATTGTTGATGATGTTAATGGTCCCCACAGGCGAAAAGGAGACTTCTGAATGTCTGATTGCCTGCAGGATTTATAATTTATAATTTATATATACATTTATTATTTATCCCACGTGCTTCTGTTGCTGCTTGTTGCTAAACGTCCTCATCCTCGTGGGTCCCAGTGCTTTTATAGGATGTCAAGTTCTTAGGAAATCATTATGGGATTCATCAGGGATCTCCATCTATTTCCCATCCTCCCATGCATGTAGGAGTTTCAGTCCCCATAACTATTTTATTTGGACTTGTTGCAAAGCCCAAGGGATGGATTTCTGCCCTCTGGACTTTTTTCCCCAGCCAGTGAGGTCTTTATTGACAGCATCTGATCCACTCTCTGAAATGTTTTTAGCTGCTTTCTTCAGTAAAATCAGATTTTGAACCAGATAATGAGATTGCCTTATCCCAATCATATGGTTTAAAATATCTTGTGGGGTCAAAATTTCATTATTTTAATCTTCCATTGACCATTATATGAACCCTTGCAATTCACTGTGGATTTCCTGCAAAACTAAATTGCTTAGCAGTGGCTTGTACCAAGTCTTTTTATAACATCCTTGAAGAGTCAGTAGCTTTCTAAGACAAGATCCTCTTCTAAAACTCCTTTTCCACACAGTAAACTTTTATTTCTTGGCATTGCTGGCCATTCAGATGCCGTGTCATTTACCTTTGTTTTCCATTTAATGTTAAGCTGAGTTTTAAGCCATTCACAGGGCAACCAGCATTTTGGCTTTACATTTGTGCAGATAAATTGTATAGAAAGTTTAATTAACCAGTTATGTATCCACAGTGAGTCATAACAGCCTTGTAATTGAGAACTGCAGCAGTCTGACCATCACCAGAGCAATTCTGATTGTGCTGTAGGGGATGCCAGTCACCACACTGGTGCCCTGAAATTGGCAGGTTTTGTCCAAACAGGAAGTTTTGAGGCAGACAAAAGGAATTGAATTGATCTTTGGGGAATCATTTGAATATGGAAGCCAGCCACCAGTTTCAGAGATCACTGGAGTTTTAAAAGCCTGGGATGAGCAGGAATTTTTCAGAAATTAGGCATTCAGAGAGGAACTCTCTGAGCAAGGGTGTGTCATGAAGCTCTTCACCATCGCTGTCCTCCTTGGCTTGTGTTCCCGACCCACTGTGAATAAACTTCAGTCTCCCAGGACATGGAGATCTTTATAATTCATTGCATTCAAAATTAGAGTTGTTGGGGATTTTCTTCTTTTTCCTCTGTTTTTGTGAAAGGTTATTTGTAAGTCTGTGCATTTGCAAACTGGATGCAACCTGAGCCAGAACTCCGGAGTGTTTACTCCAGAAATCTGGATTTGGTCAAACCCATCATTTCATATCTGCATACCCCTGGTTTTTACCATCCCTTCTCCTCTTGAAGCATCAACAGCACTCAGTAAAAATCTCCCAGAGCTGGTCTAATGATCCCTTCAAAATGAGCAGGAAATGAATTACAGCAGGAGCCACACTAGGTAGGTGACATGATTTTTAACTGAGCTGAGTCCTTGAAGAATTAGTCTGGTGATTATGAGAAGTGTCTTGTTAAATGAGGTAATTTGAAATTAAGTCTCTTTTTCATATCTACTTAGCACAGTCTATTGTTCAGAGTCTGTGGCTCAGGTTGGTATCTGATGTTTAAAACAGCACTGCCCAGAGTGTCTCCTGATGAGTTTAAAGCAATTTGAGACCCTTTCATTCTTGAATGCTACACTTGCAATGAGATTAGGAAGCAGAGTGGTTAAAATGAGTTTTTTCCCGCTGCTAAAAAAGATACTGCTGTATAATTCAGAACTTCTCAAAAGGGAAAATGATTTAAAAGACTGGAAGGCTGAAAATAATCCACCTTGAGAGACTGCCTGCTGTCCTGAGCACTGGCCCCAGCTCCTGCAGCTGCAGTTCCCTTTGCTTTCTGAGGATATTCCCCATGGATATCTCCCAGACCAAGCACTGATGGTTAAAAACGTCTTGGGGAGCAGAAATTCAGTGAGAGCGCAGACACTGTGCTCTGTGCAGCTCAGCCAGGCAAGCAGAGCAGAGCATTATCACTGAGACAGCAAGAGAGGTTTGTGATTTCAGCTTTGCAGGTCTCTGCCTTTTACACTCTCCTGACAGAAATCACTGGGGATCCACTGAAATATCCCATTTATTACAGTGAATTCAGATGGCTGGGGACATTGTGGGGCTGGGTCATGGTTGCTGCCAGGCACAGGCTTGTTCTGGCTGGGTGAGGGGGCAAAGAGGTTATTATCATTATTACTGTTATTACCATTATTATTATTACTATTACTATTATTAATTATTATCTGTCTCTAAAAGCTGGTGAACAAGGCCCATATTTTCCAACAGCTGAGTGGACAGGAAAGAATCCAAGATAATTGTTGTCTTCCTCTTGGATCTGAGGATGAATTCAGGATCAAGCCTTCACGCCTCTGCTTGGGTAGCAAATCAAAATTGTCTGAGCTCTCTCAGCCATCCCAAATTTCAATTGTTTTGCTTCTGCAGCTGGCTGAGGCCAGCTCCTGTTTGTGCTCTGGCTGTGCCCAAGGAAAGGAGAGAAAGCAGGAGCTGCACAGTGATGAGGTTACAGGGAAATCACACTCCCCACCACAAACATCCAGAAATATCACAAAACATTAAATGGTTTTCTCTTCTCCTGCACACCTGTGTCCAACCTGCCACGGCAGTCTTGCTCTGGAATTGGAGTGAACCTCAGCCTTTGACTTCCCTCCTCTACAGGGAGGTTTTTAGCCTGACAGCCAGAAATCAGGCAGCTTACAGCACAAATTCAGTGTCTTGACTTGCAAACACTGGCTTTACAAATTGCACTTCCATTCTGTAAAAGAAAGCAATTTCTAACCACTGGCAGTGGATACGATGCTTCAGTGCACTCTGGTGGGCTGAAACCAGCTGCCTTGCAAAGGAGCAAGTCCTGCTCCACGATCCTGTGTCAGACAAGTCTGACAATCTTCCAGAATCAGGTAGATCAGGTTTAAATTCTGGATTTAGACATTTTAATCTGGAACAAAATACATTGATAGAAACTGTAAATTTGTTTGTCTTGCTAAGGTTTCTCTTGTTATAAGGCTGTTTATCAGAAATAATAAATCCATGCATTTTTTTTTGTCTAAAACACTGACAAAGTATAATTATAACATGATTTATTTTACAACATCAAGACCAGGACTTGAAATAGTTACTCAGGAAAAAATTAGAGTAATCAATCATTCACAACTAGAGAGCTGAAAGTCCTTCTGTGTCCACTGACTGAGTACAGAATAACCCTGTTATTGGGACCTCTGACAGAGGCAAAGAGTAAAATTCAGGCTTTTTGATTTCCAATGCCCTTTCAGGCTGAGCCTTGTTAATGCACCTCATCCTGACAGTCACAAACAGTAGTCCAGGCTTTTTAATGCCAAAGACACAAGGGATCAGTGGAAATAGCAACAATTTGAGGCCCAGATAACTGAGTTATGTGGCATGTTGTTGGGTTTGGGGTTTGTTTTTTTAATCTTTTTTATTTTTTTGTGTTTGGGTTTTGGTGGAAGGATGTGCCCCTGATTTTTGCCCGTGATATTTCCCTCCTCCCCAGGCCCGGCTGGGCATTTCTGATGGATTCCTGTCCTCCTGGGTGTGTGTTCAGATCCCAGCCACTCGCTGCAGCTTTGGATGCAAACAGAAAAACTTCTCGTGGCATTTAACTGTGAGGGGAGATAAAAGTGCATTACAAATCCTCAGGGTAAAGAAGTGCCCACCATGGAGCTGTAATGGATGGGAACCAAGCTGACTGGAGAAAGGACAATCAGTCTGCCTCTGAAAGAATTACCCCTATTTTTCAAGCCTGAATTTTCAAGTAACTGTAGATCAGTGTGCAGAAAATTATTTTTCATATCTAATTTATGTTCACTAAAAGGATCATAAAATTCTCCAGGTTCTGCTTCTTCCAATTTCCAGCTGTCTCAGGAAGACTAAGAATTGCCACCATAACTCTAACCCCTGATGTGTGTTTAGTTAACAAAACACTTTGTTACATCACTCCAGAAGCTTTGACATTAATAGTCAATCCTTCAGCTTCTTTATTCGAGCCAATGGTGAGCTCAAAATTATAAAATTTTGAGGAATTGGTGTCAAACTAAATGATTATTCAATGAAAATTCAAATAACTGAGCGGGCAGATAAGCAGACCTGAATCACAGAATGAGGTCAGCTGCTGGGATGGAAGTCATTCCTGTTTCATGATTTCATCATTTCAGCAAGTTCTAGGCGTTGGTTCTGTAGCCTGTGAAAAATGAGATGTGGTTTGGCCATGGTTCTGGTCCCCTCAAAACGAGCAGCACAGAGCAACCTCACAGAGTTACCTCACAGAGTTCATTTCAGAAGTTACACACTAAACCTAAAGTTGGTGTTATTTATTTCAGTGCAGTTATGCTGGTTTACATCAGCTGGGGATATAATAGCCATTTCTTTGGATTTTTCCCACAAATTCCTGCAAATCCAATAGGGAAATGTGAATGAAAATTTCTGTCTGTGTGCGTTTTGAGATGTGCTGTGTGTGGAAGGACTCTCAGCCCCATGTGCCAAATATATGCAGGTACATTTTGGCCAAAACACCCTGGAAATGGTGCTGTTCATATCTTTGATTCTGAAGGGGAACATTCACTGAAATTAGAATGTTGTATAAAATTGAACAGATCTACCTACCCTGATTTGGGGTCTGTTAGGAAAGTTATTTTCCAATGGAAATAAACCCCAATTCTTTCATTCAGTCTGCAGGAGATATAAATCTTCTAAACTGGCTGTTTGCAGGAATATCTGCTAAGTTCTTCCTCACAGCCTTTTTTTTTTTTTCTTGTTCCTCACCCCAGAGAAACATTTTCCAAACTTCCCTTCCAGCATGAGCTCTGTCATCTCACTGCAGGTCAAATGTAGTCTGTCCTTGCCTCTCTCTCCCTAAGAAATTCATTAGGGAGCCACAGAAGAGCTGATAATTAGCTGTGAAGGACTTGCAGCAGATGTTTAATATTGTAGCACTGATAGTTTTGTACTCTGAGATTTGAAATGCTGGAAACCTCATTCATTACTGAGGAATGCTTACTCTCACTTTCAGGGACTGGCTAGAGGAATTCAGGAGATAAGTTAGCAAGTGAATATCTGAGCTGGTTAATAAAAATTCCACACCAGCCCTTAGCCTGGAGCATCCCGAATTTAGAGGCAGCTCAGACTCTCAGTTGTTTATGCAATGAAGCTTCAACACCGACCTGGAACTACAAATCCAAGGGGCCTCCCTGGGCTCCCTGAGCACTGATTTGGGTCGTGTTTCTCAGCAAGAGGTACAAGGCAGCAGCAAGTAGGATGTGCAGGAGATGGAGAGCGAAGCCAACCAGAGATAAAAGGAACAAGGACTTCTAAGCCTGTTGTAATTTGCCTGATCCCCTTGAGGGGAATGTTTCGGGTGCTTTGTTTCGGGTAAAGCAGCGTTAACACTTTCCTCCTGCAGATCACCACAACGCAGCCGAGCTGAGGCCCAGGCTCCAGGGATGGAGAGCTGTGTGCTGCCCGACTGACAAGGGATATCGAAATTAATTCATTCGGGAAGTCAAAGCTGATTCTGAAGCTGAAGGGGAGGTTCTGTGCAGCCCTAAACCCCCAGTCCTGCAGCATCCCTCTCGCAGGTCACTGCATCCCTGCCAGAGCTTCCCTGAGGCCCAAAGCACCCAGTGCCAACTGCTGGGGCAAACATTGCCCTGGGAAAGGTCTGGGATTCCCAGGTGACCTTCCCAGCTGCCACTGGCCCTCCCACGGAGGTGCCTTTGATCCCAAGGAAGGGCCTGGCCCCATGCATTCCCGTTAGGGTCCCTAATTTTAGCATCTGCATCTGTTTAATTGGGACTCTCAGCAGAACAGGGAGCCTCGAGGGCAAGTAAGATCACTCAGATGTGAATTGCAAATGTTTTAAAGCTTCCCTCTCTCCTGGATAAAAGCTTCCAAGGGCTGTGATATTTGTGCTGTTCCCATTCCAGGTCGGTCTCCTGCACTTGGATGAAAAGTTTCTTCCTGTGCAGAGAATATTTAATGGATGTATCTACAAGAGATCTACTTAATATGTGCCATCTTTGTTGTACAGCAGGATAATAAACATTTCTCAGAGCTACTGTAGATATTTGTACATTTCAAAGGCTAATTTAGAGCATTTTCAGAACTTTCTGCATGAGTTCAGTGCTAAACTCCTGGGATTCTTTTTGTTGATAGCTGTCAAAAGTTCCTTAAGCACTCAAATCTCTTTACAAGGCCCAAAACCTAAGCCACCTTCCAAAACTTTAAGCATTTTGTGGGAGTTTCTCCGTGTTTTATGTAACTAAGAACTGCATTCATCAGTGTCACTTTTACCTGTTTATCAGTCCTGAATGACATTGACATTGAAATGGAGAACTTGGTGGGGGATGCTGCTGAAAATGTACTAAAAATAAAAGGCAAACTTGATGTAGGACTGTGCTGGGAGGTTGGCTCTGCACTCAACACCTTTCTCACATAAAAACCCTTAACATTTTCTAAACATCTTGCTAAATTATCACTTCTCACAGCATTCTGTCATTGGTTTGCTGACACCTCTTCAAACTCTGCAAACCCCTCCAAACAAAGTCTTTTTCCAGTTGTGCCAGCTTTTGATCACCAGAGAGTTACCTGATTTATAGAAAATATTATTATTATTATTATTATTTGGATTAAGTTGTCCAAAAAAATAACACACCAGTTCTTCTTGATCCCTACTGTTCTGTACACACAGTTTTTAGAAAATTAATTATTCTGAAAGAGGTAGATGGGAAAATATTGCCGTTGAAGGAGATGTCACCTTACCAAGCCAGCTTTTGAGAACCTGGGGATTCTTTCTCCTGAAAAAGAAACAAAGCATTTCGTCCTACTTTTCTAGAGATTAGCTTTTGTTTAATCTTCCAATCTTCTGGCATTCTGAATCACTGACTACTCTAATAACAACGTACTACTTAATCCTTATGAAACATGTAATGATAATTCAGCCTCAGAAACAATTGGTGTTTTACTTTTAGCTGCCAGCTAAAAGCTTAAGCCAAATTTTCTGCTTTTACACACACACAAAAAAAAGAAATGTGGAGGGTTATTTTCCTCTATTTTTTTCCCCATTGAATTCTCTTATCATATATTCCCAGTTGTTTCAGGCACCTTCATCATAGATGGCCAGCTCTAATTGTGTTTTATTTTGTATTCTCTTAGAGCAAACTGAGGGTCCACCCTTACACTTTGTCATTAAACAAGTAAGAAAAGAAAACCTGTTAATTACAGGTGGTGTTCATATCTAAAGTTCTGATCTTGCTTCACATAAGTCAATGTTTGTTGTCTTTGGAACAAAACAGCTGTTTCATAAAAGGAAAAAATATATATAGGTAGAAAAAGGCCTGCAGAATGTCATGAATATTTTCTGATGATATGAGGAAATATGTTTTGAGAAGAGGAAGTTTATAATAAATTGCTCCCCTTCCTTCACCCTGTGCATGGCCTGTGAGCTCCTGTGAGCAGACACTCATCCTCTCTACAGGTAACACACCCAGTGAAGCAGTGGAGAAAGCCTGGCTCAGACTTTGGTTCTGTCATTTCAGCAGCTCCATGTGAAACAAAATTCTACAGGCCAGGCTGGGATGATGATCATAATCTTGATTTCTTCTTTGGTTTTTTTGGTTACATTTTTAATCTGGTTTAATTTCAACAGAGATTTATCTGCAGAGGAACGGCTGAGGTCTAAATATCAATTCATTTTGTTCCTTCTGCCCTCCCACCTTTTCAGGAGTAATTTGTTTGCCTTTCAGCTTGCACACATCGTATTTGCATTTGTAGGTGATGAAATACGTGATTGATTTTTAATACTTCTGTAATTTGGTCCACTAGTTCTCACCCATTAAAAGAGAGGTGATTTGTTCCACCAGGAGCTGCCAGGAAGCTTTTCAGCTCTTAGCTGGAGCTTCCACTCTGGAAAGGCACACATCAATACCCAAGTCTATTTGCTGCTTTCAGAGTGAACTCATTGTGAAGGAGGGCTGAGCCAGAGCTTTCTCTGCAATTGATGCCTCCGAAGTGTGAAAGGAGCATAAAGTGTGTGACAAAACCTGACTCTTCTAAAGAGGGGCAAAAAAGCCCTGAGTGTGCCCAGCACAGCATTCTGCTGCTGCACGGTGTCCTGGGAAATTAATGGGCCATTTCTCCTCCCTGAGATTATCTTCACGTAAAGATAGAGGTCTGGATGAGTGCCAGCTAAAGCTTTTCCCTTTTCCTTCTGCCTCTTTACGTTATTATTATTATCATTAATGCCCCAGGTGAGCCTTAATGGCCCATTAGCAGAAAATATCCCCCTGGAGGGAGGATGGGTGGTGAAAGAGATAAGAAACAATACCCCACCGAGTTTT
>VYXD01012318.1:371215-398160 GCA_013397195.1 Hylia prasina | reverse complement strand
AAAAAAAAATTTCCCCAACTGCTTTCAGCAGATGAAAATAGAATACACGTTTTTGGTTGCATAACCCAAAACACGGTGGCAAAAAGAAAAGTTCCTGGTCGATATTTTTAAAATTCAGACTCCCCGTGGGGAGGATGAGGGCAGCAGAGAACACAGAGCAGCGACGTCAGGGCGCTCACAGCCCCCTGCTGCACCGTGCTGAGCTGGACTGAGCCTCTGGATTTTAACAGGACACAGATTTACAGCACACCTGGGCTGCTTCTCTTTCTGCCTCTGCTGTCCCACGCTGAGATAGAGGCAGGCAGGGAGAAACATCTGTCACAGTCTGTGTTATTGCAGTAAAATGAACTATAGTAGAACATAAAATTTAACTGCCTCATCATAATATTTAGCTTTACTTTTTAGGGATTTCAGTGCGCTGGGTGATTGAAGCTCTGTAGTCTTTCAAAAAGCTGGAAGCACTTAGCACAGGAATTATCCCAGAACCTGCAAAAATGGGCCTTTAATTTGCTCTTATTTCAAGAAATAGGATTAAAGCCCAGCAAATTTATCTACTGACATATTTTTTTGCTCTTTAGGGAGATAATTTGAAACTTATTTTTCTTCTGTGTAGTGCTCTCTTCAATATCCTTGCTCTAAAGATTAATTTCTGTGTATTTTCATTGTTGTTTTGGTTGTTTGGTTGGTTGGTTGGTTTTTTAATGCCACTTGTGTAATAACACAGAGAAATGGAGCCTGGTTACAGTTTTATTCAGAAATGCATTGTTTCTGGAGTTTTACATTTCTCAAACTCCGAATCCCTTATGGGATAAATCTCTTTGACCTTCAGTTTTCCTCAGATATCTTTTTTATCGGCAAGAAATTAGTTTAATTTGTTTAAGCATGCATACTCACACCCTAATGAGCTGATAGTGTTATCTTGATCAGCTCTGGAAATGACTGTTCTAAAACCTGCCAGCGTCATTCAAGGTACGAACCCTTGGATCTGGCTTGGAATTACTGATGAAGTCTCTGGTTTCACCCTCTCTTTCCTAAAAATATCCTCTAAAAATCATAGTAATTGTGCTGGACCAGTGTATTGATTAATCTTTGCTGAAATGTGTAATAGTTTTTTTCTTTAATCGTGAGCTTATAGCTTTCTGTCTCTCAGAAGCTTTGAAATTTCCTGGAGTGTGTTGTCTTTGAGATGAGCTGATTTTTGTGAAATTCTCTTATATGAGAGTCTATCAGAGGTGGAGGAGCTCTGACTAATTTGGTGCAGAACAAGGCAGCTCAGAAAGCTTCGGGAGAGTCGGGTGGAAGTAAAGCATCAGGCCAATGAAAACACAAATTATTTGGAAAAGCAGGCATAAACTTATGATTGTTACCTGCTTTGTTGCTCTGGTGAAGATAGTTCAAAACCAGGGGTTTGCAAATGAAGCTTTAATTAGAAAATTTTAATGGCTACTTCCTTAAAGGAGGGTGTAACCCAACTTAAAGGGCAGTACAAGAGCTCTTGGTTGAAGAACATAAAAGCACTTTCTTAGTTTTATTAATATTCTTTATTCATGAGTGCAACCCAATTATCTTTAACATTTCTCACACAGTACCTTTAAGGTGATGAATTTTAATAAGAAATTTCTTTAACTTTGTAGAGCAAAGGAACAATTCCTGGTGCGGGCAGGAGAAAAAGAGAAGCCACAGAACAAGCCACACAGAATTTAAAAAGCCAATTGTGAAAAATAAATTGCACATTTAATGGGGTAAATGTAAATGCCTGTCATCTAAAGTCAACTTGTTCCTTAAGGGAAGGACTTAACCTGTGTCCTGTAAGTCTGGGGAGGGATGTGGACTGAGAACAGTCTCTTGAAAGCTGCTGAAATTATTTTGAAGAAGCTGAAACAAAACCTGTTGGCTCATCTGACTGGTTAATATCTGGTTGAACATTAGAATGGGAAAGAAAGAAATTTTGGAAGACATGACTTAATTATATGCATGTCTGGAGTTCTGTGCTAATGTATTAAGTTCTAAATTACTTTTTTAAAACAAAATTTGCCATGTATGAAGCAGTAGAGCTTTCCATTAAAATCTGAAGGGTTGTTTCAGGATGATTATGTTTTATTACTGATGGTATAGCAGGCTGTAACTTTCAGAGGAGAAACACCTGAAGGGTCTTCCACAGCCCTTCCCTTTTAGAAATGTGCTTGATTTTTACAGCTGCTGTAGTTATGGCAGGAATTGAGTATGAAAATAATGAAATGTGAGATGGATTTTTATCCCTCTCGCTGGATCTGCCGTAATAATCTGCTAAAATGCTCCTTAAGCACTTTTGCTTAGTGCTGATAATCCAGGCTTGGATTTTTCTGTGAGTTCCTGTGATGCTGTTCTGACTGCAGGTCTTTCTTACAGTGCTTTGGGTTAGGCTCTTCCCCTCTCTGTGAGCATTTCCCTGGCACAAGGCAACTACAGCAACACTCAACTTTGGGGAAAATAAGTTTTTTTGAGGGCTATCTTCTGTCAGAAGTGAAATGATAAAGACAAGGCACAGGGGGAGGGGTCACACCTCGGTTCTTTCTCTTCATCTTTTTCTTGTGAGCATCACTTTAGTCATCCAGGGGAAAAAAAAAAATAGAGTGACCCAGAGCATTGGGTTTCATTTTACTATTGCAAATGAAGAAGTGGAGGTTGCCCAGCAGATCTGCAGCCTGTTCCTCAGGGCTTTGCTGGGTGTTGTGGCATGGCTGGGACTCAGGGAAGGGGTGAAAGCCCCACTGCTACAAAAAAAAAAATAACCACTTCACAGGAAGGAATTCAATACTTTCAGTAAAATGTGCCGGAATATCTTCATTTTATCACGCAGAAACCCAACTGCATTTAGGAAACATGACTTTTATATCAGCCTTTTATCAGTTTTAACTTCAACATGTGGCTAATAATTTATTACTTGTGGAAGTAAAAACTGGGAATGTGCTGTTCTTCTCCCTCTCCTTGACCTTCTAGGTTTTCATCATTATTTATGGATTGCTGCAATGTATTAAAATAATTTTCTGAACCAAAAAAAAATTAGGGAGAAAGTCTTTCATGGGGAAAAACACCAGAAGGGACATGCTGAGGGTAATTTCTGTCAGCAGATGTGCTTAATTGATCAAAATAACTGCACAACAGTGTTTGGGTGTGTTTGAAATAAAATTGTTGACCAGTGCAAGTTTTAAATAGTTCTGCTATAATTAATGCCTGGCATATGCAGTCCACTCCCCGAATTCTTTTGCAATTTGCTGCTAAAATTAAAACTGCTCCCTCAATGAATTTGTGACTTTATCAACCTGGTAGCTTTATGTTATGAATGTTAGGGGCTGCATGCAAAGACAGGTGAAAAGCAAATTTCAGGATTTTAATAGTAACCTGAAATAATAAAATACTGAACCTATGAAATTAAAGGGGTTAATCACTGAGAAAATAACATGTCCATGTTCTGTAATGCTTCTCTACCAGAGGAACTGGGGAAAGGGACAGGGGAGAAAGAGCTGGAGGACAGCTGGGATGTACCAGGGCTGCAGAGAAACCTGGAACAATCTGCAGAACCCCTGAGGAAAAAAGAGTCAGGTGAGAAGAAAGGTCTCAGCCCCTCGGTGGGATTTCAACATCACAGAAAATTTGCATTTAGCCCCTGATCAAAAGCCACTCTCTGTGTTTTGGGTCCGGGTCAGACCAGGTGGGAGGGTCCTGTGTTGTGTTCTCACAGGACTCCCACAGGCTGCTGTCTCCACAGCTGGGTTGCCAGCAGGATATATTCCTGATTTCCCCCAAAAAGCAGCTCGGTGGGGGTTTCTGCAGGTTCCTACAACAACAGGAGGTGTTGCTGTCTCAGGGTAGGAATTGGAAGCTTCACAAGAGATGCAATGCACTGCTGAGGGCTGCACACTGTGGTTCCCCTGGGTGGTGGGTGCTGTTCCTCTGCTGTTTCCAGGATTTAGATCCAGGGAAAAGGCTTTGAAGTCGGAGAAGCTGGGTGCCAGGCAGCTGAACTGCTCTTTTAATTAAATCTGGTTAGGAAATGATACCATCTTGGCAACAACAGGATCTGCTAATTGTAACTGCTTGTTCTGAATTTGTTACTCACTTGAGTTACACCGGCACTAAATGTTCCTCCTAACATATTTTTCCCTCCCCTGTAACACAATGAATCATGCAGGACTTTTTTTCTGTGCGAGCTGGTGAAGCCCAGAGCCAGCTATTAGAGGAGATTTAAGTTAAAATCCGAAATAAGAGTGGTGGTCCAGATTCTGCTGGAAGTGCAAACACGTCCCTGTCAAGCACCGGTGCTGTTTGTTTGTTTGTTTGTTAACTCCCTGACTCAGCACATTCTTGGGTTGTGTTTTGGCACTTACACGGGGTTAAACACTTGGCTGAGTCAGGGTTTGGATTTCTGTCAGCGTCCACAGTCCCACCTACATCACAGAACCTGTTGGACAGGGAGCTGTTACAAGCACTTGAGCAGTAAATCTCCCAATATTCCACCAGAGATCTGCATTTTTAGAACAATGCAGCTGGGCTAATTTTATGTGCAACCATGTTGAACTAACTCCTGGTCTAATAAGGAAATTCTTACTTGGAAAAAAACAAATCAGCCCTACCTGATTGTTTGTCTCTCTGAAGTGTGTGTCAGTGCCAGAAGTGTTTTTGGAAAGCTGCAGCAATTCTGCATCAGGATTTGTGTCCCAGGAGCCACCGGTCAGCAGGAGCCAGCACTGGATTTGGCACTGCCAGACCAGAATCTCCAGAGAAATGCAGGTGGCATCACCAGGCACAGGACCCTGGAGAGGCCTGGCTCATAGTCCAGGATTTTGTCTGATTTGTCATCTCACTGGAACTAATGTAGAGAATTGCCAGGAAAAAAAATAAATTTAAAAAGCCAATTGTGAAAAATAAATTGCACATTTAATGGGGTAAATGTAAATGCCTGTCATCTAAAGTCAACTTGTTCCTCTTGTGTTGGAACATCCCCGTGAATAATCCGCTGCAGTTTCCCTGGTTGGAATCATAAGGTCAGTAGCAAGATAAGCCCAAGAGATTAATTCCAGTCACGTCATCCCAGTTGTGCCAACAACTGTGCTTTTCTGCACCTCAGCTGTGCAGGAGGGAGGGGAGCAGCTCAGCAGCAAGGCTCCCAAATGCTGCAGGAAGCTGCAGAACTCTGCAGGTGACTGCGTTGGGGTGTCAGGTGGGATGTGGGGCAGTGTCTGAAGTGTCCCCAGGCTCCCCGTGGCTCCAGGCTGGGCAGGAGTGGTGCCTCCTGCCAGGAGCTGGCCCTGGTGAACTCACCGAGCTTTGCCCCATCACAGGGACGCGGGGACCTCGGCAAAATTTAAGAAATGGAGTAATGAAAGCTGAAAATCTGATTAAAAACTGATTTAGGCCTTGATTAATCTCAGTGCTTTAATACACACCCGAAATTCAGAGTGTCAGAGCCCTGTGGGGATTGTCACCCTGTGGCTGACATGAACACTCAGGTGTCTGTGCACACCTGACCTTTGTGACCTGTGTGGAATTCACTGACCACACTCACGCCATCTAAGGGGTTAAATTGTACAAAACCATCCAGTCTGTCCTTAAAGGAGCATTGCTGACCTCTGCAAAGCCCTGCTGCTTCCCTCTGGCTGTACATGAGTATCTCCCATTCCCATCAGGAAATTACTCCCACTGCATCTCTTGCAATCATTCCCCTCATTCTTTACTATTTATACCATTGGGTACTTCTGGGCTATCATCACATTTTCAAGAAGTCTGGGTTTTTTATCTTTTTTCCAGAGAAGCCATCACTATTCAACAAAAAAATATAACACCAAGGCTTTTTGATACGGTCAGTAAGCTTGTTGTTTGTTTTTTTTTTTTTAATTCCTCATTTTTATTTTAAATAATTATATGAAAAAGAAGTGTGAAGACTTTTGCTGTCTAGTATGGTATGTTTACAGTCTGCAGACCACAACTGCATTTCAAGCAAATGCTCTTGCAAACAGTAGGTGTTTTATACAAAGCAGTGCAATTTGTTAGGTACAGCTTGATCGTCTGGCTACAGGCAAACTTTGAAAGCTGTCACACACAGCGGTTTTATTTTAAGCTTTTTACTGGCTTTAAACACAGAATTCAGATTTTTATCTGTCTGGTGGAGGAGCTGTGGATAACCACACTGGTGTGTAGCCCTGAAAGAATGTGTCCTAACGCCTGGCTCAGGATGTTCATTGCAAGAACACTGGAAACTCAAAGGCAAATAAAATAACAAGTGTGTTTGTGCCAACAGAGGCTGGTTTGTTTGTTACTCGTTCAGTACCAGGTATTCAGCAAGATGCATGAGTGATAGAGACAAAGTTTATTCTTAGTAGCCATACAGAGGAATGAGCATTTATCACTGAATAAACTCTGAGTTTTTTACATTCTCACAGCCTCCAGCTCCATGGGGGTATTTTGGAGCTGGCTGTGTTGGGTTAGCTGCTGCTTGTACCTAAGCCAGGAGAGAGAACAGCACTGTAACCTCTGCTGTTGCTTTGCTTTGTGTATTTTGCTGACACACACATGTGCACGTTTCTGTTGGTGTTTTTGGGAATGCCCCAGGCCAGGCTCAGTTCCCTGTGTAGATGTATCTGAGGGACATGCCAGGCTCAGTTCCCTGTGTAGATGTGTTTCAGGGGACACACCAGGCTCAGATCCCTGTGTAGATGTATTTCAGGGGACACACCAGGCTCAGATCCCTGTGTGGATGTGTTTGATGGGACACACCAGGCTCAGTTCCCTGTGTAGATGTATTTGATGGGGGAGGCCTGGCCCTCCAGGACCAGGCTGTCTGTCTCATTGAAGGTGTCACTCTCCCCAGAGCGGTTGGCGTTCTTCGCCCGGCTCAGCCGCGACTGCAGCCGCTCGTGTTCCTTGCGCAGCTGGGAGTAGGAGTGGGAGAAGGTGTGGAATATCGAGGTGGCTGGGAAGGACATGATGAGGATCCCGCTGAGGATGCTGCTGAGGGCCACCATCTGGCCCGGCACGCTCCGCGGCACCATGTCCCCGTAGCCCACAGTGGTCATGGAGATGATGGCCCACCAGTACGAGGCGGGGATGCTGGTGAATTCCAGCACCCTGCCCGACTCGTTCTCGGCCAGGTACACCAGGGGGGAGAAGAGGGTGACGGCCACGCAGAGGAAGAGCAGCAGCAGCCCGAATTCCCGCGTGCACTTGCGCACGGTGAGGCCCAGGGTCTGCAGGCCCAGGGAGTGCCGGGCAAGGCGCATGACGTACAGGATCCTCAAGGCACGTAGAACCCGCAGCACCAAGCCCACCTTCTCCAGGTACGTGCTGCTGCTCGGCCTGTCCTCCTCCTCGCCGGAGTCGTCCTCCGAGAAGATGAGGGAGGCGTAGTATGGGGAAATGGCCAGGAAGTCAATGATGTTCAGGGGTCCCTTGAAGAACTGACACTTGCTCCTGGCCTGGATGAAGCGGAGGCAGAACTCCAGGGAGAACCAAGCCACGCAGATGGTCTCGATGACGAAGATGTAATAGCACTTCTGGGAACACTCACCCTGGCACGAAACAGAGAGGGAAATAAACAAAAGAACAGTCTGTGAACTGGCGTCCAAAAAACACTGCGGGAGAAGCAATATGGATCTGCCTGAGCCACTGGTACCAGAGGTAAACAAACCCCAGCTCACAGGTAGTGTGGCAGCTGTCCTTCAGTTGTGTACCGAGAATACTGAGTGTCACCTTGGTTTTGAGGATTTTTCTAGGCCTTCTGATTTGTCTTTCATATTGGAGTCCAAATTTTTACTTTCCCACACTTTTTACTATAAACAATAGCTTTGTTTTCCTAACTGTCCTTCGTTGTTTACATTTTAGGTAGGAGGAGAAAGTTGATTGACAGTTGTCTTGACCAATGTGGTTTGGGGGGTGGGATTTCATCATCCAACCCACAGGCCCCTTTGGAAATGTACAAAATTGAGTTTTGTAAATGAACTCGGGCTTTTTCTGCTTTGCTCATCACCGTGCCCTCGTGAAATTCTTTGGTGTCGTGTTGCGGCACCTGAGCACATGAAACAGCTGAACAAACAGATCTACCCACCTGCCTCATTTTACTGTTTTGCTTCTTCCAACCTAGACATGAAGCCCATCTATGTATAAAGCCCTGGCATGCAGGCTGTAAGTCCTGAGTAATTCCCACTTCCTGCTGCACTTGGGAGTAACAAGTTTTTTTTGTGTTATAAATTGGCCAGCAGAGGTTCCCCCACAGGAGCATGTTGTACATTGCCCAACCCTTCAGATCAGTTTAGCTCTGTAGCACCATTTGGGGATTTTTCCTTTCTGCACAGCAAGCTGTCCATATTTTACCCCTAAAATGAAACACCACAAAAGCTAATGAAGGCCTGGCCCTGCCAGGGCTCTGCATGCAGGGTCAGGCTGTGGCTCCATTTGCAGTCAGTGCTGGATGCCTGCAGAGCTGCTGACCGGGCTTGATGAGATTGCCTGCCATCAGCACTTGTGCTGTGCAGTGCTCACTCTTTCTGGGCCCTGAATTATTTCTGCAGTGCAGCCTGGACTCTGCACAGACCTGCCTCTGGTCACTCCAGTGATGTGGCCACTGAATTAGTCATTGCTCCCATCAAGTTTTATTCAATTTTTTGTTAGCTGGGCTGAATTCCCAGTACATATGTTATTTATTTGCCTCTAGACATTTGCAGGTGACGTTGCTCTGAGGTCATCATGGGGTTTTCCCTATTTTTTCCTTAGAAAAGAGAAGAAAAGAAATTTTGTTTGCTGGAAGGTTTAACCATTAAGATGTAGGGTGTCTTTTGAACTGAGTGTGAAATTTCGAGGTGTGGCAATGTAGAGACTGTTTGGGAGATTTTTAATTCCTGCCACCCTCAGTGACCTCAGTATTCCCTATGGAAATTTATATTTACTTAGTGAAGGCAATTTATGCTGTCAGCATAATGAGAACATGCTCATTGACTTCACATTGGGAGATGGATTTCATCCCAAGAGTTTGCATGTGAACGTTTTATATATTAGGAACATTTGTATATATTATGGAATGCACCTGACTTGATTTATATAGAATATCCTGCTCTAATGTCAGTCTCTTCAAACATTCTTCATCCTTTTGAGTGTCCTGCTCAAAAGCAGCAAATACTGAAATAAAGGGGGAAGGAAATATCAAGCACCAAAGCCAATTTCTGTTTCTCCCAGTAGTTTTGAGTAGTTTTGAGGATTTTTACACCTCCATGTTTTATGTTGCTCTCAGAACTGTTGTCCAAAGAACAGGCAGAACACTCTGGCTTCAAATCTCTGCTCTCACCAAAATATTGATGTCCCTGTGTCAGTGGGAGATTTCAATTTTTTTTTTTTTTTTGGCCACCATATTCCCATTAGTTACTTTCAGTATGGCCCAAACACCCTGATCCATTAAAGGCTTTTTTTTGCCTAAATGTCGGATAAAGGAATCCCTGTGCCACAACAACTTCTGTACAGCTCCTCTCTCTGAACCAACCAGACACATTTGGATGTTGTGGTGCTCAGCACCTGCCAACACAAACCACAACAAACTCCCTCCCTTGCCCTCACCATTAACTAGAGTAGAATTCTGGGGTTTTATTTCCAGACCTTTGAGTCAAATTTTTCACTGAGCTCCTTCTCCTCCTGCTGCAGTTTTGCTCATGGTGGAGTGGGAGCTCTAAAAGCTCCAAGCTGGTGTGATGCTGACTTTGAGCAGGAGGGGAAGATGAGGTTTTATTTATAACTGACCACAGCATAGTTTGGGAGGGCTTTTTCAAAACCATCTGACATCAATCTCTACTCAGCCTGTCACTGACTTTGATGGGAGAATAGTTATGACAGGCCCAGCAGTGAGTATGTAACTCTTTATGCTTTATTCACCCTGCAGATTTACTTTTCAACAATGCAAGAATTTATCAGGATTTATGGAACTTGCCTCCAGCAGAAATTCTACAACCTATGATATAAATGTAATAAAATGAGTGCCTGGTATTGATCTTCTGTATGAAATGAGCATTTGGCTCAGCAATGAATGAAACAATATTTTGTGCGTAAAAAGATATATACTGAGCCTGGTGCCTGAAATATTGAGTGGTTTCTTAGATTTATAAACTACCTCAAAGGAGCAAAGGAGTTGTTTCAAACTCCTCTACCACCAGAGATAGTAAAAAAATTCAAGCTTCCTTTTGATTATCCCTCTCTGGTGTATAAGAAAGTGGCTTATTTTCAGCATTCTCTGATGTGCTGGAGTTTATGGTGTTACAGTGAGATTGCTCATTTTAGAGTATTTCTGTTAAATTCTCTTTAAATAGGGGGGGAAAAAAAGTAGGTTCATAATAAAATAGAAGAAGAGCAGTACTGAGTCCAGGTAACCCAGTTCCCTCAACAGCCAGAGGAAACAGGTGCCCAAGGCAACTCCCCTGGCTTCTGTTTTCCACTCATGGAATCCCAGAATGGTTTGGGTAAAAGGGACCTTAAAGCCCAAGCCCTGTCCAGCCTGCCCTTGGACACTTCCAGGGATGGGGCAGCAAAAAAGAAATTTATTCACTAATTGTGAATTCCAGCTAAATGTGCTTGCCATATGTGCCACTCACAAGATAAAAAGAGATAAATTTCCTGGCCTCTTAGTTTGCCAGGAAACATTAATTAAAGTGTAATGACATCTAGGATAACAAACAAAATCAGATCCCAGTTATGCAGCACTAGCCTAACTTACAACAGGTATAAATCTCATCCAGTGAAAATAATATCTTCACGTGCATCAATAATTTTAGTTGTGCCCAGAGAGACTGAATCAGAATTTCCCCTGCAGAATACATCTCTCATCTATCCATGCTGGTTTCCAGATGCTGCTCATTTTTTTATGTGTTCTAGACAAGGAAAATCTTTATTATTATTGAATAACTGGATGACACCACCAAGGAACTGCTCTTGATCCTCCAGGATCTGCTCTGTGCTGATCACTGTGTCCCACCTGTCTACACACTCTAGGACAACTGGCAATTAAAATATGCTTTGCAAAACTTGTTCTGAATCATTACCTGATCCACCAGCGAGTTTCTTACTGACAGAGATTTACCTCAACACCTTTTGCAGTGGGTATTTACCCTTTATTCCCTCTTAATCTGAAGTACAATGAGGAAAGAAATCCTGTTGTTCCCATTATGTTGGGAGTGCAGTGGTGCAGCTGTGTGAGGATAAAATTGGATAGGAACCAACTTTCTGCCCTGGGTGTAACTGACTCTAAGTGGAAGTTTATTGGCAGCAATCTGAGCCTGTTTTCTGCCGTGTGTAATGTGGGACTTCCCACAATCTATAAGCAGGGTGGAGTCTGGCAGGTAAAACAAGCAAAACTACAGCATTTCCAGTGGTCTCCTTCCTGTGCTTGCCAGGGAACAGTGCTCAGGATGGCATCAGTGGTTCCAACTGTTTCTTGTGTCAAATGATCTGTTCCCAAGTTAAACAGCAAAAGTTCCTCCAGTGCTTGTAGAACACTTTGCTAATAAGCACAGCTTGATCAGTGTCTGGATTATTTCAGAATCATGTCATATTTCCAGAGCCTTAGAGTGGAAATCAATGTGTACCTCAGCACAAGGTATATACGTTGCTTACACAGCACGCTTGTGAGAAAGGAATTTTGTGTTATTTATGAAGCCAAGCTGATAAAATCCTTGAAGCCAGCTAGAAGTCATGACAGAACCCCTGTATGCAAACACTGTTATTCCCAGGGCATGTTGATGGGAACCAGCTGGCTCATCATCACAAAACAAATGAGCAATGGGCTGAAAGGATATGTCCCTGTTCCCAGCCAGCTCTGCCCGAGCTGCAGCAGTGATGACTCCCAAAAAAGGCTGTCCTGGTGCTCAGTGACCCACACCTAACAGAGCCAGAACCAGGCAGGGAAGGAGCTCAGAGAGCACATGCTCCATCCTGTTGGAGTCCCAGAGGAGTTTCCCTGAACACAGGACCTGCACCACCTCATCCCTCAGCAGAGGGAATGCCAGAATGTCACTGTTCACACCAGGAGCTCCGTGGCTGCTGCAAGGTCACAGTTCACATCTGCTCACTTTGTCCTGGCAGGGGCAGGTTTGGTTTGGCACAGCCAGGTTGCTGCTCAGACCCTTCCTGCAATGCACACGCTGCTCTGTGGACAGAGCCAGTGTCCACGGGAGTGGCAGCAGATGGGATCAGCCTGTGCTGTGGCTCCCGACCTGCCTTCTGCCAGCTTGTGCTGTCCAGCACTTATCCCAGCAGGATTGCTCTTCCTGCAGCCTGGCCCTTTGGCCAAAACCAGCCAGCCCTCTAGGTGCAGGACTTGGATGTAAAACTGGCAGGAATTTCCCTCTCTGAGCCCAAGGTGTCCATTTCCTGGGTGGGGGGCTGTCTTCCAGCCTTTTGCCCTTCTCAGTCCGACCTGGGCAGTGCACCCTGGTCTAGAGATTCTTCCTGAGCAATTCCCTCTGTGTGAAAAACACAAACTTAATGGGATGGTGAAACAACAAGCTTTGGTTCTTGCCCACAGACCCAGGGGAATACAGGGGAGGCTGCAGGTCTAGAGGAGGGTTAGGAAGGAGCAGAGGCAGAGCAAGACCCGGGTGTGGGGATCTGAACTACCCAGCTGGCTCCAGGCTGTTCTTATCCCGCTGGCAGCAGGAAATGAACAGATATAGGGCAGAAATCCCTTTTGGCTGTGAAGGGATAGCTTGGTCAGGAAATGTGGTGCCAATCCTGCATACCTGAGCTCTGGGATCCAGCTGCAGTGCTGCAGGTACTGCTGAATCACCGCGGCCGCATTGACGCTGTTATTTGAATAATTAAACCTCGCTCTGCTGAATCAAATGATGGGGAGGCAGAGCTTGAAAACCCTGTGTTATGGATCACATCAGGATTTATGGTTTCAGCCTGATGCAATAAAATCAGAAGGTACAGCCTGCTGAGAAAGAGACTCTAACCTGATGTAGGGAATGATGAGCTTGTTAAAGCAGTGCTGCATATTCTGAGAACACAATGAGTTCCCACTTGTTCTACTCGATGGGAAAGAAGCCTGCACGTAGGAGAACAATTACTACAACTACAACGTTTGAGGAAACTAAACTAATACTGGTGTTGTATTAATGTGGACATTAGAAAGAACAGAGAAAGGAATTCTGGACGCAGAATGCTCTGTGTCCAACAAATAATTATCCCCTCTGGGGTAAAAATGTACCAAAAATAAAATGTTACAATTGACTTTTAAACTTGGCTCCTTGGTCTGCAAATGCTGTCAGAGTCAGTCTGAAGAATCTGAGTTTGATTTAAAGCAGTTGGTGACCCCAAAGTGTTGGTGTGAGCAGAAAGATGTGAAAGAGTAAACTTTTTCTTGTTTTTCTAGTAAGGAATCTAGCAATTTTGTAACTGTGAAGGGCAGTACAGTCAAAATGACAGGGAATTTATCTGGACTTGGGATGATAACCTTCAGCTGACAGTTTTGCTGCTGGTCACTGCATTTTGCCTGTTACTGTTTCTTTGTTCCTTTTCTCACTGAATTGTAAATTCTTCAGAGCAGAAATTCCTTCTTATTGTAACTCTGGAGTACAGGGGGTCCCAAATATGGCTGAATCTGTTTTAATGCAAGATACTGGTGCTAATGAGGGTTGCTGACACTGTGGGAAGGAACTTGGAGGATAAATTAGTTTCAGGCAGAGTTTTCCAGAGATGGAATGAAAGGGATCACCCCACCTTCCCAAAGAAGGCATTTATTAAACACTGACCTGTGCTGAGGGGAGCCAGGTGAGGGAACAGGCTTTTGGAACTATTACAACTCCGACAGCAGCAAGAGGGGAAAGAAATCCTGACTCCCAGTGAGGGACACACGTGCTGGCACCCTGCACAGCTGTTGGTGCCCTGCCCAGTGCTGAGCAGCTGGAACAGCTGGAACAGCTGGGTGCCCCCCCAGGCTGGCGTGCAAGGCTCGGAGCCTTGGCGCTGCTGGGACACGGCCAAAAGGGGATGAGCACAAGGCAAACTAATGATGTCTAATTGTGCTTTCTGGGCACCTGCAGAGCCAGGCAGGATGCATTCCCTCCCTGCAGGGTCAGGAGTGTGTGCAGACACTGATTTTGTGTGGCGGGGGGGCACAGACGGTCGGCAGTGACCAGCCCTGCAGTGCCCTTTTGGCTGTGGAGACCGGGGCTGAAGTGATCTGAACTTTGTCAGTGCTGCACATAACAGACTCAGGGCTGAATTATGCAATCCTGGTCACTGATGAGGTGGAACTCTGAAATCAGGGTTTTAACATAAGGATGCAACTTCAAGGTGAAAGGTCCCGGTGTCTCTGACCTCAAAAAAACAGCAGATCACATAAAGCAATAATTTACAAATATATATATCAAAGTCCCAGGCTTGAATATTCTGATTTCTGTTGTTGAATGGCTTGTTATTTAACCTTTCTTCACTAATTCAGTCCATGAAGCACACAAATTAGCTGGGTTCTGCCCTGCTGGGTACAGCTGGACCAGGAGGTTTGTGGTGCTCCACTGAAGCACATTTTCCTACTTTCCTCGCTGATCAAAATGGTCAGAAAAAATCAGAACTGCAGTGGATGATTGGACTGTTTAAGAGAGGGATTGTCTGCAGAAACTGACCTGATAAGAACTCAGAATAAAGTGCTTGAGCAGATGCAAAAAAGCCAAAGCACATCCAGCTTTATTTTGTTCCAAGTAATTTTGAGTCATACTATATAGCAGCATATTTATAGATAGGCATGTACACATATGCCTTTATAGTCTCAGACTTTAAAGGAGCACTGCATTTTCTTTCTCTTCACAGTAAGGCAAATAAATTGGGTTTTTTCCCCCTGTAAAGTAAAATTATTCCAGTTTTAAAGAAAACCTGTTTCTAGGCAGTTTCCCTCAGTGTGCAAGCCAAATATTCTTTAGTATCATACAGAAAACTTCAGCAACATCAAGCATTAAAAAAACTAATCAGGGTCTCCAGAATAATGGTGTAGAATAAAAAAAATATTTAAAAGTGGCTCTATGTCTTAAGGACTGGGTTCTCCTCATCTGTTCACGTTTTCTGGATTCTAAATGCCACTAGAGCCTAGAAATTCACTCTATTAAAAGGAACTTGATTTTCACATAATCAAATGATCCCAAGAAAAGGAGCTTTAAAAAAATGAGTATTCTGTGTTTCAGGATAAAACCTTCACATGAAACAACAGTGGCTGCAGCTTATGATGATTTTGTTTCATTAGGTCCTATAAAATACCTAAAGCAATCCCAAGCTTCTCAAGGTCAGTTAAGAACAAACACAAAAATTAGTAGGAACAAGGTCAGGGAATGGAAATATCTGGGGGTTTTCTTCCCCCTGACCTTCATTTGCTGCCTTCCTGAAGTACAGACCTTGCTGTAGCCTTTCTGCTGAGTCATTTCTCTAGAGGATGCCAATTTTAGGGACTCATTAAATGAAATATCTCATCTTAAGGAAAGTCCCAAGAGTACTTCAAAGTGTTCTCCCTCTCCAGGCCTTTTTCAGTGTTTTATCCCACAGCTTTTCTGGTGCAATGATGTTTTTTTTCCCATTGGGTGGGATGTGCTGAGCAGTGGTGGTTTCAGTGAGCCCTCTTAGATCCTGATTGTAACTCTCACACGGGACTGGGACTTTCTGGGGGCTTTGATGGGACTTCTGTCCTGTCTCTAGTGGGATGATCTGAATTTCTTCATTCGAGGGTGATACTGGTGAATTTTGTCACTCCAGCTTTCCTGTCCTGTACACTTGGTCTCCAGTTCAGATTTGCAGTTCTCTCAAGCTGCCTGTTCAGATCAGTAACAGATTTCCTCACCTCTAAATATGCCTTTTTTTTTCCTATCTCTACATGCCTTCATTACTGCACGTGGGTGATATTAAATCTGCTTTTTTACCAAAGACAGTTTGAACTCCATAAAGAACTGATGCAAATATCATGGACAAGGGTGTATTATTGGGATACATACAAGGATATATACAAGGATGTATTCTCCCCTGGATAATGTGATAATTCTGTTGTTTTATTCCTAAATAACATAACCTTGTTACTCTTTCCTTAGCCTCATAAATAATAAAACCTTTCATATATTTATTTCATGGTCAGACTCAACCTTGATCTCACCAGAGCTGTTCTATCACCCTGAATTTCTACAGCCTTCTGAGAACTTTTGGAGTTTTCTAAAACTTTTCTAAAGCTTTTTGAATGTTTACATGTTGAAGTAGAGTCTTTCAAGGACTTTGCAGGAAAAACAGTCTTTGTTTACATTCCTCTCTCGAGGAGAGACCTTTGATGGACTTTTGTCTCTGCCAGTGTGGATGGAGAGGTGGCAACTTCTCCCTCCAATCCAGAGGCAATCCCTGGAAAACTATATAAACCCCACTGGTAAATAAACTTTCTCTTTCCTGCCTCTGGAGCTCACTTTGTGTGCTGTGCCTTCATCCCGTGTCCTCCTGTGACACTGTTCCTTTGCACGTTTTTGCTGCACTTTTTGCTCACCCTTCACCTGGGACTGTTCTCTCCGGGCTGGGACTCACAGCGTGTACACACACGACATAAACTCACAGAAACATTTGCCCAAATCCGTGCTTTTCTTTCACGAGGAGTTTCCCCAATGCCATTTGACATATTCTGGAGTGTGTGGATGGTGTGGCTCACAACAGCTCCTCCTTTATTTCTCTCCCAGCTGCATTCCCGGCGGGAAGCTGCCCCTCCCGTCCCCTCTGCCGGCCCTGGGATGGCTCCTTCCCTCCCCTCCGGTTGCCGGGGCGACTGGGTTTCCCTGCTGCAGATGCTCTTCTCTCTTGGCCCCCTGCCATCCCTCTCCCGGGGAAGTCAGACCGGAGTTTTCACTTTGCCTGGCATGCTGAGGACTCCTGGTTGCTCTCCTGCCTGCCCAGGCAGCTTTCCTCCCTCCTGAGCAGAGCTGGCTCAGCAGCTGCTGAAAGAAAGGACGAGGGATCTGCTGTGCCTGCAGGGTGGGATCAGCAGCCTCTGAGCCAAGTGAGTCAAGTGGAAGTCACCTTGCATTATTTTTCCTTTTTTTTTTTTTTTTTAACTTTCTTTTTTTGACTCTGATCCTTCTTGAGCTGGAGCCCAGCCAGTTTTCACTCTCTCAGCGTGGCTGTGAGGAGGAGGAGCAGGAGCAGGACCCTAGAGTGGTACATATGCAGCAGAGGTAAAGCCTTTTTTGTCTGTTTTTCAGAATGGGTAATATGGATAAATTCAATATCCAGTGTTGGTGACATTGGAAAATGGATCCTTGCAGTACTTTTAAGGACATTTCCTTCAGAGCTTTTGCCAAGCTTTAACTCAGAATTGAATAAACCTCACGAAAGGGCATCTTTGAGTTCAGGTGTGGAATTTCAGATTCGTTCAGAAACTTTGGGAAGGAATTTGACTGTTCAAACAGATATCAAATCATCTTTGTGTTCAGCCCAAAAAGCAAAAAATGTCAGGTCCTGCATGCCTGTCTCAGGTAAATGTGGCCCCACCTTGGGATCACTCTCTGAGGTCAGTGAACTGTTCTGAGTTACAAATCAACCCAGAGTTGATTTTGCTAAGTATGACTCAGCTGCAGCCAAGAAGTCCTAATTTTAGTCAATTAACTTCATGGAGTTATTTGTCCAGCTGTTGTTAAAATGTTCTTTTGAGATCCCAGTAAGGCAATCTTAGCTGTTGCAGGCTAAGAATTTAGGGATGGGAATTTAGGGATGCCAAAACTGCTTGTTAGTAGTTCAGATTCTCTGCTCTTCCACAAGGCATGAGTATTTTATCTCATATATTCCCCTATGTTTCCTGTGGCAGAACATCCCATAATTCAAAGAACAGGACTTTTAATACTCTGTATTCTGGGGCACAATGACAAAGTGCATTAAGCTGGTGCTGTCAGTGTAAATTATGGAACGTTTCCAAATATTTGGACAAATGTGGTCCTTTCCTCAAGTTCATCCTTCATCCTCTCCCCTGCACTTTCAACAATCCATCTTTTGAGCTCGTTTCAATGCAGTTTTCTTGTTTTTGAAGTACTGGTATATATGCAAATCTCTAAGTAGTAATGTCATCCTTGTTTTATAGGAAATCCAGGAACTGCAGCTCCCAGACACACTTATAACCCTCAGCATGCTTTTCTTTCTAACTCAGTAAATTATTTTTAAAACACACAACCCCTCACATCCAGCAGAGCTCTGCTCATGGGCTGGTTCTTTTGCATGGGACTTATTTATCAAAGCTTTTCCTGCAGGGAAATGAAGATAAAAAATCATCGAGCCACTTCCATTAACAAAATTAGTAGGAAGAACTTGCTGGAGCAGAGTTTGTAATGTTTGTACATCGAGCTGGAAGAAGGATGTTCTATATTTAAAGCACTTCCTTGGAAGAGGCATTGGAACAGTGTTAACAGCTTTTCCTGTGAACACAGTTTTTTCCTGTTTTTCAGCCAAAAAGTAATAGCTGAGGAAGGCTGCAACAGCACCAGGATTATTCCTGAAAGGCTGGAGCCTTCCTGAGCAAGTGGAAGTGAATATTCAAGGGGTTAAAATGCAGCAGGGAATGGTCTTAGATCTCAGCCTTCTGTGCAGTCCTCAGTTTTATTCCAAGACATCAAATATCAGGACGTATTTTAACCATGAGAAGGCTGCTTGGACCAATGGCTTGAGCAGTAAAATAGATACAGATTTTTGTCCTGTGCATACCAGGCTGTGCCGTAAATGTAAAGATTACTTTATTTATCAATATATGACACTCTGAGGAGAGTCTTGTCTTTCAGCAGGGGTTGGGGCAAAGGGGTTTATTTGTCACAGACTTCCTCAGCACTTTTGGAAGGGCAGTTTGCAAATGAAGAGCAGGATTCATTACAGAGATTAGTCAAGGTTATTTGATGATTTGGACTTTGCCACATGTGAAACAACTTTGGATTCTTACTTTTCCTCTGGTCTATTATTAAAAGAATAAATCTTTTAAATGCCGAAATATTTACAGCAATGTTATAGAGCAGATCCTTCATGTGTGATACAGGCTTGATTTATTTGCCCTGAATTAATGTGGATGAGTTCTTTGAGAAGGGTCTAAATGCAGTTAGCAGTTCAGATAGTGCTTGGTATTGCTCCTACAATATGTACATATATCTGGGGCAAATACAGAATTCTCTTAGCATGGAATTCTGATTTTTGGAGGCACAGCTTTTTAGTATCAGTATGTGCAAAAATACTTCATCTGCCTCTCATCCTTCAATCTTTATGCAACTACTGAAATGTAAGATATAAAAATCAATGAATATTTCTCCCCCTTTAAGCATCTGAAAGTTTTATCACGAGGGAAGATACCCAGCAGTTTTAAAAGGAAAGATGCTGGAGGAAAATATTTCTGTAGCTGATGTGTCCAAGGGAGAGACTGCCTGTAACTAGAGGGAAGCACCTTGAGAGCTCCACAATGTCAGCTGGAGAGTCTCAGTGCTAACAAGTTAATCTTACACTGGCAGCTGCTTCTCAAGAAGGAAAAACAGCCCCGTATTGGATAGCTGAAATATCTGCTCTGTCCAAAAAGCTTTCTTGTATTTTAGCTAAAAATCAGCATGATATTTGTTCCCATTATTCTTAACAAGATATCGCTTGAAAATGATAGGACTTATTTGAGCCACTGCTGAGTTTTCTGTCACAGACTGTGCCAGAATCAATTCTGTGGTTAGACCAGCTAGGAAGGACTGACTTACCCTGTCTTCTTCAGCTCTTAAGTCTGGCATTGTGCTCACACAAAGGCTGATAGCTGTGGTGGCCACAAAGAGGATGGAGAGACAAGCAAAGACTTTTCCTGGCAGTCCTGACTGGGGATTGTCCACCATATCTCTGAGTCTGTTCATGAACTGCCCAAATCTGGTTTTCTCATCCAAGACACACGAGGCCTCCTTGCTCCTCCGGAGCTCCTCTTCCTTGCGGATCTCGGCCAGCTCCTGCAGCTTCTGGAAGAGTTTCCGAAAGCAGCAGTTCTCCAGGTTGGACTCCTCGATGCCCCAGTACCTCAGCTCCTCCTGGAAAGACAAGGCACACATGTCTCTCAAGAGCATCAGCTTCCCTGCTGCCAGGAAGCTGACAATCATCCCAAAAGCGTTGGGGTTCCTGTCAAAGAAGAACTCGTGGGTGTCTTCGTCGTAATCGTCACACAGCTGGATGATCTCTTCGTAGCTGCTGCAAAGCTTTAGTTTGCTCAGCCTGGTCAGGGGAAACTCGTCCAAAGTGCTCCAAGGCAGCAGGTACTTGATGCCTCCAACGTTGATCATGATCTCTGTCTTTAGATCGACTGCAGACACTTGGTCGGGGTGGTGAATCCTCCTGGCTCTCTGGTAATGGACCCCCTTGACAGAAGGGGTTTCCACGCAGATGGGAAGCAAGTGGCTCAAGGAATTGCAGGAGTTGTAGCTGATGTTGCTATAGTCTTGGTCACTGCCTCTGGAGAGAATAGGCATCTCTAAGAGTTCTCACCGGGACATCCAGAACGGCATCAGAGCAGGGGGATCTGTCAGCCAGAAGACACAGGGAGGAGAAGAAAACATAGCAGAGGTTACTGCGAGAGAAAAGGTGTTTCCAGGCACTTTCCTCAATCAAAGAATTAATGAGTGCCTGTTTTGTAAGTAAAAGTCACCTCGGTGCTTCTTGCCGAAGCCTCAGCCCGTGAATGAGCTTTGCTTGGCAGCCTCATTGGTTGTCTGGCAACACAGGCAGAGCCACAGCCTCATTCATAATTATCGCCCAGGCTCGGGTGCCTGCAAATCCAAACGGGAACACCTCGGGCTCTTCTCCCAGCGGCTCCGGGCACCGTCGGGTTGTTATTTCCTTATTTCCCGGTCGTCGTCGCTTCGCTTTTTTATTTCTGTAAACCCTTAACCACGCGCTAACTCAACTAAGCTGCTTAATAGTTATTAGAGACGGAGTGGTCAATTACCTGCCATCGGCTGGATGCGAAGTTCCTAATTGCTTTAACCGGACTGCTCAGACTGAGATTCCTCTGCCTCTGCACGCCCGTTCTGCCTCTCGGGGGGATTGCGAGGATTAGCTGGCAGAGGTTTACAGAATGCCTGAAGTGGGGAAGTTCTGTCTAAATGATGGCTGTTCTGATCAACCCGACCCCGTGCCGCCGCAGATTGCCGGGGAGTTAGAGGGGAACCTTCTCCCACCGCGGGGAAAACTTTGTTAAGCGGGCAGAAAAGTGTTTTCTCAGCTGGGAGCGGGGCAGCGATTGAAACACTCCCCGCCTCCTTTCGGGGACAAAACCCTGGCTTTGCCCGTAGTCCCTAGAGATTAGAAAGCACTTTTTTTCACCCCAACACGGCGAGGAAAGTTCCCCGAAGTCACTTACCAGCAGAGCAGGGGCAGCTGCCGGCTGCCCCGCGGGTGATGCTCACATGCCGCACACGGAGCGGGGTCCGGCAGCCGCTCCTGGGGGCACGGACCGCGATTGATTACACGGAAAATCCCTGGAGCGCTCGGGAGCTGCCTGTCTCTTCCCTCTTCCTCCTTCTCCTCTTTCCTGGGAGGGGAGAGCAGCCGTGCGTGTTGGTGTAACATATGTTGTGCTAAGGGATGCTCGGCAGAGGAGTCCTGAGGGGCGGCTCCTCTCCTGGGGCTTCCTGGTGGAAGATGCTGAGGGAGAGCTGGTGGCTCCTGCCCTCTCCCTGTCGCTCCTCTCTTTCCCCCGGGACTGTCAATGTGGTCCTGGAAGAGGAGGGGAGAGGGGAGGGGGAAGGGCTTAGGAATAATCTCTCCAGCATCCCTCCGTGTATCCAGCAGGCAGCAGGCAGCAACTGGGTAAGAACACGGAGTACAAGTCCCCGGCTAATGAGGTTTAATAATCAGTAATTTCTGGCAAATCTACTTAATAAAACAATTTCAGTGTCTGTTAACTCCTTCCATCATAGTCATGCTACAGTCGCTTGGTCTGGAGGAACCACTTAGATTTCTCAGCAGCAATTTCCATGACCTGCACCCCTCTTGAAAAGGGGATTTGCTCTTTAATATCCCGAGATGGAAAGGGGAATTTGTAGGGTCCATGGATGCCGTGCCTCAGCATTCCTTTGGCTATTAGGGAAGTGTTTTCCTTCCATAAAAGAAAGGATCTCTGGCTTGTAAAGCACAGGTGCTGAGCACTCTCTTTCCCAGATCTGCAGTGCTTTTCCGACAGCCAAGAACTTTTTCCTTGTCTCTTTGTAGGTGATGGGAAAACAAACCTTACCGTTTTCTCTCTTTGCTCACGCATGGCTGTAGGGGGCTGGGCTTGCTGTAATGGGTTCTGCAGTTGGGATGGCACAGATTTCACAGAAATTCTGTTTGTCTGGCCCCGGTCAGAGGGTCCAGGAAACCTGGGGTCAGGTTCTGTGGACAAACACCTTCTGTGGAGCTCCCCAGGCAGAGAGAAAAGCCTTGGCTTGTGTCTGCAGCCAGCCTGGCTGGAGGTGAATCCTATTTCCAGAGAGATGTGTGAATCCGTGGGATTTAAATGTCGCACTGGGAGTGTGAAGGTCACCAGGAGAAGTGAGATGGGGACAAACTGCAGGTGCTGGGATGTGTGAGGGGCTGCTGAAGCCCTGAGCTGCTGCTCCTCAGCTCTTGGCCAGCCCTGAGCAAGGCTGTGCCACAGAAGCCTTTGCTAATTGGACTTTTGGGGCACATCTCTGTGGGCCCACGTGGTGCC
Organism: Hylia prasina; assembly: GCA_013397195.1. Taxonomy (NCBI): domain Eukaryota; kingdom Metazoa; phylum Chordata; class Aves; order Passeriformes; family Sylviidae; genus Hylia; species Hylia prasina. Next base: position 375,464 of record VYXD01012318.1, on the reverse strand, counting down.
CACAAGATTTAACTTCTTATCAGGCTTCACCACTGGGGTTTTCACTCAAGCCCTAATTATGCCATCCACAGAGAAAGACCAGACAGATGCCTGAAGGCTACGGAGTTCTGGGAGCACAGCTCAGAATCACTTAAATCCTACCACCTTTGTGCAGGACACAGCTTGCCCTGCCCATCAGTCTTTCTTATGGATTATTTCTGTGAGGAAAAAGCAAACCTATTCTAATTAACGTTGGATGGATTGTTTCACAAAAGGATAAAACCAATTAGCATTTCCTTCCTACCTTGTGAAGCCCTTGCGTGGTGTTGTTAAAGGTTATTTTTCTGAAACCAGCTGACAAGGAGGTGAATAAATCCAAAGCAATGTGTAAATGCCTGTGCAATTCAGTGATTTAAGTGTTACATCTCTTTATCGAGAAATACATGTACTTTAATTTTAAGTTTTCTAAGACTGGGCACTCTAATGGTTGTTTTATTGGGACCTGCAGCAGTGTCTGTAGCTAGATCAGGACCTCATTGCTGGCTGGAATCATATAGATATCTGTCAGAGACAGAGGATGGATGGAAATATTTCCATCTGAGTTTTATTGATGGGAGATGAATGCACACAAAAGAAAAATACCTAATTTGGTGTCTGAGGAAGCCAGGCCTTGAACCCAGCTCTGAAGGACTTAAACATGTCCCAGAGCTGTCCTTCTGTCCTGGCCAGGCTGTTTCTGCCCTGCTGGACCCTTCTGCCACATCTGCAGGAGACCCTCCTCAGCACTGAGACCTCCCTGCAGGGGAGAAAGGCAAATTCCTGCCTCAGTTCTAACATCTGCTGATGTGTTTTTTCACTTTTTAAAAGATTTTCATCATTACTGCTGCAGTTTTCCTGTTAAATTCTCCATGCCCTTTTCAATATGAAGTTCATAATCCTTAATTTCTTCCTCTGTTCCCTGTTTCCCTCACCATTTCTGGAATTGCTCTCTCCTTGCTCTTTAGCCATCTGGTTATATCAACTCCTCACACACCCTTTATGCCTTAAATGCAGTTTCCATATGCTTCGCTGATTTCTTGGCATGGATGGCATTCCTCTCTCCTCCTTGTTCCCCTCCTTTGGCAGCTCTGCCATTCTCCTGTGATTTGGTTCAGTCCTTCCTCTCTCAGCCCTGCTGTACAACAAGGACAAGGTGCTGCTGCTGAGGAAGGAGCAGCAGGAGGTGCTTGCACAGCTGCTTGGGAACCTCGTGGCCGTGATGGTGCAGCTCAAATCCCGTCCCTGTGACAAGCACAGGAGCACCTGGCAGAGCCATCTTTTGAAGGGAGCAGGTTTTCCCTGCACGTTTCAGTAATGAAAGCCTTCACAGGGCTTTTACTCAGGGGGGGATAAGAGTTGATGCTGTAGGAGAGGGGAAAGCTGGTGGTGCTCACCGTCACTTGCTCGCCTGTGATTTCATCTCTCCTCTTTTGTTCTCTGCCAGCATCCTCTATAAAGAGCAGATACATACAGAAAAAAGAGACAGTTTCCTTTTCTCCCCGCAGAGCACATAATAAAACTGTAGAATTTATGGGCACATGCTGTTGCAGTGGCCAAAAGTGTAAAGCATTTACAAAAGAACTGAGAAATTCATGCAATGAAGGTTCCCCAGGCAGATCCAATGTCTGGCACAGGAAGCCTGCAACCCCCCCTATTCCTGGGCACCAGGGAGATGTTTTAGCACAACGTGGATGCTTTTCCTGTTCTTTTTTCCCTGGATTCTTGCTAGATGATGCCCATGGGGGCTGCTGGTGTGACCTTGTGTTTGTGCTGGGACACCCGAGGGCAGCCTGGGCTCTCCTAGGTCGGCGTTGCAGCTTTGGGTTGACCATGCAATCTTTACCTGACAATATTCCTCTGCCAGGAGAGCCAAAGAGACCTGAATTGATCTGGTTGTGTCCAGATGTGCATGTATAGATACTCCAGACTAATGATGTCTGTATATAATGGGCAATCTCACTGGGAAAGGCTCTGTGCCTCCAGCCTCCCAGTCATTCTGCAGGGAGCAGCTTGTAACTTAATAAAAGCACTGTTGTCAATCCTCCTCCCTCCCCAAACAGACTTTTTGTGATGCTTAAATATAATACCAAGATAATTGCTTTGCCTGGCATCTCTAACACAAGATGCATTTCAGGCTTTTAAAGTCAGGAGGAAAACAAAAGTGTAAATCACAATAATTATTTAAGGAAATATGAATGCACTGGAAAAGGGGAGGGGAAAAAAAAATGAGGAAAAGAAATTAATTTTCAAAGCCTGCACTGTCCTCATTCATTGGCTTAGAAATCAGCCCAGTGCTGCATCTTCAGTGGGAGCAATTTCATCACAAAATTATTTGATGTTGTTTCTTTTATTGATTGAGTGCACAGCCTGTTGTCTGTGAGCTCTGGTTCTCCTTTAGGCCTCAGCCAATGCACAGACCTGGCCTTTCTCAGGTCCTTTATGTTTGTGCCATGTGAATGCTGGTGATAAATAAAGCAATTTTTCAGTTATTTGGGAAAAAAAAATAAATTACACGTGATTGAAAACAGCATTTAAACACCCAAAAATTCGTTTAAATGCTTCCATTGTGTTCACTGGTGGTTAGCACTTCTGGAATTAATTGGATTTAGATAGCCTTGTTACATGGAAATTCAGCCTCTTTTCAGATCCCTGTGTTACTCACTGGCCATAAAGAATAACTTGGCCTCCTTTTCTCCATTTAATTATGACATTACACATTGCAAGGTAAACTTTAAGGATTGATGCCAACATTTTATTCAGTCCAGCAACGTTTGCTTCATGTTCCTGTTTATTCTCCCATAATTTGTCTTTATGAAGCAATAGAAATCCCCTCTCTTGCCAAATGCCTCGTTTGTATGAATAATTAAATTGACAGTAAAGCACTCAATCCACCTCTTCATTATTCAAGTCTTACCAAGTTGCAGCATTATTGATTCCAGTAGAATAATGCTGCAATGGCCCAGGAATACGTGGTAAATCAGGCTGTGGGTACCCAGGATTTGTTAAACATTTTATAAAATATTGCTGGTTCATCCCTGCCCTTGGAAACTCCAGCCATGATCCACAGTCCTGCTGTGCCACAAATTGTCTTGGAAAACTGAGTCACGTATCCCTGGCAGTGTTTTATTCCTTATTTCCTTCCTTGCCTTTATAATAAAGTTTCCTTTTTTCTCTGCCATGTCTGATGAAAGCTGAAAGGGGGTCACATCTGAATTACTGCTGAAGCAAATGAAGCATTTGGGGCATTTCTTTGCTAAGTAAATGCAAAATAGTGTTCATGACATGGAGCACACACATTTCTGTGTTGTTTCACTCCTCTCCACACACAAAGACTGAACCTGAGCCAACTTTGCTGAAGTTTCCTGAAGTTTCCTGTGCTCTTTTCCCTCTGGGCTATCTAGAAAGTTGTGCCTGTTAATAAACAGTAGCTGAGGAAAGGAATCCCAAAGGGATAGTCATTCCTCCGTGGACCCCGATGAATTTTGCATAAGGATGAATGATTTAGGTTCCAAAGGGTTTAAGGAATTTAAATGTGGTGTGGCATGGGCAGAGGAAAAGCTGCATGCCACAGCTTGGGGCTGAGTGCTGTTTCCAGACAGCAGGAGATGGATCAGGAGGGAGTGCCCAGGTGCTGTGGGAGCCAGGATTCCCAGGGGATTCCCAGGGTGGGCAGCCCCAGGTCTGTCCTGCCTGCAGAACAAACCTCTGCTGATGTCAGGCTCACCCTGAGCACCACGCACTGGAGTCTGAGGAAGGTTCTCTGCCCTCTCTGAGCATCAGCAGGTCCCAACCAAAGGGCACACCTGTCTGAGCACATCAGGAAACAAATCTGGTCAGCATTTCTGACCCTGCTGAGAGCTCAGCAAGTGAGGGGTTTGAAAGAGAGGCCTGGTGATAACCAGCAGGAGGCTGTTGCTGATAAATGAAGTTTTCCCTCCATTTTCTCTCCGACTCTGCAGGCACATTTGGATCGTGCACTTTGATGTTTCTCTCTGAGCTGAAAACATCTTGACAACGCAAACTGAGATAAAAACTGGGAGCTACAGAAATGCTTTTCTTACCAAGAGCTTTTTATTTCCGTTCCAGAGCGTTTCTGAATCACTCCATTTTCATGACTGATACCAAGGGAATCATTTCAGTGGTGCAGCTCAAGATCACTGAAATACCACAAATATCCAATATAGAGCACAGGATACACCCACAGAGATAATTATATATATATATAATATTT
>VYXD01012318.1:318854-352575 GCA_013397195.1 Hylia prasina | reverse complement strand
AAAAAAAAAAAGGAAAGAAAAACCAACCTGGAGGGTGGTTGTTGGAGTGAAGCTCTTTGGAGAGCTGTGTGTCCATCTGGTGTGTGAGTTTGGAATAAACAGAGAGGGCCTGGTGTACCCTCAGGAGGTGTGAGGGCAGGATGCTTCATCCCAGCCACAGGGAATGATGCCTGTCTGAGGATCACGAGATTTAACTCCTTTTGAAAGATCTTAAGGGAGGTCTTAAGATCTTAAGAGCCCAAGAGGTGTGAAAATAAAGTGGAAACCTTCACCCTCAGCCCCCTCAGCTGCTCTGGCTGTAATTTTCAGCAGCGTTTCCAAACTCCATTCACGGTGTGGCTCTCGAGGATCCTCTCCCCCAGAGATTGTCCACCTCCAACTCCTGGCTTCCCTCGTGCCTCCCAGCACCCACTGCAGGGCTCCCACCCCTCCTGCTTCTTTTTCCTGGCTGCACTGCATGGATTTGAAAAGCAAAATTAGCTGGGGTATTGCAGGGCCCCTGCAGCTCAAGACAAGGGAGAAACGGACGACAGAAAATCAAAGGAAGCAGAATCAAATTGGGCAAATTGGAGATTTGGCAATAAAATAAAATTGGGCAAATAAAATGAGCAGAGGAGGAGGAAAAACAAACCACATGGGGCAGGGGAAAACGAGGGGAAAAGGAAAAAGAAGATTGGAAGTGTCTGAGGGATGCAGAAACCTCTCTGGAGCATTTTTTTCCATAGGACACTAAGTAAGTTCATGGTGATCAGGGAACAAAAAAGGAGACAAAATCTGTTAAAATATTGGCTATTTCTTAGCTGAAAAGGTAGTTCTGTGTCATTTTGCCAAATAAACCAATTAAACTATTTAAAAATTCTTAAGTAACAGGTAGAGAAACAAAGGAGAGACCTACTAATGTCAGCCTAGGGCTGCAAAAACCTGCAGGTACAACTAGGCAACATCACAGAATAGAGGTCAAAATGCAGGCAGGGCACGGGGAGGAAGGTGAATGTTAACACCAAGTCAGTGGAGGTCAGAAGAAAATTACTTTCCAGTGAATTTCTTTAAGGAACCATCAGGTCTATCAGGTGCCAAGGATGTGCTGCACAGGCACTGACCTCCCTCACTCCCTGAAGGATGGGTGGAGATGTCTCTGATTTCTCCTCAGGTATGATGATCACACCTGTATCTGCATTTGCATCTTTGCACCGAAGGTTTGTTGTGTTTTTAGTTCTTTCCTTCCACCCAAACACGCCCAAGGCTCTGGACAGATGATCTGTCACTTAGAAAAGTGATTCAAAGTGGACAAGGTGACAAACGCCAGTTTGTTTGGGAATGGGAAGAGCAGAGGGATCTGCTCCTGGAAGAGAAGGAAACTCCCTGGGTAAGTCCGGTTTGTTGGCTCTAAGGGCTGAATGTTCTGTCTGGGAGAAACTCCTCTTGTTTCCCTGCAGGAGGGACAAAAGGAACATCCCTAGACTCGGAAAAGAGTGAGCTGGGAGCAGTTTAACTTCATCAAGCCCTTGGGAGCTTTGTTACCTCTTTCAGCAAATACAAAACTTCAGCCTTGGGTTGCAATGCTCATCTCAGATCAGCTGAGATCCCCTCCCTGCAGTGTGTGCATGGCTGGGAGGAGAGGCAGCTTCTCTCCCCCTCGTGTGTAACCACCTTCCCCAGGCTGTGGGGAGTCTGTGCTGCAGGAAGGATTCCTGCAAGGTGACGTGTGGAACATGCAAACACTGCAGGGCGTGGGTTTCCCAGGAATTAAGGGTTTGTGGCAGGGAGCAGAGTGCCATCTCCACGGTGGGGAGGAAGAGCTGGGTGTCAAGGCACTGCAGCCCTCCCTGGCACGGAGCTGCTGGCCTGGGTGTGCTGTGGGATATGGATTTGTAGAGGATTCTCAAAGCCTGGCAGAAGTCTCACATAGTCCTGTGCATCTGTGTGCAAGCTCTGAGAGAAAATATCTCAGACTTAGATGGGCCATGGAATAGGACAGACATTGTTGAGAGAGAAATTGAACTAAAAACAAGTTTCAAATGATGCCCTTGCAAATAGAGTAGATATTTTGGAGAAACAGAACAATGAAAGATGTATTGTAGTACGACCCACAAGGTGTCATTTTAGATAACTGGCTTTAAGGCATCTACACCATTGTGTAGCAAAAGCTGATGGGCAAAAAAACTCTTATAATGTGTTGTAATTAGGAAATAGTTTGGCTGCTGATTGTGATGGTGTGAATTGTAACATCTGTACTGTCTCACCCTTCACGTGAGACTGAAAATGGAATAAAAGTCTTTAAAACTCCTCTCAGGAGCCCCATCTCTGGCTCAGAAAGGGATAATCCAAGAGTGTGCCACAGCTCAGGGAGCTGCAAACAGGCTGATTTAAAAGGGATCAGGCTCTGAAAAACGAGAAGGGAAAAACTCTTCCTTCCACAACTGATCCAGCTGAAGTACCACAGAAACACAGAGTGAGAGAGGAAACAGAGGTGAAACACACCTCTGCTACCTCAGCAACCTTTCTGCAGGCCTTGTGCCAGCTTTGCATTTCCTCACCCTCTGACCACAAAGCTGAAAGACTAGAGCTGAGCTGGGCCAGCCAAGCCCCGTGCTGGCACAGGGACCAGGCTGTTCTGGGCCAGAGTTCTCTGCATTACTGCTGTTTGTTGACATGTTCTCTGCAATTTAAGGAACCGTCTGCTTTCCCTGGCAGTAAAGTCAGATGGGAGCCTGGGATTTTCTGCCCTGCACTTGATTATTTCTTCTGTCTCCACAGTAAGAGCCCAATCTGTCACTGGATTATGTACATTGACTTAGCAGAGGGATTTTAAGGCTGAAACGAGCCTATGAGAACTGGCTGCTGAAATCCTAAGGCCCTTGGGTGTGTGAGAGTGAAATATTGGGGAGGGACTGAATAATAATAATATTCTGCACAAGCCAGCCAATATATGGAAGCCAAACAGCAAAGGCAAGCAAACAATTCCTTTCTATTTCCATCATGCAAATGTTTTATTTTTAAGTCAGTATATAGCTTACAGGGGGGGTTTAAAAGGCCATTAGCCAAGGATTTCCTCTTGGCTGATTTTCTTTTCTTACAACAGAATGCCCCTGATTATGTTCTGAGGTCTATTATTGACAAAAGTTGATGCTAACAGAAAACACCAGGATCCAGAATGAATGTCTGAGGCTGAACCCAAACACTGTGGGAAATCTTTGGCCAGTCAGGACGAAGATCTTACACAGCCCCAAACAAACTGGCCTGTGTTGCTCTGACCCAAGAGTTTCAGGGCTGGAGCCTGACTGGGAAGGTCAGGATATGTTATGTATTCTGCTAAGCCATTATATTCATAACAGCATAGCCAGAAAAAGCTGATAGATCTCTTACAGTTTATCTCTCATGATCTAAAAATCAGCAAGCTGACATAAACACACCACTGTCTCCAGCAACTGGGGCTGTGTTCCTTCCTAGCATGGATTCCCAGTGAGATTTCTCTCATCTCAGTGTGACCCACATCACCACCATCCTTTGGAGGGGAAATGTGCCCAGTGGCACAGATGTTTGTGGGCTGGCTCCCCAGGCAGAGCCTCTCCAAGAACATTCATTTATTTAGGTGGGAGCAGGTGGGTGTCTGTGAGTGGCCCCTGGGTGTCACCATGGGACAGCTCCCACTGAGCTCTGCTTTGTGCTGCTCCCCCTCCCAGCCATTCCATGGATTTCCTTGGGTTCTGGAGGTGGTTGGCAGGAGCTCAGAAGATGTAAAGGGCAAGAGCTCAGCAGCAGATGGTGACTCCTTCATTGCAGCACACCCAGGAGTCCAGCAGAGCCAAGCTGGGTGGTGATGGAGCAGATGTTTATGGCTGTTTCTCATTTTAAATCACACTACAGCCATGCAGCAACTCATCCACTGGGGATTGTGCTGAAGCACCAGGGGATGCAGTGTGTGATGGCTGCTTCAGGCAGCTCCTCACAGGTGCTGGCTGATTCCAGCCCTTCCCAAGCAGGCACTGCCTGCACACCAGCCCCCTTTGCTGCATCTCCTAATTGCTTATTCCAGCCTTTGGTCAAATAACACGGAATGCAAATCATGGGAGAGTGCTTCACTTGGCTTTTCAAAATTAACCACATGGGTTTTCTTTAAAAAAAAACTCCTTAAAAGCTCCGACTCTGTCAGGAGGAGACGATCAAGGACAAAGCCCACAGAGCAGTTCAGCTGGATTCAGCTCTGTGGTACCTGGTGCATCCAGGCCACAAGTTTGAAACCCCTGCAGTCATTAAACATGTTAGTGGCAAAACCTGGGCCTTTAAACTGAATCACAAAATTTATGCATAAAATACTTATTTAAATTTATTTTCCAAAGAGATGAAGTGTTGGTCTGGAAGGTCAAGATGTCAAAAGTCTATCTCCAGCAACCTTTGCTGTATTTTTGCCCAAGTCCTATGAACTCTCTGTGATGTAGTTTTAAAAATGTGGATAAAAGGTGTTTTTTTTCTACTCAAAGAGTCAACATTTTTTTAAAAAAAATTGTTATTGAGACCAAATTAAATCTAGGGAAAGCTGTTAAATCACTTAATTAAACATTTCCATCAAGCAATATGACATTTTTTGGATTTTTCTGGTTTCCTTGGAAACCCATTTTTGCAGTCCCTGTCTGTCCATGTGCTCCAGCTGCTGTGGGTTGAGCTCTGAAGCTTTCCCAGCAACTCTGGAGGGGCAGGGCAGGCTCAGGCCCTCCTCTGGGGCTGGCAGCAGCAACGTGAGGGACACTGGGCAGGAATGTGTCACAGGCAGGCATGTGTGATGGAGGCTGTAGCACAGGCGTACTCAAGAAATCACAGAAATGCTTTTGTTTGCAATTCCGGGAGTCAAACACACTCATCTTTTATTAATGCTCTGGCTTGAAATCCCTGAATTTACACCTCTGACCATCCACTGAGTGGTTGTTTTAGGAACATGTTTTCTCCTGGAATGGCTGTAAAGCAAAGATCCCATTTTATTTGGATTGGGATTTTAAAGAGTGCCAGGATGAGCCAAAAGCATTGTAGTCAAAATCAAGACAATTTTCGTCTCTGTAAACTTCCAAATTCCTTAAAATAAAATAATGTAGCTGCATTTCCCCTAATTAAACCATGAGAAGTAATGAATACTTTTAAGATTTCTGGGCAGAAATGTGTGTTTCAGTGACCAGGTATCAACCAGGTGCCCTCCAGTGCTCCCTGCCCTGGTAGCAGCACACCAAGGTCTAGGAGTTCTCTCTGGTTCCTGCTCACTGGTCCTTTTTAATCTGGGCACTCTAATCCAGGTAACTGAGTCCACAAACCTACTGATTCCTAAAGAAATAGTCACCCTGGGAAATTCTTACCTGAAATTAATCGGATTTTGCTTTTAACAAATGACAAATTTTTAAAGGGATTTTAAAATTGTATTTTAAGCAGCTATCAAAATAAGAAAATTGGTGGGTTTTTTAGAAAGTGACCATTTTTTCATTTCAATATTTCAGGCATCTCCATCTCAAAAATGAGATGCTGCACATGGGAACAAAGTGTTTTCAAATTCAGGAATGAAACTTTCTCGGCCACACAGAACCAATGGCAAGAAATCTGAATTTCTCTTCCTCGAGGAGTTTCGAAGCGTTGATGGATTGTCCTGGTGCACAACATGAAACACTTCCAAACTCTTACAGCTCTTCAGGGAGCAGGAGAAATCTTCCCCCTCAGATCTTGTGGCAAGGGAGGTATTTCACACTGAACTTGGAAAACATTGACAGATTTCTTCCTGCAGCCAAAGGAAGGCAGTGAGAGTTTATGTGTTTCAACGAAAATTGAGATGCTGGCAGACAACATCATGTGTGTGTGTCTTTCAAAATGCAGTTGTAGTATGAATCATACCCTGAAGAGTTATATAAGGTTTGGGCTACGAGTAAATGCTGGCTTTTATTTTCCCCCCCCAGGGAAAATTTGAATCTAGTGGGGAAAAAAAAAAAAAATCATTATTATTCGAGATTTAATTGTAACAATGACTGAAAAGCTGGAAGCCCTGGAATTAGGAGCCTATTTATCTGAGTTCAGTATATTGTATTTATAAATGGATAAATATCAGTGTGCAGAGGGTCAGTTTAGAGAACAGCTTTTGTGGCCTGAATTTAGAAACCACTCCATTCTGATGATAAATAAGAAAGGTCCCCTTGGTTATGTAAAAAGAAGAGGGAAGCATCTCAGTGAATAATCCCGAGGGATTACAGAGTCCCAGTGAAAGTCCAGTATTAGCCAGCAGGCAATGGCCTCACATCTGGAACAGGGAGCCCAAAGTCAGCTGGGGGTGGCACTCATTAAAAATAGATCTGCTGGGCAGCTAAGATGATTATTGGTGCTGATTTGCAGGATTAGACACAGTCTGTCAGGCTATTTCTTCACTTGAGCACACAAAAACCTCCTCCAGGGCTGGTGCAAGCAGGGATTGATGGCCAGGGAGGGGAGAGGGAGAGTTTGGGAGGGGAGAGGGGAGACACCTTCCCCCTGCTCCTCTGCCATGGTGCCGGTGGTGCTCAGAGCCAGAGCTGAGCTCATAATCAGAGCTGCAGAGATTTGTGTGGCTTAAACACTGGAGATGTAAATGATTAACGTGATCTCCCTGCCTGGTGCTGTGAAGTCTTTGCAGCTGGGCTTATATCCAGAAATTGCAGGGGAGCAGGGAGCTACAGGTTCATTTTCTTTGAAGGAAATCTGGATACGTGGGATGGACTGAGAGATGTGGATGCAATTCATAGTTTTATTTTAGAATAAACAAGGCAGAGGACTCCCCACTGTAGTCCCCACAGAAATAACAGTGTGCAAAAACCTGACTGGGAAATCCCTCCTTTCCACGTTACTAATTCCTCTTTATTCTTATCTTCAGAATTGTTCTGTTTTGCAAGAAAACACTTTGTAAATATTGCAGGGGAAGAATAGATTTCTGTTCAGGGACAGGAAAAGATGCACTTTTTGTGGCTAAACAAGCAGTTTAGATAACCAAAGGTATATATTCCTGACAACCCATTTCCCTTCGTTTGCTGAGACAACGAGAGAACAAACAATTTAAAATAATAAGCACATTCAGAAGAATTACAACATGTGCTGTCTGCCAAGGAGGGGACATCTCACCATCAAAGAAATGATTACAGGTAGTTTGCCCAGATCCTGCTAATTCCAGTAGGTACCACAATTTCCTCCTAACTCCTGGTTTATGCATTTACTGGTGGTGAAGGAATATTCTGTGGAATCATCTGAGCACGGAGCTTTCAGCTGGCCATTAAGTTAACTGCTGAGAAATTAGAGCTGGACCTCAGAAATGCAGATTCATGAGGGCTATTTGGTAATTCTTTAATCAGCTGCTCCTGCTGAATTGCCACGTGAATTTTGTTTTACCTGGGGCTGTGTCATCCATAGTTACCCTTCAGATTAACCTGTCAGGCCAAATAAATGTACTTTCCTAATTAGGTTCTTAATGGTTCCATCTGTGGCTCGGGCAAAATATTTCAAGATCCTTTTCCACCTTGGTTCAGCAACTCCCTCCTGAGAAGGGACTGTTGCTGACCAAAGCCAAGCCATCTCCAGCAGCCAATTCCCCCATGCAGACGTGGGTGGATTCGATGGGGATTCACATCTTGGAGCACAGATAATAAAAGAGAAGCCCACAAACCCAGTTTTTGAAGCCCTGGCAGGCAGCAGCCCTTCCTAAGCCTGATGGCTGCACCCAGCCTGTGCTTTGGAGACAATCTCACCCAGTGCTTCCCCTGTAAATAATCATAAGATACAATGGATCTGTGGGAATTAAGTTCTTAGGAGGCGGTGATGTCATGTCCACAGATTCAGGGCACTATTCACTTGCTTTTGGGAAACAGTTGATAGTTACATAATATTCCTCAATCCATGTTCTGGATCAGCTTTGTTCCATCAGGCTTTTCCCATTACTTTAATAACTTCTGGCCCCCAGCTTCAAAAGTTCTTTTTTTTCTTTTTTTTTAAATGTGCCACCATATTTAAAATTTTTTTTAAAAAAATTAAAAAAAAATAATAAAAAAAAAAGGCAAAGAAAAAAGCCAGGGAATCCAACAACTTCTAATTTGTGGTTGTTGCTCACATGGATATAAATAATAGGGGTTGTTTAACTGAGGGCAGCTTATTTCTTATCTGAGGAAATATTAATGCCCTCCCTGTTATCTAATTCAGCATAATGTAAGGGGATTTAATGGAGATTAAGAGAGAAAGTGGGAGAAGGATTTATATTCTTTAGGGCCATGCTGGTGCTCCCAGGACTTTTGGCATCACTTCCATTAGAAGAGGTGATTGCTCTCCAAGGAGTTAAAATAATTGGAAGGAGAGGCAAGCTCTTACAGTGGAATGAAAAGCCCTGAGGAAAAAAAAGAAGAAGCAACTGTTCAAGTTTCAGACTGCCTGTCCTGCTGCTGGAGGGAAACATCTTTGTTCTCAGACCTGGAGCCTGAGGAAAGGCCAGCACCTCAGCAGCACTTCATTTTTAACAGCTCTGCAGAGATTCACTCCAGCCTGGCCAGTGACAGAGCACAGTTCTGTAATTCAGTGTTATCCAACCTCTCCAGTGATGTGTGCAGCTCCTCGGGGTGAGCCAGGCTCTGGGAAAGGCTGGAACACCTCCAGGTGACAGATCCAGCATTCCCCCAGTGAATGCACTGAGCTTTATGAATATGTATTGGTTTTACACAGGAATAAACTTTGTGTATAGGTGGGGAGCTGTACAAGAACTCTGCTTCTGTTTGCCCTGAATGATTTGATGTGATAAAATCCCCAATTTTACGGTTTCAGTCGAGAATTCAATGAGTGCTCTGTACCAGAGTTCCTCTTTCTAGTGACAACATGAGATGCTTGAATAACATTTGCTCCTCAGCCTTGGAGCCCAAAGCATCACCTTGTTTCCTGGAGGTCACATATTTCCACAAGCATTTTGGAGAACTGAGATGAATCCATTCACTGCAAACTCTCTCTTGATAGGTACTTCCTAAGCAGGGAAAGGCTTATGCAAAGTCAATTCTGAGGTTTTATGAGATCCCAGCTGATGCCAATAATGGATTCAAGTAAATTCTGTGTGAGCCTGGTTGTGTTAAACAGCCAACAGTGACAGAAGTTTTCCTCAGCATCTCAGCTGGTGTGTAAAATGCAAGGTTGACTTTTTCCCTGTGGAGGTGACATTGGTAGATATGCACAATTATACCTTGATGAGGATGAAAATGGGATCCCTCCAGGGCAGTATGAAGGCACCAGGCTATTTATGACATTTGATCTTACAGTTCTGCTGAATGTAATTGCTCATTTTGGTGCTAACTGAGCAAAGGCAGGTCAGAAACTCAATACTTCCAGGCCGTGTAGTGAAACAAATACCGCCTTTCCACACAAAGGAGGTTTGAAGGGCAGGAATAATATTAAAATGTGGATTTGAACTAAGGAAAGTTACATCTGCAGACATCCTCCTTGATTCTGTGAGTGTGGAAATCTGTGTCTGTCCTTCCTGGGACTTCAGCAAACTTCTGGCCACGGTCTGACCAGGATCATGGACATTTTCTGTCTGAAGCAGGTTGGAGGTAATTCCATCCACATCATTGGGTTTTACAGCCTGCTCCTTTTTATTGCTTGTTATTCCAAGCACAGGGAGTAATCTTCTGGGAAGGGAAAGAGAAAAAAAAATCCTGGATATAATAATATAGCTGTAACCACTCTGTCCAGTCATTTGCATCCACAAATGGAAACTTGTGCTTTATGAAAGTGAAGGTTGTAGCCATTCTCTGGCCAGCTTGATCCAGCCAGTGATCCCATAATCCACGTTACATTTACTGCCTTCCCCTCCTAACTGGTTTGGAGTCGGCATGATTTCTTCCAAATGTTAATGAAAACCAGGGATCACTTACTCAGGGAAGCAAATGGAAATAAAATCCGTATTTCCAGTCTGAGTTTGGGTTTATGGCACAGCACTTTGTTGAGCCCAGCTTCCAGCCTTTGTTCTTTTCTGACCTGGAATATTGGAGGAGTTTGAGAGGACCAAGAAAATCTTTGCTTAGGAAATCAAAGAAACAGCTTCCTGTGGAATTCTCAAATGTGAACAAACTTGTTCTGTTTGTTTGGGTTTCTTTTTTTTTCCCAAGAAATATGAAAACTACATGCCAGATTTCTGGACTTCTGTTCATAACCCCTGTGTGCAACATTTTGTTGAGCTTCTCTCACAAGCAATTTTCATGCCAGCCATGCCTCCCCACTCTGCTGTTATTTATCCATCCCCCCAGCCCTTGGACATTCTTGCATGGATTCTCACCAGAATCCCTTTTCTGGAGCAACCACTGCTGCATCTCCCATGGAACAGCTCCTCTGGGTGTGTGTTTGTACATTTTCACTGCAGCTCAGTGACAGAAAACAAGGCTGCTGCTGCTCTCTCCTCAGTTTGCAATGCCTGGAGGTGCTCAGAGGAGAGGTCTGGCTGCCCCAGTAAACCCAGTGGGAGCTCAGAGCACATTTTCCCCCGTGATAAATGAATATAGAGCTCAGATGTTCACATCAGGGCTCAGCCAGTGCACACCTGGGTCCAAGAAAGCAGTGCTGGGACATGGCACTGAGGTCTGTGTCCATTAATCTGGTGGAAGAGGTGCTTCACTTTTTGCCTAATTTCCTCCTGGTTTGTTTTCCATCTGATGTCACGTTCTGGGGCTATTTGCAGTTAAATTGCAGCCTCCTCTGAAGTACCCTACGTGAATTAATCAGGATTCCCCCAAATCTGAGATGGGACCCCTAAATCAAAAAAAATAATAAGGAGCCTGCAGCAGCTTTCCTCACCACCACCTCACTCCAGTCATCCCTCACCCCATTATGTGTGGAGACGCTGAGTTTAATTGTGTTATTCCTGGCAAAGAAGGAGAAAAAAAGCAGAGGAAAACTAGTTCTAGCAATCCTATTTGTGAATTATAACTGTACACTCTAATCTAATCATGTTTCTCTTTCCCCAGATGTGGAGAATTTTAAGAGTGCCTCATTACTGACCACTAATTAAATCTACTGTGAAAGAAATGTTGGGTGAAATCCTGCCAGCTTGGAGCTGCTGGCACAGCTCCCACTGACTTCAGTGGCACTCAAGTGTTGCTTTTTGGGTTTTGGTCTAATCAGAAGATGATCATTGTAATTATATATTATCTGGTAACATCTGGGATCTCCAATTAAATCTCAGGCTTCATGACACTGGGCAAGTAAAGAGATTTATTTGGGTTTTAGGTCATTCATCACGGGTTAAATCACGACAAGTGCCTGCCTATAACTAAATGATTTTTTTTTTTTCCTGGGGGCCCACAGCCCACTTTGAAGCCAGAGCCTCTCAAGAGTGTGTGTTTGGGTCTAGGAGGATTATCAGTCCCAAACAAGAAGGACTCAGGGGCTGGTGCAGGAGCCAGACATCCCGGGGAAGGCTGGCTGGAGTTCCACGGGAGGTGTTATCCACACACACACAGGTGTGCAGCAGTGGGGGCTCATGCAGGAGGGATCCACAACAACACCCTAACACAGGAGAAAGGAGTGAGGGCTGTGGGGTCTGAGCTGCTCCAGTGTCTGTGAGAGCTGCTGGGAGCTGGAGATGTGAAAATCCTGCCTGTCAAGGTCCTCGGAGCAGTGATATTGTGATATTCACAGCTGGGGCCCGGCTTGATGGTGACTTTCCTAATTCCTTCCTAGAACTCATTTAAATTCCTCGCTGGTTTGTTTTTCCCTTCCCCGTGGCACTCCTTGATCTATGTAGTTCAATTAAAAGGCAGCATGAGGGCAGTGTCTACAAGAATTTGTTTATTTCCACACTTTGCCTCCAACACACTTTTCTCTAAATGCTTCACTTCTACAGCAACATATTTTCCACTTCTTTTTATTTCCCTCTCCTCTAAGCTGCTAAAACTTTGCTTTAAAACTGCACTGGGTGTTAACAAGTGTGTGCCCAAATCCCTGCCTGTTGGTATAAACTGAATTTCCCATTTGTGACCTGATGTGTCAGGCCAACAAGGCAGACACAAAGAGGCTCAGATTTGTTTTCCTGATTTCCCTCTTTGCTCACAGGAGCACTGCAAGGAAAGGAGACTTTTCTGGCTGTGTTTTACCCTTGTCTTTCTGCAGCACTTTTGTGCTAGATACCCTTCTGTTCAATCTGTAAGGTTAATTGTGGATGAAAAAGGGTAGAATTAGGTCTCTGTCATGGCACCACAGTGTGTTTGCTTCCTTGGGGATGCTGCAAATCAGCCACCTCCCACCAGCAGGTGTCTGAGAATTAGTAAATAAACACTTTATTTTGTACAAGCTCTTTCTGAAGAGCCCTTCACACCATGACATTTTTTTTTCTGAAAATGCTTTAAATATCATGAAGTGCTTGTTTACATCAGCAGCTGAAGGGGTGTGCGTGCCCTCAACCTGTAGTGCTTCATTTGGCTAATTACAAACCTATTCAGCAATTCCTTTTACATTTGCACTGACTTTGTATCTCTGAAGAAAGATTTTAAGGTGAAGGGGCTTGAAACACTCAGCTGTGGAACATCAGTGCACAGTCAAAGCACCACAGTCCCTTCATTTCAGCTGGCACTGCTCTGTGGGAAAGGGCTGTTGTGGAAATTCATCCTGAGCAGTTTTTAATGATGTTGTGTTAATACAGTGGCTGTAGTTCTTCAGGTTACCTCTGAAAGATGTTTCTTTTGACGCAGAGGAGATTTCTGGGAGATTTGTCCCAAGCTGTTCACACATCCAGCTGAAGTTAACAGGACCCTGTGCAGTGTCTTCTGTTCCCAGATGGATACTCAGTGGTAAAAATGGCCATACATCAGTATCAGGTATGCATTTAGGAGAACCAGTATGCCATAAAAAAAAATAAAATAGCCCTTTGCCGTTCATCTGTGCCATTCTGTGCTGTGGAAGATGCAGTTTCTGTCTGCAGGGACAAATCTCAGTCAGGGGTTGTCAGTGGAATGGGAAAGGCAGTGCAAAGCTGAGCTGGCATTAATCAGTGCTGTGAAAGGGCAGGAAAAGAGAAGCTGCACCAACAGGAATTGCAGGAAAACAACCTGGAGAGCTGAGCTGTGGCTGTGCACCCAGGTGCTGCCGAGGGCCCAGCCTCCACTTTATTGTCAATTTAACCTTTCAAAGCAGAGGCCCTCCTTGATCTCCATTTGTTCACCCAGATATTTCACAGCTCATGCCACGGACACATCAGCAAAGACTCCCCATCCTCTTACTCCTGTTGAAAAATAATCATATGCATGAACATCACGGTATCTTAGCTAAAAAAGCTCTTTACTTCAACTGGGACAGCTGAATTCTTCCAAAAAAGTCAAATACACCCTTAAATGTCTCAGCAAAGGCATCTCCCAGAGTAATCCTAGAGTGGACCTGACCCCCACCCCAGTTCCAGTTTGCAGTGCCATGCTGTGCTTTCAGATCCTTCAACTCTGGATGTTTCTATTGTGACATTTTCTGCACCATAAAAACACTCACACTTTCAAGTTAAATCAACAGTTGTGGCAGAATGGGTACCAGAATTGCAGATCCTCAGATCCTCAATTGCCTTTAAAAGAAGGGAAAATGCCGTGTGACATTTGAGGATGCCACTAACAGCATCACTAAAATAAATTAAATGAATGTTATCTCTTTTTCTGAGTGGCTTTTAAAGTCTTTATAATGCTTTTTTGGATTGTTACTGCAGAGTAGCATTAACAAAGTACCAAACATCTATTTCCATGTAATTCATCTTTTGCAATATTTGATAGTCCTGGAGTAATGGAGGAGCCATTTGTAACTGGAAATGGAAGAAATGGAGCATCAGAAGACAGAGGATGCTATCAAATAGGAAAGCAAACAAGTCTCTGAAATTAGAAAATGTGAGTTTTCAGCTTTCAGTACCTTCTCAAACAGAGCTGATAATGCCATCTGGGGTTACAGGAGGTTTACCCACAGCTGTTAAGCTGCAAAGAGTTTGTGTAAATAGATTTAATTTCCAAACAAAACCAGACCTCACTCGAAATGAGCACTTCCCTCTCTATCCATCCCCAAATAGCAAATTGCTTAAGAAAGTTTGAGCCTTGGCTTCTAAGGCTCCACAACTTTGAGATTTACACTTGCACGAAGCAAGCCTGGCTTTGAGTTTACAGCCAGAATCTCAGAGCAGTTGGGATTCAGGAGTCTCAGGGTTTATTCTGAACTTTGTGTGACTACCTGGGGCACTCTGAAAAAAAAGAGAAAGCTCTGTGTTTTGACTTACGAGGAGGATTAAAAGCTAGAGGTGACATAAATCACAGATAAGTGCTGTGAGGAGGAGTTTGGCTCTCCAGATGTGCTGTTCTCAGTTTGCAGGGGCAGAGTTAAGGAATTTCAGTGACCACCTTTGACTGAAAGGTTCACGAGCCCTTGCCCTCGGCCACTTGTCAGCCCACGACATCATGAAGGTGTCCCAGGGATGGTTTAGGCCATGTTTGTGCCTGTCTGGATGTGTCTTTCACGTGTTCAACAGCAACACAACCAGGAGCTCAAGGCCACGGTGCCAAGATCCTGTCTCAGCTCACTAATCCAAACTGCAGTGGTTGCTCTCACCCCATTTCCTATATTATCTTATAAAAGAACAGTTTGCAGCTTTTGATGAGGTCTCAGAAGGCTCTGAATGAAGCCCCAGTGAAGGACCAATACCCCCCAAAGCACAGGAGTCCCCCAGAGGAGCCTGTTTGTGGAATCATTGCAGTACAATTAGCTCTGCACAATCCTTCTGTGAGGAATTACAGCACCTTACTTGCAGCATCTGTCAAAATAATTGCACCTCTCAGAGATTTTTATCCTTCCATTCCTTGTTTTAAATCTATTCATTAATTAAGTGGCCCAGAACTGAAATGAGCAGTACATCTTCCTCATTATCCTCGGAGCACATTGCTGGGAACTCCAGCAAACTGAAACTCTTTCTGTCAGCTCACACTCCTCCAGCCCTCTCTCTTCCTTGGCTTGATCTGATTACGGAGACAACACTGAGAAGGGAAAGGATGTTATTTTGGAGCTGTGGGTGACAGGTGACAACAGAGGGCTGAGATTGCACAGGCATGTCCAGAAAGAGGTGTGGTTTTCCTTCTGGAGACAGAAGGATGGTGCAGGCTGAGTCAGGGAGCGTGGGTGTGCTGGTTTGGGCTGGGACAGACTTCATCTCCTTCCTGTGGCATCAGGCTGTGGCTTGGAGCTGTGCTGGAAGCTGCTGATAATTCAGGGATGTTTTGAGCTGAGCAGAGGTCACTTAGAGCCAAGGCCTCTTCTGTTCCTGGTGCCACCCTGGCAGTCAGGAGGCTGGTGGGGCACTGGGCAGGGACACTCTCAGGACAGCTGAGCCAGCTGACCAGGGCATGATTCCCTTGCTGTTATGGGAGGGTGAGGATGGGAGGGTGCAATGTTTTATCTTCTTTCTTTGCCAGAGTTGGGATTAAATGCTCCAGACAGTATTTCTTGTTCGAACTCAGATGTTTATTAATTCTTATCTACGTTACAGTCTCACAAACTGTGAGTTCTACAGCACTTGTAGCTAACAAACTAAAAATGGAGCCATATTTATCTCTCTGCAAGGCCTTTTAAGCACAAACTGCCCAATTAAGAAATGACACTTAGATTATTTTTACTTTTAACCCAATAACCAACCACCCGTGGCCCACAATGAGGACATTTCTACCCAGTAACAAAATCCCACCCAAACCCATGAGGAAGAAGGTGAAAAAGAAAGACTGGCCTCAGCCCTAAAACCTCTATCTTGCTTTATGTATATATTACTATATTCTAAACCCTTAAACTCTAAGTTTTGCACCCTGTGATATCACACACTTCTATCCAAACTCCACACCCACAATCCCAGGGCTGTAATTCAATTTTGGGAGCTTCTCCACAGCCTCAGGTCAGTGCAGTGTTCTCTTGGGGGTCGGTGCCTGTCAGCACAGAAAGTCTGGAATTCTCAGTGCCCAGGGTTCCAACAGGAGGGTGCAGAGCTCTTGCTCCAGATGTGGGCAGGACAGGGGACCTGCAAACGTCACTTCTCTGTGGTGAAGCTCATCCTGTGCTGCTCCTCAAGCACCTCTGCTGAAACCACTCACAGGGAAATGCAGATGAGCCAAATTGGACTCATCTGCAACGAAGGAGTAGCTGAGGGGGTATTTTAATGCAGTACTTCTAATGGCTTCCCATTTCCTGCTAGGGAAATGTGTAACTAATTAAGTCTATGACATTCATTTAATTCAAGCAATAAAACGTGCTCGTGTCATCAGAGGTATTTACTAAACCTGGTATTTACTACACATTTTCCTGGAGGGAGAAGGGGAGAGTTTGTAAACAAAATGTTAAAATATATGTTTATCACCTTTCTGAATCCTAAGTGAAGCTGTTGTCGACACAATGAGGACTTGGGCTATTCATTAATATTTATTTTTATAATTTATATTAGTTTTAAATTATTAATTAGTACAAGAAATAATATTTGTTTTAAAACTCACGTTTAAAGCTAGTCAGAGGAATAAGTCCTGTACCTCCAATAGCAGATATTGTAGAAGTGTTTGCTTGCTTGTTCTGTGTCTCACTTGTGCCACAAGATGAGCCCTCAATGTGCTGCAGGAAGGAGAGCTGAGCTTACAGCTAAAAAACCTCACAAACCTGCAGCATAAAGTTGTGAAATCTCAGAATAAATACCCATAACTGGTCATCTCCCGGCACTGCAAGGCAAGTGTGCCAAGGATTTGACTCCTCCACTTGGCTACATCCCAAACCTCTGTCCCAGCAAAGCCCTGGCTGTCCCTGAGCATGCGTTTTGCTCAGTCTGCCCACTCAGCCTCTGTGCTGGGCACTACCTGGTTTCTGTCTGCCTTCCCAGCAGAATCTGCTGTGTCTAATTGGAGATTATCCCAAGTATCACGACAGAGCCCAAATCTGACAGTTCAGCTGAGCACTGGAGTAATGAGTTAAGTAATGCACCTTGGAAAAGTTAATCCTTAAAAATCCGTTAGACACATCTTGTTTTCCAGGTCAAAGCAGAGCTGTATTTCACCTTTCAGAGGAATTCAGGAGTTTGGGGACGGGGGACAAAGAGAGGACTGAGCAGTTATTCTGTGGGCTGCACAATCTCATCTCATGGTGCACAACAAACTTGCTCATTCTCTGTAAGTGCAACAAAAATTGGATTTTGCTCCACTCCTCCCAGATCTTGTCCCAGCAGATGACAGCCAGGCACAGAAATGAAATAAAACACCATATCAAAGAGATATTAAACCCTGCCACCAACAATTGGCTTCATTTTTCTAGTTATTGATTGCTGTCAAGGTCCTGTCTGGGGAAGGCCTCAGAGTCCTGGTTTATGACAGCTCACAGAAACAACGAATCCTCTCATCCTTGCTCTGGGGACATTTCTATCTTGCCACTTAAATTCTTAAATTATCCCACAGACTCTGCTATTTTATTCCTTAGAAGTGGCCCAGAAAGGCACAAAGTTTTCCCTGTCTCCTCTGGGAAAAGGCTGATGGAAGCATCCTGCAGGTCAGGCCGTGTCACTCAGGGCTACATGGAGAGCTCTGGCTGTGACCCCTCTTTGCCAGGAGCACAGCAGGGGCACTCCCAACACATCAGAGCCCTCAAAAACAGCTTTATTTTTCCTTTTTAATCTCAACATCAACCTGGGAGAGCCACACAACTTAAACCCTTTGAATTGTTCTATATGGTAAATGCCATATCCATGCTGTGAATATAAAAGCCATCCCATCCTCTTCAGCCTGGAATCATTTCTGCCCAACCACGTCCCCCAGAAGGCTAAAAAAATGAATTTTCTCCAAGGAGGTGGAAGAAGTTGGCAGCAAACTGCTCAGGCCAGTAGCTGGAGCAGTTTTGGGGGTTCGTCTCAAGCAGTCACAGGACAGCAACAAAATTCCTGCATTCCCCTCTCCTTTCTCCCAGCCAAAGGAAGGTCCCTTTACCAAATGTAGGGGATCTATCATCTATTGAAGCCCCATTCACAGTTTCCTTACTTTTGCTCATTTTTCTCCATCTATTTCACACATGGGGCCGCAGGCCAGCCCAGCGTGCAGCGCTCTCTTTGATCTGTGCACCAGAAAATCTGTATCAAGTCAGCTGCACATTTCTAAGCAGCTTAAATTTGCCCTTGTGGTTCATCTGAAGCCTGACAGATCTCCTTTGTGTGCTTTGTGGTCCAAGATCCCAAACCAGCCAAACCCTACAGCCCATCTGGAAGTTTAAGCATGTGAGGCCTCCTTGGCTGGGATTTATTTAAAGTGTTTAAAGCCTCGTGCAGCCAAAATCCTCTGCTTTTATACCCTTACCAGTGACCTTCACCTGAAGGGTACTGAAGTGTTCTGGGCTGGTAATTTGGGTTTTTTTGGAAGATGGCTGTGGAAAAGTGAAAAAAGCCTACAGTCTGCGGGTGGAGAGGTGAGGCCTTTTTGTTTGGGATGTGAGGGACATGTAAGGGCCTGAGGTGGAACATCACTTTGAAAGATAAGCCAATAGTTTTTGTGGAAATTGTAAGGACTTGTGTGGCTGAGTATCCCCTCTTTGGCTCGTTTGCTCTTTCTCAGCCCACGTTCAAAGGAAGTTGTGCTCCCAAGAACTTGTGGTGTGTATTTCATTGGGTATTTCATCTTCAGCAAAGTGCAAGGACCTGGGGGAAAAGGTTACCGAGGGTTGAAACGATGTGGGACTTGTGCTTGCAAAGAAAACAGCCTGCTTTTCCCAACAGTAACTGGAGAAGCTCCATTCTGGGGATCTGACATCTACCCCGGGTTCCAGGAAGCAGTTTTTTACCACAAAGACAAGTTTGAGAGAGGCAAAAGGTCTGAACCAGCTCCAAGCTCAGCTCCCTTCTCTAAGTAAAAACAGAAATTCAGCGTTCTCACTTCTTCTCAACTGCCAAACAAAGCTGAATTGTTGTCGTGCCTGGGGAAATTGATATATTGGTACTTTTAAATACAAATGCCTTTTTTGGGTGGCTATTTTTAGCCCAATATATCCTGGGAGCTGTATTTGAGTGCCACACAGAGTGGAAAACAGCCCTCTTCAGCATGAGCCAAACACAGAAGGAACAAACCCCCCAAGTATTCTTCTGGATGGTGCACATCCTCCCTCATCAATGGAAATATTCTCATTTTGGTGCAAATCATTCATCTGGCAAATTACAAATGTCAAGGTAAAATGTAATGTAAGGAGTGGGAACAAGAGCAAACTGTGCCCAGTTTTCCTCTCCTTTTGCACTGCCCTGTAGCCTTTTTGAAAGGAGAAAGTATTTTCCAAAATATGCTGCTTTGGAACAAACTGCGTGTTATTTATGGGTCCTGACAAGATTGTATGCTACTGATACCCTTGATTTGTGTGTTTAATTTGGGTTTTCTGCAAGAAAAACAGAGAGCAGTTGCTTGTGTGAACCTGAAATCTATTGCAAATGTCCCAGTTCTTGACCAGGGAAGTTCAGGGAAATACTTTATCTGAAAAACGAATTGCTCCTTTTAATCTTTTCAATCCACCAGGGGAAAAAAAAAAAAATAAAAACAACAAACCACTTTTTTGATTCAAATAGGACTGAAAGAAAACTAAACTGATGGGGGAAGAATCCTGGCTGGTGGCTTTTTTGGGGTCTGCAGCTTGGAAAAGCTGAGGGAGAGAATGTCAAGGAGACATCTCTGATTTAGGTCCTGAGGCTGAGGGGATAAAGAGATCTCCCTGCTCACATAAAGTTAGGAATGAGCAGGGATTCTATATAATTTTGTTGATCCTGATAAAGCCATTTTGAGCCTCTGAAAGTGACTTTAATTGCTGGGGTGGGACAGCCCAGTGGGTAACAGTGACACAGAGCCTTCAACATCGATCCCAGCCTGAACTTCCCAACCTCCTCCTCCTCTTCTCCTGCATCTGCACTGCCACATTTATCCCCTGCACCTCGGTGGCACCTGAAGCTCTGAGGAATCAGGAGATTTGTGTTTGCTGCCACTGAGACCACGCTGGGTATTTCATCTTCAGCCCATAAAAGCTGCAGCCTGTGCTTCCAAAATACTCTTACAACGGATGGAGCCGTGGCTGCAGCACATGGCTGGGAAGGAAGAGAGGCAACTTGCCATGTTTTTTCCATCCCTGCTCATAAATAGCCTTTGCTTTGATGTTTCAGATGATCTTAGCATCCATCAACAGTTGCAGCCCTCAACAGCTCATTCAGGGAGCTGATGTTTGTAAATAAAGTGGAGATTTTAATCCACGGTAGCAAAAGGTCAGTTGGAAAGGGGGAGTGATTTACCCGTGGGTCTGTCTCCTCTGTCACAGAACTGGGCTGTAAAAGTCACAAACTGTTTTTGCCCAAATCAGGTAAAAAATTGATTTAATTAGATAGTGAAATACCAAGGCAGCAACGAAGGGGAGTAATTTCTGTCAGCTTGAGTTCTCTTTTTAGTAAAGCATCTTCTGCAAACCACTCCCATGGCCTCTAGTCACAGACTTTTAACTCTCTCATTCCCAAACGTCCCTGCCATCTCTGCTCTCACTGACCTCCACGTGGGAGCTCCCTCCTGCTCTGACATCCCATTCTTCCTCACTGATTCCCTGCCAGAGGTGGAGGTCATGGCAGGGGCCCTGCAGGGAGAGGTGCTCCCAGCAGCTGCTTTTCCTTGCCCTGCACCACAGGCTCTTTGCTGACAGTTTTCTACCTTTTGTGATCTCTGGAATTCATCATTTTCAGCACAAAAAGAATCCCCAACATCTGTGCAAGGAAATATCCTTGGTAGCTCAGCATCCAAGGGCTGTGTGCACATAACCACAGCAAGCAAGGCAGAACTCTCCTCCAGCTCTAGCTCTGGTGACAGGAAAGGGAAATCTCCCATAAATTACAGTTGTGCTTTTAAAAGTTTGTAAGCAAACAGCCATGAATCTCCTTTGTTCTTCGCAAGGGCCTGTTTGTGCAAGATGCAAGTCGAGGGCAGCCCTTGGGCAAGGCAGGGTGCCCCCGTTCACGGTTTTCCATGAATGCCACGGTTGTGGGGCAAGCCAGCATCTCCCTGAAAACAAATGTTGTGAGGAAAAAGGAAGGGGAAAACTTTCCTAAACCAGATTGCTCAAGAAAGAAGCCTGGAGTCTGCAAGATGCTGGGTTGTGAGGGAAGCAGTGAGCCTGGAGTTTTGGGGCAGATTCGGAAAGTTTGGTGAAGGAGCGCTGGGTTCCCTGCGAGCTGCTACATCTGACCTCAGACCCAAAGGGTTTATACCAGTGATGTCTCCTCTAACTCAGAAAGGACACAGTGTCCCAAATCCAGGGCAGCTGCTGATGCAACAGGAACCCAGCACTGCCCTGTTGTTTCTTCCTTCTTGTCTCTCAGAAACCATTTCACTGCTGGTTGGGAATGGCAAGGAGCAACACGGAGCTCTGTCCCTCCCACAGACTCCTGCCAAAGTGGTTTAGGCACCTGGGAGGCACGGGACTGGAGGGACAGACCCACAGCACCTGCCTGCATGGATGTGGCAACACGTCCCTGCAGTCCCCTCTCTGTCAGAGCAGAAAATGCTCCAGCACTGGCTGCAAAGCCCGTTACAAAAATACCATTATTTTAATTATGGTGGTTATTTCATTACTGTGGCAAAAGAGATTGTGGCCATTTAAAGGAGCAGGATAGAGTCTGTAATGTAATTAGATGATCCTGAAAAAGCAATAGTGGAATTCAATCACTGAGCAATCCACATGCACTTCCTGGAGGTAATCAATCCCGGTGTCAAAGGAAGCCCATTGTTCTCGTCCCCCAGGGTCTCCTGCTCCCACAATGTACAAAGGGCTTTCTTGTCAAGACCAACAAATCTACTTCCCCAGCTTAGTCAGAGATAAGAAAACAATGTCTGGAGTATCCAGACAATTTGTCTATCTTTAGGCACTTTGCTTTTCTCTTTCTAAGTTTCCCTGTTTGGGCCACTGCTGACATACAGCCGATAATACTTTCCCTGGGGTAAGGCCCTGCCTGTAAATTTTACATTTTATACAAGGTAAAACTGAAAATCACTGGAGGTCATCTTGCATTTCGAACAAGATATTGAAAGCAGTGTTCACATCCCGAACTGGCTCACACACAGTAGGCAAAAAGTTATTCAAAATATAAACCAGCTTCCAAGCTCCTCCTTTGGTGGCCCTAATTTAGAATTAGACTTTTTATTGTCCCTTGCCACCTGTGTACTGTGAGATTTGATTTGTAAACACTGGCCCAGAAACTCGGCATTCATTCATTAATTCTACCAAGAATGTTCTGTTTTGTAACCAGAAAATTGAATTACTTACCACTTAGTTTTAGTACTTTCCACCTTTTGTCTAGGAAATTGAATTACTCTGGTTAGTTTTCTTTCTCCAGCATATAATAACTCGCACATACACACCACCCTTTTGTGTTAAAATATATACAGTGTCCTTCCAGCAGGTAAAATTCCATCTAAGCATCCCTGTCCAAGCTTGCTGAGCTTCATAGGGGTTACAGTGGTGAAACTAAAGCCAGAACTGAGTCAGTGTCTCTCTTTTGTGGGAGCCCTCGGGGGCTCGGACGACGTGGGGGACGTAAAAAACGAAGTGTCTGCCTCCATGGAGCTGCCATTAGCTAATGGTTCTCGATTGCGACTGCTGCAGTTTTATAAAGAGAAAAACTTTCCCTCAGAGTCACATCCCCGGCAGCAGCGGGAGCCCAGCGGGGACCCCGCAGTCAGGGGAGATTAAGGGCATTTCCCCAAGGCTTCCCAGTGGAATCAATGCTCGCTAATCTTGAGAAAATTACACTAACAAGCTCCAGGCACGAACTGCAGGAGCCCTGCACACCAGCCCCCGAAATCACGCACAGCCCATTAATGGATCAGGGCTTTAATGAACCGGAAAATCTCTCCCCGGCAGAGGCCAGAGGATGCTTTAAGGCTCCCACCTCTCCCAAGCTGCTCTGATGGCAGACAGTGAGCTCTGGCAGCAAAAAAAAATGCTGCTTTTGGGGCTGAACAGGTATGCTCACAGGTATGGGGCTTTGAGGCCCCTGCAAGTGATGAGCAGCAGCTCCTGAAAAATCCTGAGCTCAGAAACCCCCAAACGGCAGCTCAAGGAAAGCTGAACTGTGCTACGGGTGTGTTCAGTGTATTTTCAGGAAATACCCTTTTTTCTTCCCTTTCAAACTTCAGGCAGATCTAGGAGGTGCAGCTTGGCCGAAATACAATTGCTCAAGAGGCAGATTACTTCAAAATGAATGAAATCTCGCTACAACCGTCATAAAAAAAAAAAAAAGCTTTTTTTTTCCTATCAGTCATAAAATCTAGTTATTTCCTGAGAAATGCTGCAATTTGCCTGATGCTTATGAGATATATTGCCTGCTTTCTGCTGTTTCCTATTGGGCAGTCTGCAAGGTTGTCTAATCTCTAAAAGAAATAAGCATCTGTTTCCTTCATGGTCTATGCCTGATTTAAGGTAATTACACTCCTGTTATACTCCTACATGAAAAATCCTAGGGAAAATAAGAACAAATGATTTTTTTTTAATTTTCTTCAAAAGATATTTTAACTTGTAACCAAAGAGGAATGAACGTTGGATCACTCTTTAAAAGAAGTAACTCCAAACTTTTGTCTTCTCTCTGGGTGAGTTTGGTGCATTTCCAAGTGCTCCACATCAGTGATGTGTCTTTGCAGAATCTGCACCCAAGGAACTCCTCCCTTCAAAGATCTCCCATCCTGGTCCTCCTGATACATCAGCAATCTGAGCACCCCAGGAGCCATGAAAATAAAAATAAGAAAGCTGATTTTTCTCCGAGAGAGGAGAAAGAGTGACCAAAACGCAGAAGGAAAAAGCAAATTGTTGGGAAAAGGACAGAGCCAAAATGCAGAAGGAAAAAGCAAATTGTTGAGAAAAAGACAGAGCGCAGGAGGCAAAGTTTTGGAGTTGATCACATCACCCTGTGGAGGCAGGGAAGATATTTTCTCTCACTCCTCCATATTTTGAAGCAGCTCCCTGGAAGTGTTGGCACTGACAGGAATGGCCCAGCAGGGATCTGTGCAGAGATCAACAGAGTGACTTCTGTGTCACCTCACCAAGAAAGCCACGTGAATCTGCAACTTTACACCTGGGTTTTGGATTTTCAGTAATAAAAAAAAAATAATTTTAAAAAAAAAGTAAAAAAACACCAAAATATCCTTATTCTTGTTCTTTGGAGTCAAGTATTTGAATCTCTAGGGGTCAGCTCCTCCAAAACAAAAGGCACTTGGTGTCTCCACTGTCCTGAGATGGAGTTTCAGTTCCATTTTCATCCTCAGAGGTTGGGCTTTGCTTCATCTCTATCAGCAGACACTTAAAAGTTTCCCATTTAGAAAAAAAACAATCAGACACGGTCCTTCAGGATTTCTGTTTTCCAGAGCTCCTTGACCCCCTGACCTCACTTCTCAGGTTTTAATAAAAAATCTTTTGACAACTATTTTTCATATTTCTGATTCTGATGTGGGGAAAGGGTAACCATCACCTTAAATCTGGCTCTAAATTAAAGACCTTGCAGAATCAGCATTTTTTAAATGCAGCCTTTGAACAACTGGAATGTTTCCTTCCATAAAATCCTCAATGAAAACTGTGTCTTGAAGCCAATATTTGCCCCCCTGCAGAGTGTGAAACCCACAGATTTCAGCACAGATGCTGCAGTCCCTGGGCTATGAGAATGAAGAACAATTTCACTTGAAATGGGAACAGGATTTCATCCCAAAATACAAAGGTCCCAGAGCAGCTTATCCCAGCTGAGGGGATAAATTGCCATTAAGTGGTGAAACTCAAAGCAGGGGGGACATACCTTGAAAAAATTAATTAGAAACAGTTTCAGGTTCTTCTCTGCCTGTTGTCAGTTTTCTGACTTTACACCCCCCCACATTCCTCCTTTATAGGTTTGGGGTTTTGCTTTGCTCTGTTGTTTTCTCCAACATACACCCAAACAGCAAGAGGCAGCCAGTCCTAAGTGGGAATCAACCCCAAAAAATTCCCTGTGTGCAGAGAAGGAGGCCAAACACACACAGATTGATGCAGAAGGTTGGTTTTTATCAAACCCAGAATTTCCCTCACCCTTTGTAAACCCTTATTCCCTGTCCGGGGTGGGATGGGGTGGGACTGTGTTACATTTCAGAGTGCCCTGACCCAGAGGAGCCCTCAGAGGCTGTAAACACAACCCTGCTCATCCCTGCTCTTGGAAACACTCAGCTGCTGTCAGCACTGCTCTGCTCTCAACCATCACCACTTCCCCAGCCTTCCTCTGCAGACCAGGCCATGACCTTCTCTTTTCCACCAGGCCATGAGCCCACCAAGGGTCAGGGCTTGCAGCCTGAGGAAGGCAGGATAATTGCAATTCTTTTGGGGTGGGCACCATGGCTGCGTTCCTTTTGTGCAGTAGCTGGAGCAACAACGTGTGGCTCTGCAAGGAGCCCTCCCCAGAGTCACACTGATCCTTGTGGTGCCAGCAGATCAAAACTCTCCCCAGGGACACATTTTGGGGTTCACCTTGGCAGTGCCACCCACCAAACCTCAAGGCTGGCTGGGATTCCAACCGCTGGTGTTGTTTTCCCCTTGCCTCATTCCAGACCTCCTTGTAAAACTTTCTCTCCTCTTTTGCTTCTTCCCTTAAATAGGAGTCCCATCCCCTCTGAGGAATAGCTGTGGATTCCAGGCTTTGCCCTCGGGCTCCCAGTGCCTGTGGCCAGGAGGGAACAGGACAAGGACACTCAGCAGCAGCAGTGGGGCTGCTCCAACCCCTCTCTGCTCCGTGGACAGGCTCCAGCTGGCTCCAGTGGCAGCTGGATCCATCCCATGGTGGAAAGGGTAACGATCCAGGCAGCCAGGCTGGCATTTGAGAGAGCAGAGCAGCAGCAGTGCTGGAGACATTACTCACATCCCCAGATATGCTGGGCTAAGGCCAAAATTCCTCGTGGATCTACAGCTCCGAGAGGCTCCTGGGGCCATTTCCAGGTCCCCGTGGCTTTGCCAGTCACCCCTCGGCTCCTGGGCTCCCACCTCAGGTCAGCAAGTGTCTCTTTTCATGGTGGTACCAAGGTTGTGATCTGGAAGGAAATCTCTTTTACAAAGCCCTCTATCAGAAATATGCTGCTCATGCTCAGGAATTATTCCCTCCGTCTGTTCTGCACGGGGTGTGGAAGTGCAAACCACTTCAGAATGAGAGGAAGGAGGGATAGAATGAGGAGGAATGTATAGAATGAGAGGAAGGTGAGACAAGCTGAAATGTCCCTGGGTGACTGGTGGGCACAACTTCAGCCTTTCGATTCACAATTCCCATTCCAGGCAAGCCTGGAGAATTTTTTTATTTTCTTCCTCTGGAAAACTGGAACATGATGAAATGTATTGTCATCTGAGTTTGCAGTATACCTGTCAAAAATATATTTATGGAGAATTAGTATTTCCACCTAAAGTATCTATTTTTAGGTGGACTCTTCACAAATAGTGCCAATTTACAATTACTTCTCCCCCAAAAAGGAATTTTTTTTTTCTTTTTCTGGGTTATTCCTGTGCTGAACATGTTTTTCCATGTTTCCAGGAGCTGCTCTGTTGAATGAATCCCTGCTCCAGTAGATGCTTTGTGTCTAATGCGTTTGCTTATGCATTCCTGAGACTTTGCATTGGTCCCAGCAGCAGCCTGGAAGTTTCTGGCTGTGACTCTCACCAAAGGGCTGATGGTGCAATTATTCACGTGAAGGGAGTTGCTTTATTCTCAGTTATTATCTCTCCTGATCTCTCAGCAAACGATTACTTACAAAGAAATCAGAATCAAGCCGTGTTACACACAATTACAAATCTAAATTGGTGTGGAGGGGGGAGAGCAGCACATTTTCTTTCCTACAGGAAAACTGTAGGAGCTGGGCTGCTGTGCCAGGTCATGTGTGACCTGTGTGTTAAGTTATGGAATTTCTGACCTAAATTCCAGTGTTTTCTCCTGCTGCCTTCCTATAGCATAGACTGCTGGTTTATTAGTCTTCATTCTCCCTTAATTTAAGATCCCTTCAATTCATTCAAATAATGTTTAAATCTGTTTTCCTTGATCCTTTGAGTGAGGTGTTGCTTTGTAGTAATTCACAGTTACTGTATATAAGCTGCTTGTTGGGATGTCTAAATCTGTCAGTTCAGGTGTGAAAAACTTTCTCTGTGGGAATTCCAGACTAAAGCTTCAAAGAAAATCTCTCTTTGAGGCAGCTCAGCTAAAAATCCTGAGAAATTAGTTGGGAAGAACCTACTCCAGCCCAGCTTTGCAGCTTGATTTCTCAACATTGAAGCAGAGCTGACTACGGAGAACGAAGGGTCCTCTGCTCAAGGAATTGTTGTGAAGATATTTGAAAGAGAGAGGGAGTTTATTTGAAATTTCTAGAAGCAGGACTACCCAGTGATCCAGCTGGTAGCTGTCCAATCAATAGCGCTGCAGAGGGTGCTAATTGTTACTCACCCTCACGTCCAAATTAAATGCTGCTTTGATTTGCAAAGGCCGCCTCGGATTTATGGCTGGCAACAAGCTCCCAAAGGAAAGAGCCTGAGGAATGGGAAGCTGGATGGAACTAGACAGGATTTCTTCAAAGGGGAAGTGGGATTTCATCCCCTGAGCCAAAGACAGGCCTCCCATCTGAGGGACACGAGTCCAGGGATGAAGAGACACAACTCACATTTCCGCAGCTCCGTTTCAGGGGAGAGTCTGGAAAAGCTCAG
This sequence comes from Hylia prasina, assembly GCA_013397195.1. Lineage (NCBI taxonomy): Eukaryota > Metazoa > Chordata > Aves > Passeriformes > Sylviidae > Hylia > Hylia prasina. The sequence goes on along the minus strand of VYXD01012318.1, from coordinate 324,849 downwards.
CTATAAATGCCATAACTTCTCAGTCACAGGCTGAAACAGCTGCTTGAGTCTGCACAGCAAAGTAAATCTGCCCTGCTGCAAACAGCACGTCCAGGGCTTCTCTGGCAGAAGTGTTGAGTTAATTGAGACAGAAAGTTGGTAATAACTGCCAGCTCTGCAGCCACGGAGCCCCACATGAAAGAGGTCCTGCCCCATTTGTCTCCATTACCTTGTCATGAGGAGGATTTTCCCTCCACACAGGCTCAGCAAAGTACAGGTGTGGGGCTCAGTGCCCCAAAAAACCTCCAGCAGACTCATTGCTCCAGCGCTGGGTTTTGACATTTTGGAATCCTTCCCACAGGGATCCTTCCCGTGCCTGCCGCTGCTCGTGGGAGCACTGTGGGGGTCACTCAGCCTTGTCACCTTGTCCCTGAAGGACTTGATGGAATAAGAAAGGCTTGGAGTCCTCCACTCCAGCCACTGAATCCCCAACGCGTGGACTTTGGTCTGCATCACTCCTCTGAATAAAGTCTGAAGGGAAAAAATACCCAGAGGAAGACCCTTTCAGGCTGGGTGGAAGAGATGAAGTTCAGAGCACCCAAAGGTGTGGGTGGACAGTAAAGGAGCTGGTATTTAACCACACAAGGAGCTATGATTAAATTAATCCAGCATTCTCCTTTTTGCAGCTCTTTGGGGGGAATTAGATCAAGAAAGTAACAAAGGAATGCCACAGTCTGCCAATAATGTAATTAAAGAACCAAGCCTCATCTGAGCTTTCTCTTGCCAAAGAGCTTGCTGGATGTAAGTTGGGAAAAAACTCCAAATTCAGGACTTTAAAGAGAAGACAGAGAGATATTGTGAAAAAGTATTTGAATACTCAGCTATTCACTTCCTCCCATTAACAGTCTCAGAATACAGAAAACATGGATGATGAAATAATGCACCTACTTCAGGAAGACAAGGCAGAAAAATGCGATTTCTTAGGGCTGGTTACATCCAAGAACAGGTTGATAACTTTAAAAGACAGGTAGAGTGGGAGAGGACCTGGAACCCGTGCCAAATCAACTGCAAATGTTTATCACATCCTATAGAGACTGCCAAAAACAGCCCATGGGACCAGTGCACTCAGATACTTTCAGGTTGTTCTCCTACTCCTAATAATTAAATACAAGTCACAAAGGCCTGAGGTTGCCAGGATTCCGGCAGGACAAAATACACAACTGCTGGTTCTGTAGAAATAATTTACATTGGAACATGTCCAGCATTGCTGGGCACTGCAAAACTCAGATAAATGAACCCTGAAGAAGAAGAAGGAAAAAAAAAAGTTGCCAAGTGGTGCAAAACATGAGCGTAAATCTGAGCTCAAACTCTGGCAAGCCCTGGAGCTGCTCTGCAGGTATTAAGTAGCCAGTATTAGGAAGAGCTACAACACACCAAGCAGAGAGAGTTGATAATTAGATTGGGATTAGATATTGGGAATAAATTCTTCCCTGGGAGGGTGGGGCTGAATGGGTTTTAAGGTCTCTTTCAACCCAAACCAGTCTGGGATTCTGTGATATTCCTCCATTACTTTTTGAGGGATGGGCTAGAGGGGCATAAACACATAAGAAACATGCTGGAGAATTAAGTTTATGGATATGCAAACAAATGTAACTACATAGACATATAAAAATATTTATCCTCATATAACATAAACATAACACTATATAGCATAGTTATATAGCACATAAAGTTTAACAAGAACACTGAGCCAAAACTGAAATAAACATTTTCCAGCCTATAAAATTCACAAGGGGAACGGCAAAGGCTGTGCCCTGCCAAGCTGGGGGGGAGCTCCCATGAGAGTCAGAGCTTTGATTGTCCTCTGCAGTCACATTCAGCTCTAAGTGAGCACAGAACCAGGTCTGAAGGAAACACAGCTCGGTTTGAGAGCTGCTTTTAATCTCTGCCTGGTGCTAACAGGGCGTTTGGGGGTTTTGCTGCTCAGCTAACAACGTCCAGGTGGTTGTGCTGCCGGAGCAGGGGCTCCAAAGGCTGAAGTCTCAACCAAACAGTAATCAAACCATGACTTTGTCACAGAGACATCCCCATTTCCCAAACCCTCCTTGCCTCATGTGTGCTCATTCTGCTGGTTTCACATCTTCTTTTCTTCATGTTAGAGCCAGATTAATACACGGGAGTCACAGCTTCGTGTTGGGACTCAGTGTTTATTAACTCTTACATACTGCAGCCTCATGAGTCGTGAGCTCTAACTAGCAAGGCAGAAAACAGGTAAAATGGATGCCTCAGACTCTTTCCAACATTATTTAAGCACTAAGCACCCAATAACGAGGTGACATCTCTATTATTTATATTTTTTGACCCAACAATGACCACCCAAGGCCTGCAATGCAGACCTTTTTCACCCAGTTAGAAAAAACACCCCGAAACCAAGAAGAAGGTGAAGAAGAAGGACCAGACAATGCCCCCAAATCCTCCATCTTGCCCCATCTTATTCCTGTGCTGAACATGTTTTTCCATGTTTTATATATATTGCTATATACTAAAATCTTGAATCTAAGTTTCCAGAATTCCAACACATCCTTCTCTGTCCTGCTCCGCCCTGCCCTGGTGATTTAAAGAGCAGAATGGCATGGAATGCCAAGCACTGCAGAAGCTGCAGGTTCCCCTTTATGTCAGGATTGGGAAAAGCTGTAACAGGCAACATCTGTGGCAAAATGCAAGTTTCTGCCATCTGAAAAATGAGTGGTTCACTGGAGGACAACGAACCTCCCAACGAAGAGATGCTATTCAGATGGAAAGTTCTGTGCTGAGATAAAAGGTGGAAACTCTCCATGTGTCTGTCCCAGCCCACTGAACAATTCAGAAGGAATTCAGCTGGATACTGAACGTGCTGCTCAGGACCTCACACAGAGACACCAGGGGAGGAAACCCCTTCAATTATACTTCTTCCAGCGCCTTCAAAGAATTAAGCTACGTGTGACTGCTGAAGGAAGTCCCTTGCTGAGCTGAGGAGTGAAATTGGCCACTAGAGAAAATCCATCCTCTCAATTAGGGCTACATACATCCAAATAAATGAAATTACCTGAGCTCTCTTGTGTTGTCTGCCACTCTGATGCTTGCAAAATCCGTCTGTCTGCCCAGGGGCAGATGTGGATGTCAGCAGGCAGTTTCCGGAATTTTCTTACAGGATGTTTTTGCTTTACAATGCCAGCTTGGCATCTCTTGATTTCTGATTTTGAAATGGGATCTCATTATATCTAACGCCCAAGCCAAGAGAGGATTCAAGACAATGCCAGGATGGAAGCCAGAGCCTGAGCTCTGTCTGGGCACCAGGAGCCAGTGGTGAATGAAATCCAGCCCACTTGGCAGAGGTTTGGGACAGGGAGAGCCTGGATGTCCCCTTCAGGCCAGGTGGGTGATGGAGCCACATGTACTGGCTTCCAGACACTCTGCTGAGGGACATGAAAGGGAACTCTCCCGGATAAAGCCCAGTCTGCAACAGCTCCAAATGCTGCTGTCTATATCCAGCCAGCTTTAGATAAGGCTTTTATCAAGAGGTCAAAGGCAAGAGGGATTTTCTAGGGCTTGTTCAACCAGGCACTTTGATAAGAAAAGACAAGAAAACCTCTTTGCCTTCTCACAGCAAACTCCTTCAGAGCAACGGCGTGATCCAGCAAATGCAACTCGGGCTCCAGAATCCTTGGAAACCTTTCAAGGAATTCTGCAGCAACATTTCTGACTGCAAGTCTTGCAATCCCTGAGGAGCTGCAGGGATGCTCCCTGCCTGGCCAGCTCCCTGCTCAGCCCCTGACTCCTGCAGAGAGCTGGGGCTGAGGTGGCAGCACAGCTTGAGGTGACACCAGCAGCTCTTCTGGACAGCACTGACATCCCCAGGGCTGATGTCAGCAGCTATTTCAGAGCTCTAAAGGCATTTGCCTGGGCCTGGGATATCACTTAATGTCCTTGCCAAAGTGCTCCTGGCCTCAGAGGAGCCACAGCAGGGCGAGGGAGTTGGCTGCTAATAGGATGTGGGACGTGGAGGTTAAAGGTTCCATAAAGGAAATCCTACACAAGCACGATGCTGATACACATCTGGCCCTTCCTCTGCCTTGTGCAGGGTTGCAGGTGTCTCTGACAGGCCCTTGAGCCATGAATTTGCTCTCTCTGGCTGTGGGCAGGATATTTGTTATGGGAAACCCTCTGTCTCTGGGGCCACAGGCAGGCAGAGCTTCAGCTGGGAGAGGTGCAGCCCCAAAATCAAACTGCTTGGCCCTGGCAGGTCTTTGTGGGTCAGAGCAGGGCATCAGCCACGAGATAATCCCTGTTTCGGTGTCAGGTGCAAAATCTGGGATTTGCCATGGCACGTGCCTTTGGGTGCTTTCCTTGGTGCCCATGCTGACGTGTCTGTGGGGTCCCTGGCTCTGACTCTGCCGTGGTCCAAGCAAGACACCCCGTGCCCCACACTTTCTGGGACCCCCAGAGCACAGCTCAGCTCCTTTAGGGCTGGGGGCCCTGAATGCAATTCTGTTACCAACAGGAATTCTGCCTGCTGAATGTAGAGCATGGCAAAGCAGAGGATTTGCTGTGAAATCCATGTGGATCCACAGGCAAACTTCCCTTGTTTTTAATTTCAGGGTGAATCTGTCTGCCAAGGGAGATTTCTCTGAGGTTTCCAGTCTGTGACTCGCCCCCTGTCAGCAGTCTCAGTGTGAGAGCTCCACTGCACATCCTCCCCTCCCAAAATCTGCAGCAGTTCCCACTGAGAGGGAAATTCTGCCTCCATCCCCCCAGAACCGCTCTGCTGCGGGGACACAGCAGCTCAGAGAGGCTCTTTGGACACAAAAGGCTCTTTTGGGGACAGGCACGCCCCGGAGGGAGCTGGCACCAGGGAGCAGCGGGCAGGAAGAGCAGCGGGGCAGAGCAATTGTTTGGGATCCCGGCGGTGTCCCCAGGGCAGCACGGCCGCACCCCACAGAGGAGCCTCTCCCCACACCCAGAACCATTCTGCCTCCTCCTTAACAGCATCGTGCATTTGGAGCCTTCCCTGGTCACTTTGTCAGCAGCACTCGGGCGAGTGCTTCCCTAATAACAGTCATCTGCTTCATTTATACCTCATATCCAACAAAGCTGCTTAAAAGTAGAGGCTTTATATTCTTCTTTACAGCCCTTTCCAAATGGTCAGGGGCCACTTAACATTGACCTCTGCCAGGCTTTGCGAGGGCTTGGGGCCAGATGCTTAAAGGGAATCACCTGTCTGTGTTTTGAATTGCTTTTGATCTTTTATTTCACTCTATAAATTCCCAGAGGAGCTCGCTGGTAGCAAACATCTGGCACAGTTTTTCCTGCTCAGGGAAGGAATGAATCCAATATTGAAACTCCAGATTTGGTGTCTTCCTGTAGAGCTGGCCATAAAAGAAGCTCGTGGGTGAATCATCTGCATCCAGGGTCGCCCCTCCAGACATGCTGCAGGTTCTTCTATTTGTTGATTTGCCTATTCACCCATCAGGACTGGCACACCTAAGGGACTCCTTTCCCTGCTAATCCATGCAGGGAGCAATCCCAGCTGCTGGATTGGGCAAGGGAAAAAAAGTAACAATTATAATATTGCTGCTTTAGGACGCCTTAACACAAAGCAGAGGTGGGAGGGGTGACCCCAAAGGGACAAACAATGTCCCCATCACTGCCGGGGAGCCCAGCACGCCCTGGGGCTGCCCCTGCTGCTCATGTGCCAGGTGCAGCTGAGGGAAACTCAGCCAGGGCTGTGGCTTCTCCATGTTCACATCCACCAAAAAACCACTCTGGATTTACTTGTTTTTTCCTGATTTCCTAACAGTGAGTGGAAGTGGGGCAGAGCCTCAGGGCTGAGCCTTGGTGAGGCAGCCAGAGTAGCAGGGGAGGAGCATTAGGTTATTTTTTAGGGGGGACACAAAGCAGTTGAAATGTTCCCACTGGATTAGGTAACATAAAAAAAATCTCTAATAACCCCCAGAAGACCACTGCCCTTTGCTTGAAG
>VYXD01012318.1:303996-318469 GCA_013397195.1 Hylia prasina | reverse complement strand
AGGTCCATGCACATGGCACCATTGTGTGGGATGGAAATCTGCAGAGATTCATGCACAGAGAGAGGTCCATGCACATGGCACCACTGTGTGGGATGGAAATCTACAGGGGTTCATGCACATGGCACCATTGTGTGGGATGGAAATCTGCAGAGATTCATGCACAGAGAGAGGTTCATGCACATGGCACCATTGTGTGGGATGGAAATCTGCAGAGATTCATGCACATGGCACCATTGTGTGGGATGGAAATCTGCAGAGATTCATGCAGAAAGGTTCATGCACATGGCACCATTGTGTGGGATGGAAATCTGCAGAGATTCATACACATGGCACCATTGTGTGGGATGGAAATCTGCAGGGATTCATGCACAGAGGGTGACTCCTTGCTCAGTGGTGATGCACGGAGCAGTCTCACCCAGAATCCTTGAAGGCAGCGGGAATTTGGTGGGAGGAACTGCACCACAAATCTTGAAGCAGAGAAATCTTGACTTAGTGATGTTCTGTGGATTTCCTGGACAAGCACATGTTAAAGAATCATTTTATCTGCTGACCTGCTGAATGCCCAGGATTGCACATAAAGTGGAGCCAAATCCTGCCAGGATATTGCAATAATTCAATAATGTCTTATACCAGCATCACTTATTACATAGGACAGCCATGCACACACTCCTTGTGGATGTAATCACCACCAGAGGGAATTGCTCCATTTGGAGTAAATTACTTTAGCCCTGCTGTTGTGTGTGGATGAGATGTAGTTTAAGAGAAAATGGCAGGTTTTTTCTTTTCTTTCTTGTGGTAATTGCTTTTAAATCACCATACATCATCAAATACCTGGCATTTGTATTACACAACTCAGAAACCTGCTCACCAGTAAATTTTAAATTTCTAATTATTGCCAGTGGTCGCGTTTGTAAGGGCTTGTGCCTGCTGCCTAAAATTTCTTCACAAGCTGCTCAGAATGCTTTACACTAATAGCTGGAGCCATAAACCTGCCAATGTTAAACAAGAAATCCTTCAGAAAGTCAAGGCTGTTCCTCTTCTTTTTTGTCTAAATGGGCCATTCAAAAGTGAACTTGGTAAGTCAGGAACTGCTCTGCAGTGGGAGAAAAATGCCTCCATAAGTGAGTGGACTGGTGTCTCTTGTGTTTTAGCTTTCACTGAGCTCCACATGGGAGGACGATGTGGATATGAATGGCAAAAATGATGTCCTGGAGTTGTCCTGTGACAACACAGCCCAGCCAGGGACTGCCAAGAAGATGAATATCCAGAAAAGGAGAGAAAAACATTCCTTCCTGTATTGCCAGGGAAGTTTTTCTTAGCCTTGTAAAAAAAAAAAGACAACAAAAAAAACAATCCCTTGTCTAGCTGCCAACAGAGACTGGAGGTAGAAGCACGTGAGGAATGGAGATGGGAGGCAGGAAGAATTCATGAAAGAGTTGTGTGCAGGATGAGTTATAATTCCATAAGCATTATAACATCATTTCATTATTTCACTTTCTTTTTTTCATTTCATTTTGATGTGAAGACCACAACCAGCTGTTGAATTTTGGTCCTGCAGAATTGTCACTTCTTCAGTGTACAATCCATGGACAGCAAGGTACCGACCCTGTTTTTTTTCCCAGAGAAATGTCAAAGCTGTGTATCTGCAAAAATAAAGGCCAGTAAATGGTGTCTGAAGTAGCTATTAATCTTTGGAATTAGTTGCTCCAAGTCCAGATTGCAAGTGTATGAAACAACAAAAAATGGATTAAATGAGGGAGATTTATCGTGAGCGGTTGTTTCACGGGGGTTTGGGTTTCAGCGAGAGCACAGACCAGTGAAATATCAGCACAAAGACATAAATTAAGTAGGAGCACTCCAAGGAAAAATCTTGTTTATTCTGTGCAAGCAGCCATATCATTTGTCATCCCGGAGCAGAGGAGTCAGGGCACGGGTGGGAGCTCCTGGGTGTGCCTGAGAGGTGCTGGATGGAGGTGCAGGCACTAACACTGGAACAAACGGGGGAGCTGTGTTTGTGAAAGGACCTGCAGAATCCTGTGGCATCACACAAAGCCCTCTGAGCAGTGAAATTCAACTCAGAGGTGGAAGAGGTCGCAGAGTTATAGCAGTGATTCACTCCTCTCTGGATGGGCTGAAGCTGTCTGGGTGTGCCTTTCAGTAACTGCAGCACAGCTGCGATTTCAGGTGGTGCTTGGGTGACATCTGGGTGGAGGTGACAGTGACCTGCAGGTGCTGAGCTCTGCCAGCATCCAAAGGTGACACCTCTGTCCTCAGGCAGTCCCTTTTCCATGGGCTGACCTGTGAGCTGCTCAGGTACCATTAAATGAAGAGAGAAGCCTGAGGAAAACGACCTGCTTGATGGGAAGCTGGGATGAATTCTGTTTTAAATGTGTGACTGCAGCTCTGGGGGAGAGGAGAGCTGGTGAAATGGGGCAGAGCAGGTGCCAGGGGCCTGGAGCTGTGCTCCCTGCAGGGACAGCCTTCTCAGCAGCCAGGTGCAGCCATTCTGTGGCACAAAATGCTCTCCAGCCCAAATGCTGGCTCCCTGTCCCCTTCTGTGCCTGAAACAACTGAACCACAGGGCCACCCCAATCCCTGTCAGCCCCCAAAACCCTGCTTGCACCTATGGGGATGACTGTATGGATCAAACAGGGATAGATTTACTTAAACATAGCAGTGCAGGGTCATTGCATCTCCACAGGGATCCCCTCTCAGCTCCTTTGGGATTGTCCCCCTGGGATCCCCCACCCTGTACCTCTGCAGCTGGGAGAGAGGTGACCACCTCCAGTTTAACTCTTCATTCCCTTTCCTGCCATGAGAGTAATACCTGGTTCTACTTCCCAGCAAAATTCCCTGGCATGAATTGAGCAGATTTTGTTACTAAAAACCTTTTTTTTAGCAGCAGAGATATAGAGAGAGCTGCCCAAAGCACAGTTACTGCTGGAAAACCTTTAGGAATCTTAACTCTAACTAAATCAAATATATCCCCTTAAATACTGAGCTTTTTAAGGCACACCTTGCTCTTTTTTCAGGTTCTCATCATCATATTCTGGCAAGCTTCAAGATGAAGTCCTTTGGCTTCCACCTGCGTGCAGCTATTGACACTTGGGCACGGATCAAAGTGAATTTCCACAGCTTTCAGGTATAAGGAGTAATTGGAAGACCGTTTTGTGTATCCACAGGGTATAACACTCCTCTGCAAACCCATTTTAGAGTGGATATAAAACAAATCCAGTGCATCCAGCAAGGCTCAGCAGGGCTGCAGCCAGGGTAAAGTGAAGGCAAACAGGGCTTAGTGTCTGTACCTGAGTTTTGTGGTTCTGTTTCTTCCTTTACTCAGGACAAGCTGCTGGAGGAGAAACTCAGGGGGAATTACAAAATACACGGCCCCCACATGTGGCTCAGCGAGCCCTGAGCAGCCCTGCTGATGTCCATGAGGTTATATACACGCAGATATCCATACTCATACACATGAATGTAACAGCTGCCTCGTTCTTCTCGTTCTGCTCCGGCACCTGCCTCTGTCTCCATCCCAGGCAGGGTGCTGGGCTGCTTTCCGCCTCACTTCCCCAGTCCATTCCCGTCCTCCAGGCACTGCATGTCCATGGAGATGTCCGAAACCCCACGTCCACTCCTTCCGTCCCTCCCATTGTCAGGCACAGCCTGACTCATGTCCCCTTCCTTGCTTTCTCTGCGCTCATGTGATTTCCAAACCACCTTCCTTCCCTACTCCACACCCCAATTTATTTTTTCCCCAACGGTCACGTCTTTCCCCCCCTTCAAAATCGTTTTCAGAACACCAACGTCACCTTGGTTTAAAGAAAGCCCCTGGATGTTTATCATGCCGTTAAATCATTTCCTTCGAGTGGGCTCCAGATGAAGTTATCACTTTGTCAAAACGAGATGCAAACCCACAGTAGGAAGTGCACAAAGGGAGAGCCCAGGCTCTTGGGAAGTTTGGGTGAACTGTTTGTAAAAATCTGCCGAGCCCACCCCTCCGAGACCTTTATTTCCCCCTGCGGCAGCTGTCATCTGATCCCACGCTTTGGCTCTGAATGGGGCTCTCGGAGGATGCCAGATGTTGGGAACAAAGGTCTAAAAATAATCTTTCCAAGTAATCTTCCCGTCCATCACTCAGGGAGAGCGTGAGCTTTGTGTGAGCATGTGAGCCGAGAACCTGATCTAACTTAAAGAAGTTCAACAGCAGCTCCCGGCTTCTGCCTGTGGGCTCTTTTTTTTTTTTTTTTTTTTTTTTTCCCTTCCCCTTTTCCCTTCCCAGAAGCTGCGCAGGGAGAAGCGGCTCTCAGAGCGCTCAGCCCTCGCTCTCCCTCCCTCCCTCCGTCCCTGCCAAGCCTCGGAACCGCCCGGATCCCGGGAGCCGGGCTCCTTATCCATCTCTCCCTGGAAAAACATGACTTCCAGGCTGCTGCCAGAGATGCTTTTCTGTAAAAAGGTCTTCGCTGCAGCCTTGTGTGTCTTGGTTCTGCTGCCGGAGCCGGGCGGTGCCAGGACCCTCTGGAAACGCGCTCTGCTGAAAATGACGGAGAAATACGACGTGAGTAAGGCTGGCGGGATTTTTGGGGATGCTCGCCGCGACATGGGGAGTTTTCCTTGTGCCTTTTGGGATCAGGAGTGTTTGGCTCGGCGGGCTGGCTCTGTGGAACAGGGATTCGTGAAGTTTTCCCAGGCTGCGCGGAACTTTTGCCACCTAGCTGCTGCAGGGGGAAGCTTGGGAAGCGCAGGGACGGAGCTTTGGGATGGCACCGGCACCGCTTTCCCTGGAAACTCCCCAGGGCAGCCGGGGAAAAGTGAGCGGGGAGAAGGGAAATGCAAACCCTGCGGCTCCGGGGATGGGTTTAGTGGGAGGAAGATGATGGGATTTATTGCTTGGAGCAGGGAGGGTTCCCTGCCCAGTTCCTGTGCTGCATTTTGGGGTAACTTTGGGGTAAATGCGTGCTGGAGGGAGGGCTGGTGACATTGCCCACGGTTCTGGAAATCCCTGCAGCGCGGAGAGCTCAGCCCCACAGCGGAACGCCCATCACCCTAAAGGGTGGAGATCCCAGAAATCCATCCCTGTGGCTGTGCCGTGCCTGGCACATTCCCTGCGGGCACAGCTGCTGCCCACGCCCTGGCACACGCACACTCGGTGGCACCATCTGTGCCTGCCCGCTCTTGGCAGCCTTCACAGGGCACCGAGCACAGCTCCCAAATCCCCTTGGAGCCGGGCTGCTGGAACTGGGACTGGGACAGCAACAAGTTACTGGGTCTTGTACTGGTGTGTCTGGCACAATCGACTGCTAGAGATGGCCACGGGGGAAATGGAAATAAAAAATAAATAAATAAATAAAAAATAATAATTGACAGCTTGAATTTTAGGACCTGCTGTTTAATAAATAAATAAAAAGTTATAAATTTGATTTTTTTACTTGATCCATTCAAATTTGCTTAGAAACCAGCCCTGAGCCAAGGTTTCTGCCCCTTGAATTGCTTGGGTGCAAGCCCCAAAAAGTTGATTTTGTTAGGCTCAGGTCTGACTGCATCTTCCAACCACTGCACGTGTATAAACAGCACCTGGGTGTCACAGGCAGATTCTTCCATCTGTTTTCTGCAGCTTTTCATTTAAAAAGGATGTTTTTATGCCCATGACTTTTAGAGTGATGTTTGTGCCTGGCAACATTTGGTCTGTGCAATTGCTGACTCAGAATTGTGACACAAATCCCTTGCCCCCAGTGGATGAGCGAACTGAAATTCTGTCTTGTCTCCTTGAAATTTTGCAGAAAACATTGTGCTGATATTTGAAAGGCACCTCAGGATTTTGTAAGAAATCTCCTTCGTTATAGCCGCTCTTGGGATGGGGAATCCTCTGGTTTGCACTTTAATTGGAAAATTGTGATATAAAGAGCTGCATTTCCTGCAAAATCACTCACTGGAGAGTGCATTTATATGGATGTTCTGCCATATGTCATTGCGAAGCTCAAATTTAATAGGAACTATGAGGTGAATGACCCAGGGAGATAGGACAGGAGCAGAACAGGAATTTACATGTTGATCTTCAGATAAGGAGCCCTGCCGAGGCAGAGCCGGCTCCCCTGAGGATATATCCTCTTCTTTCAACCTGCACTTCTTCAAAGGGCTGTTTTTCCTGGCAGCCCTGAATCCAGGTGCTACTGATCTGGCAAGCTCGGCTAGGACTGCTCATATTGACAGAAACATCGATCCAGGGAAAACAGAAGATGCTTTTCTTTCTCCTCCTCCAAGCCTTGTCAGGGGGAAAGCGCCTGCTCTCCATCCTCTCCTGCAGCAGGAGTCAGTTCTGGCAGCCCCTCTGGTTTCTCAGAGGGATGTTTTCTTTCCTACCAAATGCTGAGTGTTCCCTGCAGTGGGAGAATCAGAGTCTGGGGGCAGAGCAGCTGATCTGTGAGTCACTTGGCTGGAGGGATGATGACAGATGGAGGTGCTTATGGCAACCTGCAGCCATATGGGACACGGGCCACAGACCCCAAGGGACACGGGGGAGGGGGCTCTGTGTGGTCTGAGTCCAGAACATCTGAGGCTACAGCAGGAGGAGTGAGTCCAGAAAAATGCTGGGTGCAGAATGACAGGCAGGTGTGAGGATGAGGAGCTGGCTTGGGGTCTGGCCAGGGGGCTTCATTCACCTGAGGAAGGGTGTTGGTTGGCAAGGAGGGGTCAAGTGGGAATGGAGAAAGGAGAAAGAGGGGTTGCAGTGAGGAGAAAAACCTGACAGTCACAGTGGGATGCAGGAGTTGGGCTTTAAAAAATAATCCATATATTTTACAGAGGGACACTTGTCAAGTTTAGTGATTTGCAGCTGGTGATCTGCAGCCCCCAGGGACTGTTCCCAAAGGGCAGAGGGAGGGAACTACCTGGGAGTGGGCTTCAGTCCGTTATAAAACACCCATCATGTCTGTTGGGAAAAACTGAGCCAGTCTGGATTTCATTCCACTGTCAACTACAGCAAGTGTTTTAGAAAAATCCCAGCCTTCTTTTAAAGTTTTCAAGAAATGAAGAATTCCTCACAGCTGCTGTAATGCTCTTCCAACAATTTATTTACCCTCCAGCAGCCAGCTGTCATAAATCAGCCCTGGGGTACCCTCTTTGTGCCCCAGGACATTTCTGGCCCCCAAATCCTCAGAGTAACCTGTGAGCAGAACAACCCCAGCCTCCCCTTTGGAACCTGCATGCACACAAACCTTTTTTTCTGTATTTCCTGCTTTCCAGCCTTTTAATCGTTCTTGTGCATCTTCTTGGAGCACAGTTCTGCAGCGTTCTGCCAACTGCAAACAGCAGAACCAAAATGACAAATCCCAGGCCAACAACAGGAGAATATTATTCCCATTGCTTTGGTCTTGTCCTTCAGATAGTTTAAGCTGCCTTCAGTCTGATGTTTGCCACTTTGATCATCCCTGACAGGTGTTTTTCCGGGTCTTTAGTGGAAATATTGTAGGATTCAAAATTCCCTGACTGTGTTTTTTTTTCAGAGGAAAGGTGTTTCATGGCCAGTGTTTGGGAATACCTGCCAGGGCCAGAGCTGGTGGTGGGAGGCTGAAATAACCCCTGTGTGTCATCTCGAGGGGCTCCATGCAGAACATGAATTAGCAGAGAGCTCTGCTTTGACACAGGGACCAGTTCCAGACACAAAGAACTGAACAGATCTGGGATTTTTGGGAGACAGACTGCATCCCTCAGTTGCTATTGAAATTATGGCTGAGACTGAATGATTCCATCCAGGTTTTCCCTCATCTTTGCTGACTTCCAGGGTTCCTCAGCTGAACTCTGAACTTCTCCCCTTACTTTGTTTCTGGCTATCTCTAAGGCAGATATTGTCATTGAATGATTTAATAAGTCTCCCTGGGAAACAGAAAGTTACCTCCTGCACTGAAAAACGTTTTTAAAGAAATTTTGACTGTCGTCACAATCTACAAAATTAATAAAACAGAGCCAAACTGTGAATGCTGGGAGAGCTTTAAAAAAACCTTGTAAACCAAACCTGGAGACGTCCTTACCCAGGTTATTTTGGGGAATGAAGAATCCTGTTTTATGCACATGTAAAGAAGGGGTTTATTAAACCAAATAAGCCAAATGTTCTTACTTTGAAAGAAATGAGTCGTGAGCAATAGGTGACCAGAGAAAATGGACAGGGAGGTCACAGGGTGCAAAGTTATTTGGCTACAACTTTTATATTGTTCCACAACGGAAATTTCATTCATGGAGCCAGCTGTTCATTGCAATTTTGGCTTCTTGGTTTCTGAATCATCTGTGAAGCAACTGCAGTAATTGTTTGGTGGTTTTTTTCATGCATCCACTATTTGCCAGTATTATTTTGGTCACATTTCCGTCTGCAGATGACCTTTCAAACAGAATAATAAACTGTGACCTTCCAGGATGAACACTCCCTCCAACAAGGAGACCTGTTCAGTGTTTGGAACTGCACAGATTTATTGTCCAGTGCTCCCTTATATCTCAAAATCAGACCTGATCTGAAAATTTTCTCTATTTAAAATCCAGCAACCCCCCCCCCCCGCAAAAAAAAAAGTGTATTTTAAATGTCTTCAATTTTAAAATGTGTTTCAAATTTGGAGTGTTTGCAGTTTTTGAGGAATGGACTAATATGAGAGCTTGCACCTTCAGCTTGGAAAACATCATCAAAACTGGGTTTCTTCAAACCTTTTTAGTGGTTTAAACAGCCTGTCAGTTCATGGGAAAACAGTGTCACTGAAGGGTTTTAAAGGAAAATGCAAAAATGGTTTATTGATATTGGGGACAGGACAAGAGACTGTCATTAGTGCAAGTATCAGGAATTCTCTGTCTCTCTGACACTCCATCTCTGTGCAATGGCCTCTCCTTGGCCAGTTTTGGGGGGAATCCATGTGGGAACAGGCTGTTGTCAAAGGCAGAGGTGCTCCAAAGCAGCCACTGGGGGATACAGCAATAAGGATGGAGCAGGATGTAGAGAGGGGTGTTAATCTCACCTCAAATTTCTCCATAGTCTGGTGGTGAAATTTCCTAGAAACCCCTGGGGGACTGTTGCACCATGTTTGTTCTTGGAATAACAACCCCAGTTTCGCATCACTGATTTTGTAACACACCAGCGATTGGGCCAAGTGTATATTTTTAGATATTTTTATGTATTTATGACCCTTACCAGCCTCCTCACGAGGCCATGGCAGCGCTCACTTCACACCCCTGGCTTGATGCTGGTGTCTCTTAGAAGGGCAAATCCAGAATTCACCTTTTGATTTTATTAGTGCTTATAAGGGGTTGTTAATAAATGTGAGACCGGAGTGCCCTGAGCACTTTCTGCTGCCCTGGGGAGCCGAGCTGCAGCCCAGAGGTGAGGGAGTGGTTGAGCCACAGGTGACAAAGGAATGGGCTGGGCTGATTCACCTCTCTGCTGGAGGGATTTGGCTTCTTGCTAAAACATCCCCAATGTGAAAAATATCTGAATGGTGCCTCATAAATGTTGCCGTGCCTGTTAATCCACTTTACACCTCCCTTGTCCTGTCCGGGTGCAATGAGCAGCTCAGCTGCTTTCTGCTGCAGTGAAATGTGGCCTCATTTTCTTTGGGATGAGCTGGCATCACTCTCACAGATCTGACGCAGAATGTCCCATGATTTAGAAATGGTCTCTAATTGAACAAATCAGAGCTCCACCGTAGATAAACTTGAAAGGCTGCCCTATAAATTCTGGTCCAGCCAAGGTGATGGAGATGGAAGGAGCCCACTGAGGAGAGAGGTGCTACCAGGCACATTTGTTCCATGTCCCAAAGCAACACAGTGCCCTCATTTCCACTGCCCCCCTAACAAAGTGTTTTGGTGTCCTCATCATGAGGATGTCTAGAGTCATCTCTCTGTTTCCCAGACAAATATAAAAGAGTTTAAAGGATTTTTTTTTAACCTCCTAATTTTCAATGCAATAATCTCAATTATAAAACAAGAGATGTTTTGGGTGTAGAAGGGTGCAGTGGTGGTGAGATGGGTCCAATCTTCCTCTGGGAATGCAGTGCAAACAGGCTGTCCTGCTGTTCTGGATCTCAGCTTTTATCCAGGTGGGAATGCTTGGCCCCTCCCCCTGGGTGGAGCATCTCCCAGTGGGATGATGTAATTTTATCAGGCATGCAGTGAGCCTCGATGGCCCATGAACAGCAGATATCCCCTGGAGGGAGGATGGGTCCTGGAAGGAATAAAGAACACTGCCCCAGCTGGTCCTAACAGCTGCCCATTAACAGAAAGACTCCCACCCCTTTCCCCCTGAAGTTATGAGATACAGAAAAACACCTCCTCAACCAGTTTCAACAGACTGGGAACAGAACACATCTTGCATTGCAACCCAAGACAACCCTGATTTCCTTTTCTTCTCTTTGCAAAGGATTATGAGTACCCTCTTCATTCTCACAGTTCCCACCAGCAGAGGAATGACCGGTGCCCGCCGCCGCCGCAGAGCCTGCCGGAGCGCGCCTGCGAGGTGCCCAGCTGCCGCTCCGACTCCGAGTGCCAGCGCCACAAGCGCTGCTGCTACAACGGCTGCATCTACGCCTGCCTCGAGTCCGTGCAGCCCCCGCCAGGTACGGGCACCCCTGGGCCAGAGCAGCCTGGGGCTGAGGGTGGTTGCTGCTCCCTGTCGCCGTCCGGTCCTCGCTGGAAGCGTCTTTGAGACGCGCGACGCACAGAGGGACGCGGCAGAAGTTCAGAGGGCTCGGAAAGCTCTTTATCGTGGCTGCGTGCTGTCTTTTATGCGGCTTTTACAAAGTGTAAAAGATGCTAAAGGACACCTAGATCGACGGGGGCACAGGCACTCTCAGGCAGAGTGATTCGCTCTTTGTGCACCCTCAAGTGCAGAGTGGTCAGCTCTGTGTGAGGCTGCCTGAGCAGCAAAGACACGTTTGCCACAGGAGTAAAAGCCACAGGAGTGAAGCAGCGAGATGGGATCTTCCTGATGTCCTGGAGGGCTTCTTCATTCCACAAGGTCCAGAGGGGAAAGAGCCAAATGGTCCCAGGGGAGAGGGAATATATAGGGTAGCCAGGGGCGGGGTTTCACAGCTTGGCCAATGGGGAAAGGAATTGGGAAAGGAACCAATCAGGGGAAGGATCCAAAAAGAACCAATCAGGAGGGGCAAAAACCAGCAAGATGGGGAATAACCAATGGGGTATGAAACATTAACATAGAACTGCAAAGGCTCATGGGTTGAAGTATTTTTTCTCAAGGGAAACTCTCAAAGGGACTTCCCAAAGGAGAGTCACTGCAAACGGAGGCAGCCCCGGGGCTGCACATTCTCCAGGAGAGTGAACTGTCCCCTGTGGATGGTCCACAGACCACCACAGCTACGTATTCCCGATTTCTCTTCCAGAAAGGACACTCGGGTGGGCACACGGGCAGGGCAGTCAAGTCCACACACCACACATTTCACTGTTGAGGTGGTCACGACACACAGAGAGACTCAGTAGAAGTTCAGAAGGCTCAGAAAGCTTTTTATTATGGCTGCATGCTGTCTTTTATACAGCTTTTACAAACCTTGAGGGCAACTTCTAACTGGTTAATAGCTATCTTGTTAATTATTCTATTGGATAGTAAAATTTTACTTGTACATCAAATCTATCTATTCTCAGATTGTTTACATATTTTCTTTACTGATTCTCGTGGGACAAATCCCTTGTTATTACAGGTGCACTTATTTTTCACCCTCAGAATGGACTGTTGTGTTAAGGCAACTTCTCATTCTTAAAATAGCTTCACATGGAAACTTAAATATAAGTCAAAATCAGATCAATCCATCAGGCAGCCTCCTCACAGGCCCTTAGAGGAAATCCATGGCTTTTCCATAACTCTGTGCCCTGTGGCTGCTGCGTCTTGACCCTGTGGTCTCTTGTTTCTGTCTTCTGCAGTCTTGGACTGGCTGGTTCAGCCCAAACCCCGCTGGCTGGGAGGCAATGGGTGGCTTTTGGATGGCCCAGAGGAAGTCTTACAAGGTACAGGACATTTCTCTGTCTTCTCTGCAATATCCATAATCACACAAAGGCCCTGGAGAATAAATCCCTCATACACAGAGCTTGCCTGGGATGTTGGGCTGCTGGGATTTGTCTGGAGTTTTCACAGGAATAGCTCTGTGTGGTGCTGGGGGCTGCTATCTGGTGCAATAAATAAATTACTTTTTATGGATATGGGTTATCCAGCAGAGCACTGGGAATGCTGCAGGGGACTGGGCTTGTACCCATTCTTCAAATGACTAGAGACATATCTTCCTTTTGGAAAAAGGCTTTGTCATCACACACATAATTCTCTGCCAGCTTCCTGATATATCATGGGTGGACTTGGAATGGGAGATCCTTTAATCCAGAGTGACCTCATCACCCAGATGCCTTGGGCTGGGGCTGTGGCTCTTGGATCTGAAGGAGCTTTGGACAGGAGCCCTGGCAAACTGCTGCAGAGCTGTGTCAAGCTGACGTGAACCTGGGGCATCCCAGTTTGGAGACTGATAATGAGCTTGAGCTTCTCAGGTTCATTCCACAGGGAAAGGGGTTTCAATTAATTTTTTCCAATACCTGGAACTGAAATAAAGAGGGAGTGGGGAAGCAGGAGGAGAAGTTTTCTTCTATGAGGCATTCCCAGACATATGGACACCTGAAGTTTTTGGGTTTTTCCTGGAAATACTAACCCAGGTTTTGATCAGCTTTAGTCAGATCCAGATAGTGCCAATAAATTCCCCTCTTTGGCCTTACACAGATGGTTTTAGACTCGCTGAGTCTCAACCCTGATCTGTTATTGAAACTTCAAGTTCTTGAAGAGAAAATCCTGCCTCCAGCTCATTGAAGCTGCACAGCTAGAAATAAGATAAAATAGGTTCCTCCTCATCCGTCCTTGTCATGCTTATATTATTTGTTCTTATCTGAACACCTTCATCTCAGCTTGAGGGAGTAATTAGAGAAATAAGAACCATCAGTCATGGCATGAGAATTACCAGCAAAGGTCCTTGAAATTAAAAATGAGAGGGTGGAGTGGCCCTGCAGAGTCTGTTCCTGTACAGGCCACAAACCACTGCCTGAGCCCTGTTCACCTCCCTTTTCTGACCTGCACTTGCTGCCTGTCCTGGGTCAAAGTGATGAAACCTCTGTCTGGGACAGGGGGTGGCACTGCCTGACCCCGCAGTGAGTCACCCCTGGGGTTTGGATCTGCAGCAGATCCATGGGTGTGGAGCAGAGAACAGGGCAGCACACTGCGAGCTTCCTGCTCACGTTCCCTGACCTGGCTTTGCTTTTCTCCTAATCCTATCTCACAGCAGAAAGATAGTAAATAATTCTAGTTGGCACTCAAATCACTACAGAAATGGTGCATTGGCCAGGAAACAGAAATTGGTGAAGCTGAAACTACTACACTCACCCAGCCCAGAGCCTGGCTGGGACACACTGATCCCTGCTTGGAGGGAACAGCCCCATGGAGGGGTCATCCTGCATGGTGGGCAGTGGTGATGCCTTTTTGGGCTACCTAAAAACAGAGGCCAGACAGAGTTAAGGGAATAAAAAGCAGTTCTATTTATGGAAGGGCCTCCAGGTACATTTAGGGCAGACAAAGCCCCCAAGGGGCTACACCCAAAAATGGACCACGGGTCACAGGTTTTCACTTTGATCAGTTTGGTCCATTTGCATACTGGGGGTTAATTTTCCAAATACAGCTTCAGGTAATGAAGTCATTGACCCCAAGTCTGTTCCCCCAAACTCATTTTAGTTTACATTTCTGGGGCCTGAGGCAGTGAGGTGTCCTTGATTCCCAGGCCTGGAGAGGAATTGTGTCTGACCAAAATGGGGAAGCAGCAGCTCACACTGTGGAGTTTAGAGTTACACACTAAAGAACTGCAGGATTACAAATATGTGAAAAGCATAACAGCTGAAATCCTAAGGCATCAGTGGTGGTGGTCTGCACCCCCAGCTGGCACAGAGCCTGCACACTGGCTGTGGGGACACTTTGTGTCAGGAGGGGCCAGCCCCGTGCTGCCCCCACGCCCAGGAGCCTGGCCTGGGGTTTGGGGTCGCCGTGGGTGTCACAGCCGTGCTGGGTGGGTGACCTGCAGGCTTCTCTTGCAGCCGAGGCCTGCAGCACCACGGAGGACGGGGCAGAGCCCCTGCACTGCCCCACGGGCTACGAGTGCCACATCATCAACCCGGGCAACACGGCCGAGGGCATCCCCAACAGGGGCCAGTGCATCAAGCTCCGGGGAAACCCAGGTCAGTGCTGTGCCCTCCCTGCCTCTTCTCTTGCAAATTAGGAAATTTGTGCATGGCACTAAGCTGGGAGCGTGTGTGGGAAGGTAGGAGGGCTCTGCAGAGAGACCTGGAATGGTTGGATGGATGGGTAGAGTTCAGTAGGATGAAGTTTAATAATTCCAAGGGCTGAGTCCTGCATTTTGGCCACAAATAACCCCCTACAATGCTCTAGGCTAGGGATGGTGTGGCTGGACAGTGC
>VYXD01012318.1:284367-303377 GCA_013397195.1 Hylia prasina | reverse complement strand
CTGGGAACACAAACCCTGTGAGGAACAGCTGAGGGAGCTGGGCACGTTCAGCCTGGAGAAAAGGAGACTCAGGGGTGACCTTATCACTCTCTACAGCTCCCTGGAAGGTGGCTGTGCTCAGGTGGGGTTGGTCTCTTTCTCCAGGCAGCAACTGACAGAACTGACACAGCCTCAAGCTGCACCAAGGGAAATACAGGCTGGATATTAGGAAAAAGTGTTTTATGGAAAGAGTGATAAAGTACTGGAATGTTCTGCCCGGGGAGGTGGTGGAGTCACCATCCCTAGATGTGTTTAAATAAAGCCTGGATGTGGCACTGGGTGCCGTGGTTTAGTTGAGGTGTTGGGGCTGGGTTGATCTAAATGATCTTAGAGGTCTCTTCCAACCCTGTGATTCTGTGATTCTGTGTGATTCTCCTGCATGCTGATGTTTGCAGGGCAGAACCAGAAAGGAGGGGACCAGGATACTCTGTGCCAGTGTCCTCCAGTGTTGTGTCTGAGCGTGCTGTTACTACACGGCACAAAAATGAGAAATATTGATATGTTACTGCAGGCTGCAATGGGAAATCTGAGTTTTAAATTTCAGTTTTGTCTTCTGGCTTTGCTTTCTGCATCCTTTATTCTGCTGACACATTTGCCCAAGAAACTATTTCATACCTGCCAAAATATTTTCCAGGAAAGCTCGTAACATGTTTAGGTATTCATTGAATGGTAGGGTATGTACATTGGCACAAATCACCTCAGTGTAGAGATGTGAGACATCAGTTTTGCCATTTGGTCATTGTAAAAAACCAGGGGAAGCAGCAAACCAGGTCTCTGAGCTGCTTCCAGATCAGATTAAGAGTTTTTCCAGGGCTTTTGGATCATCTCTTTTATAACCTTTTCTTTAATAACATCCATAGTAACCAATGTAATGTAGAATGGTGGGGATCTTAGGCATGAAGTATTTCTAAGGGCTTAAATAATTACATAAATGGCAAACAACAACTTAGCTGGAACTTGAATTATTATGTAAGATACTAATAGATGGTCTGAAATGTTACCCAAATTTTATTTCATTTGGGAAAGCCTCTGATTCCTTGACTTGTAGCTACTGAAATAGTTATAAAATGCTGGTGGCAATTGCCACTCTTCTGGCAAGTGAGTTGTGTCCACAGAGCCCAGTAATCTCAGCAGTTTCAAAGAGGTTTATAGCAACCCAAGTTACTTCAGCTACAGAGGGCTTTTATTTTCCTCATTGTGAGGTTATTATTTCCATATCTCTAATTTCTCTGTGCTGTACACAGAAGGTCAGAGTGTAACACAAGAAATGAAGGCTGGCTGGGTATGGTCTCACCATGTACCTTCTTTTCCAGATGGACACAGCCTGAGGCATAAGTATTACAAGGAATATTTTGGTAAGCTGCTGGCACAAAGTGTTTGTTGTTATTATTAAGCTTTATCATTCTTGCAATGCTAACAAGGAATTTGCTCCTTATGAAATGAAGTTTTGTACACAGAAAAAAGAGAATCTTTATCCTCAGCTCTTTATGCCATGGTCAGAAGATCTTATTTGAAGATCTACAATGTCCTGACTGTGGACTCTTGAGAAGCAGAATTTTCATCTCCGCCAGAATGAGTTAAACGGTGCAGTCTTCTGCCAGGGGAACCACCCAGTCCAATAATCTTTTTTTTATTATTTTTAAGCGTATTTTTGGAGCTTTGCTCTTGGCCCAGCACTCCTTGCAGCTGAACACAGAGCTCTGTCAAAAGCAAGGTCTTGGACTGTGGTAGGAGATGAGGGATGGCTGGAGCCCAGTGAACCAGTCCCTTGTTGGTCCCTGAGAGGTGGCAGGTCCCTCCCACAAATCTGGGGCTCAAAGAAAGCAGGAGCATCTCCCACATCTTTCCTCACAGATTCAAAGCTCCTGGTTTCTCCCTCTTGGATCTGGGTCAGATTGGAAGTGACATTCAGGTACAACTAGACAGCATCTTTGATATAAAATTTACAAACAGCCAAATTTGGCCACTTTGGCTGATAAAACCATGAAAAGATTTCCTCTCCTGTGTTCCAGTGTGGGCTATCCCAGCTCTCCAAGAGAGCTGCTAAATAATGAGACCAACAAAGCTGCACTGCTGAGAGAACCTCGAGAAACCATTTGCCACAGCCTAACCCAAAACCTGACTTTGCTGATGTTTGTTTTACAGGCAGCAATTCCAACAATTTGGTCGGCTATGTGAAAAACCAGCAGAAGCATTTAGGCTAACTGAAGGTGTGCCTGGGTAAGTGCCCTGTGAAAGAAGGGAAAGCTGGGTGGAAATTGCTTAGAATGCAATTATTCAGAGAAACAATTGCCTGAGGGTGATATTTCCTCTAAGCAAAATGCTGGAGTAAGGACAGCACCTTAAAACCCTGTACAGGTGCATGAGACACTCTCGTTCCACCAGACACACCTGATTTCTTTGCAGAACCTTTGCCTTGTGGGTTTTTAGAGGATGGAGCGACTTTTAGGATGAAAAATAATTTTGGTGTTCATTAAGACTTTAAACTTTGTGTTTAGGGGCTTGTAACACAGGTGTAACTGGTCCTGCCAGACAAACTAAAAAGCTGATTAATCTGGACTGGCTGTAAAAAGGGTCAGTCTTGCAAATACTTCAGCACATGGGGGGTTCTGTGGGATAATTTTTTGTGTGTGAACACTCGTGCTGAGCAGTGGGAGCCACTGGTGTGAGCAAAGGCACATTTATCTGGCCACAGCCAAGCCAACAGCAAAAGCAAAAGCTCTGTCCATTTTATCAGCCTGGCCTTGGGCAAGAATGGAAATATTTATTATACCAGAAGTTCTGAGATGGTTTTCTCAACACTTTCAGCTTCACTTTAAATTTTACTTGGGCTTAGCTGGGAGTTGTGGAAACAAAGCAGTTCAGTGTCTTTTTGTACCTACGTCAGGCTGGCTGTTAAGATTACTCAGCTACTTAAGGACAAGTTCTGTGCAAACATCCCAGGAAGGATAAATATTTTAATTCCTCTTACTTGGTTTTTTTTTTTCCTTTTATTGTTTGGTTTTCACCCAGCTGGACCACTCTGTCAAGGAATGCTTTGCCCAGCAGCTTTCTGGTCCCAGATCTCCACAAGCATCCCCCTGATCCCTGCCCAACACTGACAAAAAATATTCCATTGTCCAAGGAACAGGATGAGCCCAGATTTTAACCCCGCCAGGAGGGGGAGAAATGTGATGCCCTGAAGGAAACCCCACTGCTTATCATCTGCCCTTCTACAAATGAAATGCAAACACCTCCAAGGGATCCCTGAGAGCCACAGTGCCGTGACCAGGCTGCTGACACAGAGCCTGCCCTTTATGTGCTTCTTGTGTGTCCAATTCAGATTTCAGGCCTGTGAACACAAGCCAGTGACATCAGAATTCTACCTAAATGTTGTATCTAAGCTGCTTTAAAATAGGTGAGACTAAAGAGGTTCTCTGGATCAAATCCAGTGCTTGCCTGTCCTGAACAACTCCTTTAAAGGAGCCTTTCCATCAGCTTAAAATTCAAAGAAACCTGCATGTTTCTTCTCTTCCAGTTTATATCCAGATAAAAAAACAGGCTTGACACCCACTTTAAATGGCTAAACCTGAAGTCAGAATAAGAATTTGAGGAAGTTTGAAAAACCACGTTTATGAATGTTTTTAGGTTACTTTCCTCTTCTCCGTCTGGCAAGCTGCAGATTGAGAGTTAATAATGGAACAGATTCCTTCCTACAATATCCAGGCAGACACACAAACTCATGCCAAGCTTTGTAATGTGCTGGTTTTAGCCAGCACTGTTAATACTCACAAAATGTGTGGTTTTGTACCTGCAAAACCTCAGCAAGAGGCCTGAAGTCTGGATAATTTGTTAAATGTGTTAGAGAAGCAAACCCAGGATAAATCTGTGTGATGAAAAGGATTGTCTGGCAGATGGGCTGCTGCTCCTCAGGAGTCCTGTACCTTTGTGTTGACTTCCATAAATCCTTAAAATCTGGATATTTGTATTTGGGCCTCACAGCTTCTTTTAGCTGTTTAGCATTATACAATGGAAAACACATTTTCTAGTAAGGTTTTCCTTTCCTGTGGCAGTCCTGAAGGGACAGTTGCCTTTATTGTGACAAGCCAGCCAGAATTGTTTGGCAGAAAAGCCACGTTTGCTCCGTGGTTTAGTCCACATCCCCATCTGCATGCATGAAATCAGCATTTTAATTTGCACAGTAGTAGCACTGCATGTAAATACCCAGTTCACAAATGCAAGTGCCTGCTTCCACACACAAAATACATGATTTTTTTTTCCACTCACTCAATGGTTTAAGCCAAATCCAAGACACCCATAAAAGCCTTGATACTTTGCACATGATATTTGCAGCTGGAGAGGTGGAAGGTGCCAAACTGCTCTTCTGTTTCCTGCCCTAAACATAATCCTGGGTGCTTCACAGAGCAAAGGAGCAGCTGAAGGGCTCCACATTTCCCTAAATGTCTTCATTTGTTGAACTCACTTTTCTTTCAGGGTGCAAGATATTAAATGCAGCACCATGTTTGGACAGAGCTGTTCCTAGAATTTTATCTTTTGCAACTTCCTGCAATGAGATCTTAATTCCTGCTCGGACACAGGAGCCACAGGACCAGGGAACTGTGGAATGGTTTGGGTTGGAAAGGAGCTTAAAGCTCATCACCTTCCACTAGACCAGGTTATCCTGGCTCCAATCCATATTTTGTCGTTCCAATCTGTGTTTAGACCAGAAACTCCCCACTTATCCTACTGCAGCCTCGCTCCTTGGTGCTGCTCAGTGAAATGGATTCCTTTTGTTCAGCGTTACTTTCTGCAGAAAAAAAATCAAATTCTGATTGAAGGAGCAAAGCCCTCCAGTGATCACTGCTGAGCCCCAAAGAGTAAATGCCAAAATGTTCTATTTAAAACTAAAAAATTCCTAAAACCTTGTGAGGAGCTGGATGAAAAACTGGTGTTGAGCATTCACAAATTTGAAAGACTAAAACTTCAAATCTCAACCTAGTCTCTTAAAGGAGCCCAAAATATGCTTAATTTGAGTGGACATGTTCACTTCAGTGTCTGTTTTCCTTGTAGCTGCAGAAGCACATACCTGAACCACCTGGGTGGGACAGTACAGGTATTTTCTGCTTGCAAAAGTAATTTTTAAATGAAGAAAATTGACAAATCAATACTTCAGTGGTGGATTTCTGTTTACTGGGTGTTATCAAAGCCATCACCCTTCTTCGTGGTGCTATAATGCTCAGGGGTTTGGTTTTTTTTCCAAGTTAATTCAAGTTATTAATTGTCAAACTCAGAAACAAAAGCCACAGAAGGGGCTTGTCCAGGTGCTGTTTCCAGCAGTGAAACGCTGGAATGTGAAACTCAGACACTGAAATGAAAACACGGAGCAGGTGAGTTCCCCTCAGCTGCTCTTCCCTCCAAAGACAGATGCTTCACCAGCAGCCTGGTGCAGCACAGTAGGAAATGGCTGGTGTGGGTTGTTTTTTCACGTTTCCATGGACACTTTGCAGCGTGTTTGGTGCTGTGATAACCTCCCTGCGTGTCACTGAGCCCTGGCAATGCTCCCACAGCCCCCAGGATCTGTGCAGCCCCTCCCTGGTTTGTGCCCCCAGTGCTCAGGCGTGCTCAGGTTCTGCTTTGGTGCTCAATAAAAAGTGACCAGTCTGTTTTTCAACCCTGCCGAGTTTCAGCTGTGTCTTCTTGATGTACTTTTAGCTTTGGATTGTGGGGGGGAAAAAAAAGGACAAATCTTCTAAATTTTAGTTGTTGGGAGAACGTAACACAAGCACAGGGAGACAGAAGTCATTTTGTCCCCTGGAAGGGAGGTGACAGACCCCAAACACATCTGCCACCCCTGTCCCCTTCCAGAGGAGCCACTGCTGGGGGTCAGACCCTCAGTTCTTGGCCCCTGTGTTTGCAGAGCAGAGCAGCTGGTGGGCAGCCCTGGGAGGCTGAGGGTGCTGCCCCAGGAGAGGTGACCCTTTCTTTGCCCAGGCCCTGGGTCAGTGCTGGTGCTGCCAGCTCAGGTGCACCAGCAGCTGCTCAGGCAGCTTTGCAGGAGCCTCAGAGGGTGGAGAAACCAGGCAAGGCAAAGGGCAGAGCTGGGCTGTGCCCACTGCAGGATGGAGGAGAGGGGCTGGGTCACATCCAGCCTCCACCATCCCGCCTGCTCCACCCAGCCAGTCCTGCTCTACCGGCTGGTCAGGAGCGGGCAGGAGTCCTCCTG
This sequence comes from Hylia prasina, assembly GCA_013397195.1. Classification (NCBI taxonomy): domain Eukaryota; kingdom Metazoa; phylum Chordata; class Aves; order Passeriformes; family Sylviidae; genus Hylia; species Hylia prasina. The sequence goes on along the minus strand of VYXD01012318.1, from coordinate 297,136 downwards.
CACTGCCTCCTCCTGCCTGAAACCACAGCAGGGACAGCTGAGCCACGGGGGGACAGCTTTGGCACTTTGGAAAGGTTTGGGGGGGGGTTGAGATGACCCCAGCCAGCAGCAGGTGTCAGGGTAGCTCCTCACTGTTGTCCTTGGGGTCACTTGGACCTCTCACGGTGCTTGGGATCTTTGGGATCACTTGGACCTCCCCATTTGGATGAGGGTGTGATGAGTTTCTGCCTGGGGCCAGAGTGTTTTTAGCCTGCTTCACACTCGGAGGGATGCCAGCAGCCTCTCAGAAATGGCTTATGAAAAATAATGAAAAATCTGAGGTGTTTTGAAAAAGCAAAAAGGTTTTAATTAAAGCAAAAATAACAAACGATACAAAACAAAAGAGTAAAAGACATTCACAGTGCAGGGAGGTCCCTTGCACCTGCTGAGACATCCCAGAAATGCTTCGAGAATCTCCGTGCTCTCTCTGAAGTATTCAATGATCCAGGAGGGGTTTTTAGTATGCTGCCCAATAGAAAACAGCTGCATTTCTGCAAGAACAGCTCAAAGATCCATCAAGTGCCTTTGTCCTGGCACTCAGTTATAGTGAGAGGAGCACAGAAGTTTCTAGTTCTTCCTTAAAAAATCAGGAGTGAAACTTCAACTCTTTCCTGATATGGAAGCACCTGTTCAAGTGCAGGGGTGCACTGCAGCAGGGGTGTGCACGTAACTGCTGTCCCATGCTGGGGAGCGTGACAGGAGCCAAGAACCTCAGCCCTCAAGAGAATGATTTGCTGGGTGAACACCACAAAATCCTGGTTTAATTTCAGCTCATTTCCAGGCAATGCAAGCAAAGCTGCTGCTGTAGCCTGGTGGTGATCCCTGTGGGAAAAGCACAGCTTGACCTGAGGCAGCGTCTGCAGGTGACACCAGAGTGCTGCCAGTGCATCCCAGAAAGCAGCAGCTGCATCAGCAGAAGGACTAACAAAACACATCTTCAAGGAGTCTGCACCTACTGCCAGAATAACCAGAATAATATAAAAAATGGCATTATTTCTGACATGCCTGCTTCAGGGCTCTGTGAAGCCCTGCTGGGGTAGGAGTGTCTTGGTCACCTTCAGGAAGTTTTCCATAATTTGCTGGGCAGTGAAGAAGCCTCCGAGGTTTGGATAACACCTAAAAGAGTTTTGGGAGGCTGGAGGTTTCCCTTTGCTCGTGACACAGCGGGGGTTGGTTCATACAGGGGATTGTTTTCTCCTCCCACCTCACACTGGCTGCACAGGCTGGATTTCCCCTGGAGATGGGGTTGGGTGATCATCAGTTGTCTCTCGATGGCAAAAGGATTTACAGGATCATTTAGGATCCTTTAAAGGTAAATTTATTAAAAAAAAACCCCACAACCACCTTTTTCTGGTGAGTGTGCAGAGGAAAGTCCTGTTTCTTCCCATTATTTTCTCCTTCTTGTTACTTTTCCATGCAGACAAAACAGCAAGAACAACAAGAGAAGCTGTGCAAATCAAAAAAAAAAAAGATCTTTAGAGTTTCCCAGGCAGAGATGTGGATGGTGGGGCTTGTTCCACCCAGCCTGAGCCCCCCACCAGGTGAATCTCCCAATTTCAGCAATGGAAACTGTGCACAAATAAACCAAAAGCTTTAATTAAATTCCCTCTTCCCTCCCCATTACACACCTAAGGATTCTATTCAACCTTTATGAGACAGGATGGAAAAGAAACGTGGCTCCAAGCTCTGTTCTTTGCTGGTACAACCAGGAGCAGCAGAAGTTCTGCCCAGGAAAATCCCAACCCAAAGTGAAGGGTTTGGAGTTTGGGATAGCAGCAAACTCCGTTCTACCCATGCAGAAGAGTTTTTTTCCCTCAAGGTGGCACAAGAGGAACAAAAGTTCAACAAGCCTCGGTTCTGGTAGGGGAGCAGGTGAAGGAGCTGAGAGTTTTGAACTCACAGCAACATATTTTTGGGCTCAGGGGGTCTCAGGGAATGGCTCCTTTGCTGTGTGTGTCTTTATAACAGATATTTTATACTTACAAACCAAAATAAAGAAACAGAGAAAAACAAAACAAAACAAAAAACATAAAAACAATGACAAAAACCCCGAATAATAATAATAATAAAGGTTTCCCAAATAATCTCCTTAGCACTGGAGCTTTATTATCCAATTAAACAGGAAATACTGTAAGGGCACTGTAATTGGGCTCTGTGTTATGTTTTTAGAGTGTGAAAATGGTAGTGTGAAGAAATACAACTTGTAATACTGTTGTTTTCCTAACATTATAGTCCTGATTCAGTCTATTCCCAGCCTTTTCTGAGCCATGGGGTAGCAAAATACATTCATTTTTCATTAGTTTTCCTAACATGCAGAAATCAACAGCAGCAAGAAAATGAAACTTGAGTCCGCTCAGCAATTTCTCAGAGTGAGTGGCAAACAGCAACATCTTTTTTCCTGCATTTATTCCATCTCATCAAATATAATTTCCCATAACAGAACTGAGGGAACATAAAGATGAGAGAGGGACGTGGTCCCGAGCCCAGACCATGTTGTTCCTCCTGAGCTGCTGGATAACAAACCACCCTGCACTGATTGTTACAGCGCATTATTATCTTCACCAACACGTTTTTCTCCTTCTCTGTGTCCTGTTTGTCTTGGGATTTCTGTCGGTCCCACTCAGGGCATTGTTCCCTCTGCCTAACTCAGGGTGTGGCCTCTTGACTGTGTGTGGGTTCTGGATTTTGCTCTTGCAGCTCCTCTCTGCAAGCAGCAGGTTTGTGCCAAGGGGGTGATGCTAAATCAGGAAAGGATCAGCCTGTCGCTCAATTAGCCACAGTGGCTAATGAAGGCCATGCTGGGGCTGCCCACCCCGTGCACAGGATGCTCCTCGTGGGCAGCAGCTTCATGGACGATGGGCAAAGATTTGGGGTGAGAAAAGCAAAAGCAAAACCAAAGGGAATTTTTCTTCCCGCCTGCCTGGAGAGGGGGAAGAGGTTTTCCATCGCTTTTTCTGGCAGAAATACGAGGATTTGGAGTGATCTTAAGATTGTGGCGCCTACAAATGGGCTCAGGTGGGCAGGGGAAGGGATTCCCTGCCAGGCAGGGCTGCTGTGCCTTGTCAGGAGCTGGCAGCGCCAGCTGGACATGCCCCAGCTCCTCGGAAGAGCTGCACAAGGGGGGGACCAGTTCAAGAGCAGGAATGAGCTCAGAGAGGTTTCACCTCCTGATTCCCACACGATAACGACCAAAAATCCCTCTGTGTCTGCTCCAAGCCCTGCCTAAGCACCTCACCTAAACCCTGGGCAGGGCCTGGATGTGAGATTCCCGAAAATCAGAGCCCGGCATTACCCCTGGCTCCTTGCCCGTGGGAAGGAGCGCTCTTTGGGTGATGCGGGAACTTCCTCCGTCTGCCTGACGCATCGCGCTCGGATCCTTGCGAAAGCATTGCTCAACCGAGGGAGCCGGGAAGCTCCAGCTGTGTTTTCCAAGGTCCCGGCTCCTTGCAGGGTGTTTCCCAATCGCCGTTCTCCCCGAGGTCTGCGAAGGAGCCCCTCCCTCCACGGCATCCCGGTGGGTGCTCTCTGTAGCTCCGTCCCGGGGGCTCCTCAGCTTTTCCTGGAGCTGCTGACGTGCTCCGTGGAAAAGCAGCGTTTTGGTGAGGGCTGGCCAGGTTTTGGGTGCCACAGGCTGTCACAGAGCTCACGGGGCTTGGCCTCTTCGTGGTCCAGAGCAAAATAAAAGCGCAGTTTTTCTGGACGTGGTCCCTGGAGGAAACTCTTCTCCTGCAGAAAACTGCTCATCTGTTTTTCTCTGGCTGGGAAAGACTTTTATTCCCTCGGTGCTGTTTTTGCTGTCAAAGGAGGATCGTAATCTCCCAGTTTACACCTCAGGGACAATTTAAGGGTACGTGGATCTCACAGTGAGGTGCCTGGGGGAGGATGTCGGTCTCGTGGGGCAAACCAGAGCGTGATGCTCCCTGAGAGGCAGCCAGAAATCTTTGGGAATGATGCAGCCAGTGAACTTCATCAATCCTAGAATCGCAGAACCGGGGAATATCCGCAGTTGGAAGGGACCCACAGAGGAATTACTGGAGTCCAGCTCTGGACACCGAAGTCCAACCTTAGCTGCGTGTTGGGCTCCACCACGAAGGCACAAAGGAAACACTGTGGGTTTTATAAACCATCATTACAAATCCCCACATCGCACATCCCTGCCCTCTCCCTGATGTAAACACTTATAAACCCCGGCGTTGTGCTGACTGGAGCATTTCCTAAGGACGACTATCCCAGCCTGGAAGTTTACAAACAGGCTCGGCGGTGCCTGTAACCCGTCCTGCCCCTGCCGCTCTCACAGCCCTGCCGAAACGCCTTCCCCCTCCCGCCCTCCCGCCGCAATCCCCGGGGNNNTCCCGCCCTCCCGCAGCAATCCTCGGGAGGGCGGAGGGAAAAACCCCAACCTGCTCTTCAGGTGCGGGTCACGCAGATGGAGGCGTGCCTCGTGTCCCAGCGCGGTGGCACACACAGCGCACGGTGGCACACACAGCGCACGGTGGCACACACACACACGGCCAGCCTTCCCGGCCGGATTTATGGGAGCAGCTCGGAGCAGCGCTCCTCCCTGGGGCTCCGGCGGCCGGGGGAAGGCGTGACTTGGCCAGGTACAGGTGCCTCTCCCTGCAGGTGAGCCCCAGCTCCGGGCAGCCGGAGCCAGCCCTGCCGCTGCTCCCAGCCCCGCCGGCCCCCGGGGCGCTCGGCGAAGATGGGCGAAGGGAGTTTCGCCAAACTCTTCCAGAAAAGGTCGCTCCTCCGCTTCGTGCAGAAATATCAGCCCCTGGGAAGCGGCGAGCCGGGAGAGGAGGTGAGGATTGCCTGTGCCTCTTGCCTGGACCTGCTGGAGTAGTTTGTGTAATTGGGGTTGGGTTTGTGCGCTTCGCCTGCTCGGTCCCGCCGGGAACCGGAGATCGCGGCGCGCTCCCCGTTCCGTGCCCGCCCATCGCTCCGGCAGCAGGGGATGAGCGCACGATGTTTGCCAGGCTCGGGGAGCCACGGGGAGCCTTGTTTCTGTGCCATAATCCGCGGGCACAGAGCTGAGGCCCGAATACTGCACTGATCCCTGCTCCGAGGAGGTTCCAAACTAAGGGAGAGCCCTGGAGCGCCGTGGGAGCTCTCTGGAGTGTGGGCACAACAGGAGAGATGGAGAGCAGGGCTCTCCTGTCCCCAGGGTACCCCTGCCACCCTCGGGCTCTCCTCTGTTGCTGCTCTCAGGGCGGGTAACCAGCGGCCAAGGAGAGGTTTGGATCAGATCCACGGAGCCCACTTGGAAGTAGAGCTTTGCTTTCCTGAAAAACGCTGCACTGGTGTCCCCTCACTGCCTTTCCTCGGTGCAGATGTGGTGATTTGGGTGGCATTTCTGCTGTTCTTCCTGGTTTTTCACCACAAAATCTTCCGGTCTGGGATTATTATCTGATTATTTGCTTGGCACAAGGTTTCTGTGGCTCAAGCCCCATTTTTTCTCCCACACGGCGGAAGATTGCTTGGGTGCTCTGCCACGTGAACCCCATTTCTAATTCCTTCAGCACGTGGGGTTAGCCCTTACTCCCATCCCAACCAGCTCCATCCACACACTTGGAAAGACTCATGAGCTTTTCCTGACTGACCGAGGCCTTTCCCAGCTGTCATTTCAGCTAATCCCCTTTCTGAGTCTTGTCTGTGCAGTGTGGGCTTGGCTCGGTGTGACAGGGAGACGAAAATGAGACACTGAACTCTTACCCTGCTGCTCTGCACTGCTCACCCAGAGCTCAACACCCCAGGAAAAGAAGATCTTGATGAGGTTACAGGATGTCCCTGTAACCTGGCTTGGTGGCAAGCTGAGATTTCTGATTGCACGTAGGCAGGAGGCCACTGGCAATTAGGCTGGCTTGCTCTTAGGCTGCACCATTTATGCCGTGCCAAAATAAATAGTGACATGTATTTACTCCCAAATCCAAACCCCTCTTGAATTTTAGCTCTGGTCCTTGCAGAGAGTGGTCTGTGTAGAACAGGAGAGGGAGGTGAGGAGAGCTTTGGCACGGGGCAGGAAGTAGACAGCAGTGTCACATGGAAATAAGAACTTGGTTAATCAAGAATTTATTCTCAGTGTATGACTTAGTCTGGTAAATGACTCATTTTCCCCCTACTTGATGGCATTTTGCTTCTTGACTTGAAAATAGCTGCAGAGCACTGTCAACCTTATAAATATTTTGGCCAAAGCACTGTGCTGGGCTGTAAAGGTGTGATTCCAGGTGATCTGATGGGACTCCAGGCAGGAAAAATGCCCAGAGTGAGCTGTGAAGGAAAGCCCCAGTGCTGTCCTGTGGCCATGATGTTACCTGGAGATGGCAGGGCACTCACCTGGCACCTCACAGCACACACCCAGCCTGACTCCACACTCTGCTGTGCATGGTTTAACTCCTTTTCTGCAGTGCCCCATTCAGAACCAGGGGAGTTTCTGTGGGGCTGGTTCACCCTTCATGAGAACTGTGTGTTTCCTGCAGAAATCTGAAGAACAGTCAAAGATTTTCCGGCTGAGCAGCCCAGTGTGTGTGCACATGCACAGTCACACGTGCCTCCTGTGTGTGTGGAAGTGGGAGAAATGCCTGGGCACTGCTTCTTTACATCCATTTTTCCCTCTGACCACATTCCAGGGGCACTCCAGTGGGAACAGCTCAGGGCAGGATTCTCAAGGGGCTGCAGCTGGATGCTTCAAATCAGCTTTACTGGGAATCCTCTGGCCTTTAGAACAATCAAAAGGAATATTTTGAAGTTTGTATCTGCAAGCAGGGGGACCAGATCTTTGTTTCATGTAAAAAATATTGGATTTCTGTTGACAGACGTGCAACAGGAGAGTGGGAAATTGTGTGGGAGGTGCAGAAATCGTGGTGGGAAAGGGCTGGGAGCTTGGAAAGGGAAGCCCAGCAAGGCAGCCCCTCACCTGCAGGGCTGAGGGCTGCTCTGGGCTGGATTCTGGGTTCTGCCTGCACCCCTGGAACATGGGTCTTTTTGCCTGCCATGTCCACCCAACAAAAGAAATGTAAAAGGCTTTGGAGAGAGTGGTTTGATTTATTTATTGTATTTTTGGCAGGGATGAAGTTTAATGTTTGGAAGGGCTTCATGGAGACTGAATAACCCATCCCACTCTGGACTGCAGGCTGTTAATTGGTCCAAAGTAACCTAAGACAGGGAAAGGAATATGCAAAGCCTCAGCAGGGGCAGAGGTGGGGGAAAATCCCGAGCACTGATATTTTGGGCCGTTTGCCAGAGCACACAAAAAGGGCTGTGTGCTCTGCAGAAAGCCCCATGCTCTCTTTCTTCCACATGGGCTGCTCAGCGGCACAATTGATGGATTGTTTTGGGATGAGGGATGCTCAGGTACCTCCGAGGTGGCTCCCAGCCACACCAGCTGCTCTTTGCAGCCTCCACCATCTCCTGATCTTGCGCATCGAGAGATAAACTGATAATCCCCCTTTTGTTATTTCTTCCTGCCCGGCTGTACGGAGTCTGTGCCCTTGTGCCGAAAGGATAAAGGTTGCAAATGTAAAAGGATCTCGTGGATAACCCACATCTGCTTTGCAATGTAAATACAAAAGCGAGTAATGCTCGGGGAGAGGTTTGTTTATGAAGAGATTTGCACAGGACACTGCCTGGTGCCCCACACCCATGCAGAGAGACCCTACTGATGCATTTCCAACCTGTGCATTTCAGGGGCTGTTCTGGTGGGAAAAGCTGTGCCACGTTCATGAGGGAAATTCCCTTCCAGGGGTAGGCTCAGCAGTGCAAATTAACTCATCCCAATGAAGCTGTTCCTGTCACAACAGGAGCAGGGAGCTGCCACCTTCTCTAGAGAAACCACAGAGGGCTCACGCACATCCAGAGCCTTTGTCATTTATTTCCTCCACACCTTTCCGAAGGTAAATATTGCTGTCAGAGCTGGGCCCTGCTTCCCTTGCTGCCCTTGGGGACTGCAGGCATCTTATCCTGGTGTCCAAGTCTCTTCCTGCCCTCCAGCTGCTTTCATTAAAATTTAAACTCCTCCAGGGCAGAGCTGTACCTTGATACCTGCGTGTGTCACCTGCAGCACAGAGGAGCCTGGAGAGGCCACGTTAATCAGTGAATTCAGGGATGTGTCTGTCCATGGCAGCCTGGGTTTTCTTCCCACCAAACCCTTCCACCTCCATAAGTGGCTCTTGGGGATTTCAGTGTCTGGATGACAACAAAGTTACAGGGAACTGATGAATTTGTACAGCCAGGCCACCCAAACAGGGGTATAAATCATGAGTTTTAAACGTGGAATGGGGTATTTTTGTCCCTTCTCAAGAGGTCTGTTAAGGAGATGTGGAAATACGGGTGGTGTCCAGTGCTGGGATGACTCAAAAAGGGGAGCAGTACTGTGGGAAAAATGGGGTCACCAGCTTGAGGGAGCAGGAAAATCCGTGGAGACCTTGGGCAGATTGCTGGGGGTTTGGAAAGGCAGGTTGTTCTTGGGACAAAATGGTTTCTAAATGAGCCCTGCCCACACCAAGGGATCCCAGCAGAGTCCTGTGCTTTTCCACGGGGAGCAGGGGTGTGCTGGCATTCCTCGTGTTGGCAGCTGAGGTCAGGAAATGGCCATAAAAATGGGCTGCAGCATATGGATCTGGCTAAAGCCTGTTCCAGGAGCAGGGCTTGGAGAAGCTCCGAGCTCTCCAGGAGCCCCAAGACTGAAACCAACTCCACGAGAGAACGTCACACGTGCCTTTCTGCATTTATGGTTTTCTGCATTTACGGTTTTCTGCATTTATCTTGGGCTTTAGATTGCAAAGCCCTGGATGTTCCTGGAAAGCTCCTGAATATTCAAGGGAGGGCCAGTTCCCCAAATGGCACTGCAGGAGGATGAGCCAGAGCTGAGTGCATCCCACAGCAGGAATTCCAGGGTGCTGGGAGCTGGTGCCAAATGCCTGCCACGCTCTCTTTCTTAATGAACACACACTCCTGTGCTTTGTGAATGAAGGGAAAAGGGAATGGAGCTCCTGTCCCTTGGGAAGGGTGAGATTTCTCCCTGTTCTCAGCCTGCCACAGCGATCACAGTGCCTTCATCGTGGGCCTGGCAGAGATTTTGGGAACTCTGCTGCTCTGGGAAGTGCATTTTGGAGAAGGAAATGAAGGAATTGAAAGGGAGAGGTTGGGATGCTGAGGGTTTGGGCTGCCTGGATGGGGCAGGAAGGGTTTGTCCTGCCTGGAGGCAGCTGCAGAGTCAGCAAACCAGCCCTGGACACAGGAGGGGAGATTTGGCTTCTCCTGGCTCACATTTCTAGCTCACGTTTTCAGTTCATTTATTACTGTTTTAAGGAGGGGAAAGGTGTTTTCCTTGCTCTGAGCATCCAGTCTGGGCTGTGAGACACCGGCACGGGACAGAGCTCCTGCGGGGCAGGACACCTCAGACAGCACAAACCTCTCCTGATCAGCACCCTGAGCTTCTCCTTCTGCTTCCCCAGCTCCTCACAGCCCCTGTGCCCCCACTCTGCCCCGGCTTTGAGGCTGTGACCAGCATTAATTAGAGCTGCCATTAGAGCGCCGAGATTGGCGAGGGGAGGGAAGGGAATGGGATTAAGGGAAGAATCAAGGAGGTGCTGGAAAGCTTTAATTAACGCTGCTCTCACCTAACGATTGCTCTGTTGTGTTTCCTCAGCCTCGAGAGGAGTGTGAGCTGAAGATAATCGAGCAGGAGAATGAGGTGGCAGTCCTGCCCCCGAAGGATGCCTGTAAATGCCACAAGGAGGACTTGGCAAGAGCTCTAAACGTAAGGATTTGTCTTTGGGAATGTGGGATGGACCTGAGCTGCAAAATCAGTCTTTAATTGACTCGCAATCTCCTGGAGTGCCCGACCCCTCTGCCTTTCTGTGGGATGGATCCTCTCCTTGGGCTGGAGGGTTCCCCCCCGCAGGAGAAGCTTTAGTGCTTGGCTGTATTTTGGTTTCTGACCTCAGGATTTTTTAAATCCAGGCAGAATAGATTTTATCCTTTCTCATTTTGTTCCCTTTGAATTTTGTCGGGGTGTATTTATTTTTATGTTCTCTTTAAATACACAGAGCAACCAGAAATCACTTCTTTCTTTTACTGTTTTAGATTTCTAATTTGTCACCTGTGATATAATTTCTCCCTTTTGGAAATATACATTTTTTAAAAAATTAACCTGTGCTTACTTTATGGGTTTCTGCGGTGACTGATGGTAAAATTGTATCATTTAACAAAGGAACATATTTGAACAGAAAAACAACAGACAGATTTATTTTTTCATGTGGGACTGAGCCATGAAGACCTCGTGCTATAAGAGTTTAATATAAATTTGGCATAATATTTTTTCTGTAACTACAATATGAAATGTTTGGGTTGGGTTTGGGTTTTCCCCCCTCTAGGTTGATTTACAGACTGGACTCTCAGAGTTTTCCGTGCTCCAGCGCCGCTTAAAACACGGCTGGAATGAATTTTCAGTGGAGAACACAGAGCCAATATGGAAGAAATATCTGGACCAGGTAAGAATTCTCTGCACAGATCTTCATTTCTGGGTGAAAACCAAACATGGCTGGATTGCTCTGAGTGAGTGTCTGCATTGAAATATTCAGGGTTTCAACTTCCAGGGACTGAGCCTTGGAACAGGCTGTGCCCTGGGCACAGGAGCTGCTCCTTCTCTTGGGAAAACCATTGTGAGGCTCCTTTGCAGCTCTCTGAGGGTGCAGATAACATCTTCAAACAGAAATGAACCTTTTTATCTCCACACAGCCCACAAATCAAACGCTGTAGATCAGGGGCCTGACTGCTGGAGCATATTTATTCCCTCTAAGGCAAGTGATAAATTCGTGAGAGGTTTGAGGAGAGCCAGTGGTGGCTGGGAGATGCTCTGGTTTTGGATATCCCTCCAGAAAAGGGGCAGCTGTGGAGCTCAGGGGAGTTTTAGGGTCTCCATCAGTGACATTTGTTGTCTTCTCTTTCCCCAGCTGAGTTATCATCCAGTTTGGCTTTTATTAACTATTTCTCATCACTATTTAATACATCTTTCACCTCTCTTTGAGAGTTGTTAACCAGGCAAGAAGGGCCCTTTGTTTGTTTTTATTTTTCATTTCCAGCCAGTGGTTTGACTGATCTTCTTGCTTAGTTGAATCACAAGTGTTTGAGTTGCTTTGGAAAATTTCATTTTTATTTCACACTTTATCCCTGGTTTTGATATGATTGATATTCTTTACACTTAAGGTAATCATCACTGAATCTTTCCAAGGATTCTTTTATTCCTGATAAAAAGTGAGATGTTGTTTTTTTTCTGCTCAGCCTGAAGAACCAGCTTCTCCTGCAGGGACACCAAAGGGATTCTTTGGTGCATCTCTGATCCTCCTGCAACCTTTTGGTGCCTCTGGTCCTGCACCATTCACAGCCCTCAGCAGCCCCTTGCTGTGGCTTTTTCCAGCTGCTATTTTTGTACACATCCCCTTTGCCTCACTTTTCTAAAGAGAAATGGAGGGACTTTCACCTTTGCATCCAGGCAGGAATAAATTTAAACCCTGGCTTTCCTGCTGCTCATCACCACACAGCTGTTGCACAAAGCAGGCAGATTTATCTTTATCTATTTAATTCCTTTCCATCAATTCCCACATCAGTTAAACAGAGCTGTAATTCTCTCAGGAAGGAAAAAAGGGCCTCAAATTCTCTGTTTAAAAGTGAAACAAGTGAGCACCTGACTCCTACAGCCCTCGGTCCAGTGAAGATTTGGGCAGATTAATTAAAGAAAAAATGAAAAAGAAGATGAAAGAGGATTTCTGGTTTCAGATTCTAAAAAGACAGTAAAGTTTTTGTTTGTCCTCACTGTGCATCCAAGAAGCTTTTGGAACCAGCTCTGTGCCCTGTGTCTGCAAAGGGGAGCACTGCCTGTGCAAAAAGGGGAAATGTGGGGGGATTCCTGTGCTCTGGTGTGAACTCCCCAAGGCCACCATCCCCTGTGGGGCAGGAACTGCAGAAACCTGGGCACGATGCAATGAGGGTCCCTGCAGCCAAACCACCTGATGGGACCTTTCCTGATGGGATCTTTCCTGATGGGCTTCCCGATGGGACCCTTCCCAATGGGCCCCTTCCCGATGGGCCCTTCCCGATGGGCCCTTCCCGATGGGCCCTTCCCGATGGGCCCTTCCTGATGGGCCCTTCCTGAGGGGACCCTTCCCAATGAGCCCTTCCCAATGGGCCCCTTCCCAATGGTCCCTTCCCAATGGGACCTTTCCCAATGTGACCCTTCCCAATGGGCCCTTCCCAATGGGGCCCTTCCCAATGGGCCCCTTCCCGATGGGCCCTTCCCGATGGGCCCTTCCCAATGGGCCCTTTCCAATGAGACCCTTCCCGATGGGCCCTTCCCACTGGGACCCTTCCCAATGGGCTCTTCCCGATGGGACCCTTCCCNTCCCTGTGGGCCCCTTCCTGAGGGGCCCCTTCCCAATGGGACCCTTCCCGATGGGCCCTTCCCAATGAGACCCTTCCCAATGGGCCCCTTCCCGATGGCATCTGCAGCCAGCTCAGCTTCAGCACCTCTCATTCTGTATTTCTCTTGTTTTCCCAGTTCAAAAACCCCCTCATCCTCCTGCTGCTGGCCTCAGCTTCAGTGAGTGTCATCACCAAGGAGTATGAGGACGCCGCGAGCATCACCATGGTGGGTGTCACCTGTCCCTTGTCCCCGCGGTGGGTGTCACCTGTCCCCCCTACCATGGTGGGTGTCACCTGTCCTTTATCCCCATAG
>VYXD01012318.1:254492-284049 GCA_013397195.1 Hylia prasina | reverse complement strand
TGTCCCTTGTCCCCATGGTGGGTGTCACCTGTCCCCCATCCCCGTGGTGAGTGTCACCTGTCCTTTGTCCCCATGGTGGGTGTCACCTGTCCTTTATCCCCATAGTGGTGGCCCTTGTCCCTTGTCCCCATGGTGGGTGTCACCTGTCCCCCATCCCCGTGGTGAGTGTCACCTGTCCTTTGTCCCCATGGTGGGTGTCACCTGTCCTTGTTCCCGTGGTGGTGGCCCCTGTCCTGCCCCAGCCCCGTCTCTCTGTGCCCACACCTGTGACTCCCCTCTGTCCCCAGGCTGTGCTCATCGTGGTCACCGTGGCCTTCATCCAGGTGGGTTCTGCAGAGCTCTGCTCCGTGGCCAGCAGGACAGGGACAGAGACACCTCTCCTGTAACTTGGCTCTCTTCTCCCTTCTCCTTTGAAAGGAATATCGCTCTGAAAAGTCCCTGGAAGAGCTCAACAAGCTGGTGCCCCCCGAGTGCAACTGGTGAGACCTGGCTGCAGCAGGGGGTCACAGGGGGTGGGGCTGAGAGGGCAGGACCAGCAGGACAGGAAAATTATTCCAGAAGATCATTCCAGGCTGTTGTGTGCAGAATAAGAACTCGGTCTCTGGAGGGGAGGCACCGTGAATGGGTCACAGGGAAAGGGGATGAAATAATCAGTATTGATCAGAAATTATTAGAATCTTTGTTTAAATATTAGGAAAAAAATAGAAAAATTAAGAGTAAGGAGTAGGCACCCTGTGGAATTGAATAAGTGTTAAAAGATAGGAGGCCCCAGAAAGGTCCTGCTCCACATCCCTGCAGCATCCTGCATGTCGCTGTCTCCCCAGGCAGGAAAAACCTCACCTGTGGATATATTTTGTTGCTTTATGGTAGTTTTTCCCCCCAAGAGAGAGGCACAAAGCAGCACCTGAGTGCAGGTGCGGGTGGGATGGGGTTCCTGTCCTCCCTGGTGCTGCACACACGTGTCAGGCACAGACACAGCCAGGTCACAGCCCGTGGAGCAGCTGCAGGGTGGCTCAGACAGAGCTTTCCCCACGGCTTTGATGTTTGTTATCAGCGCTGGAAATTACAGGAAACGTTTTTCCTATTTATGTCGTTGCAAATCAGTTTTGTTGCGGCCAACAGAAATAAGTTGTGAGGCTCAGGGAGGCCTTGCCCTGCCAAAGAGGTGTGGGGTTTTCCTCTGGTCCAAAGTTCACCCTGCAGCTTACAAACCCTGCTGTTGGTTCTTTATTTATTTATGATATGACACCACGAGCATCCAACTGCCTGGAAGGCTCCACTTTGAATGCAACAGTGGAATGCCAGGGGTAATTCTAGCTTTAAAAAGCCTCTTTTTAGGTTCAAGAATCTGCAATTCATTATTTAAGGCATGAAAGAACAACTTCTTACTGCTCCTCTGCTGTATAAATAATGTTTAAGTCACTTCTGAAATGTAAATCATCCATAACCTGCCCATCTGTTTACTAATCAAAACCAAGCCCAAACTGAACATAATCCTCTGCTCATTGGTATGAAGATTTTCTGTTCTTATTTACATTGGAAGCTCTTTGGGGCAAGGCTTCTTGCTTCCTTGCCAGCCACATTCCCAAGCTTGCAGAAGGAATAAAAACCTCACAGCCTGGTTCCCTTTCTTCTTTTTTCCCATTTGCCTCGTGCAGCCTGAGGGAAGGAAAGCTGCAGCACCTTCTAGCACGAGAGCTGGTGCCTGGAGATATCATCTACCTGTCTGTGGGTGACAGGGTTCCTGCAGACCTCAGGCTCATAGAGGTAAATGCAGCTGGGAACGAGCCTGGCTGGGAAACTCCTTGTCTTAACAGTGCCAGAAATGCGTCCTTTTAATTAGGTGACAGATCTGCTGGTGGATGAGTCCAGTTTCACTGGAGAAGCTGAGCCTTGCAACAAGAGTGACAGTGTCCTGCTGGAAGCTGGGGACATCACCACGCTGAGCAATGTGGTTTTCATGGGGACCCTGGTGCGGTACGGGAAGGGAAAAGTGAGTCCTGACATCACTCATCTTCTCCTGGGCATTAATTACAGATGCCTTTGGGGTGGGCATGGAGGGACAGGAAAAGGTGAATGACAGAGGAAAGGTTAGGTTGGGTATTAGGAAGGAATCCTTCACTCAGAGGTGGGGGGAGCCCTGGCACAGGGTGCCCAGAGAAGCTGTGGCTGCCCCATCCCTGGAAGCATCCAGGTTGGATGGGGCTTGGAGCACCCTGGGACAGTGGAAGGTGACCCTGCCCTGGCAGGGGTGGAACAAAATGGGCTTAAGGTCCCTCCCAACCCAAACCAGTCGGGGATTCTCTAGGTTTTCCCACCTCCATCTCTCTTTTTCCCTTTTCCCAGGGCGTGGTTATCGGCACGGGGGAAAACTCCCAGTTTGGCGAGGTGTTCAAGATGATGCAGGCTGAGGAGGTAACACAGTCCCTGTCTGGGGAAATTGGGGATGTCCTGGGTGAAGGTCTGTGAGCAGGAGCAGTCCCAGGAGTCAGGGCACTGGCTTCAGTCCTGCTTCTGCCACAAAATGCCCATGTGAGGGAGGGAGAAGTGGCTGTCAGAGGACGGGACAGGCTCTGCCTGTTGGAGAGTTGAGGGTGGGAAAAGCTCAAGGCAGCTGCAGGACCATGAACTGACAACCAGGACTGTGTGGGTCACTTGCTCTGGGCTGGCCATCATCTTCCCATCCCACACAACAACCAAAGGAAAAACCAGTAATCTCTAATTTTTCCAGACTCCCAAGACGCCTCTGCAGAAGAGCATGGACAGGCTGGGCAAGCAGCTGACCCTGTTCTCCTTTGGGATAATCGGTGAGTGGGATGCAAAGCTCACATTTACATGGCTGTGGGATCCCTCTGTGCTCCAGGGCTGCTCTTCCTAAAGCACTGGAGGGTCTGGGCTACCTGGACTTTGAGGGTTCCAGCACTGAGGGAGAGATTTGGCTGCCTCATTGCATTTTTAGTTCTACAACGTCAGCTAAAACAGGTTGGAGATTTTTGAACTTCATTTTTTAATCAGATTATTTACCCTCCCAGGTTTGATAATGCTCATTGGCTGGCTGCAAGGGAAGCGTCTCCTCAGCATGTTCACCATTGGAGTCAGGTGAGGACTGGAGAGCCCTTTTCTCTTTGATTCCTAATGAAATGTCCCAAGGAATTCCCTGCTCAAAGCAATGGACATTTCACATGAGAGAACTTAAGTAAAAACCTTTCATAAATACATATTTCTCATGCACTGGCAAAATTAACATGAGGTTTAAACAGAGTGGAGAAAAACAAAACCAAGATTGAGGGTCCATTTAATTTTGTAAACTTATCTTGAAAATCTTCACTGGCATCTCTACCTCATGCCCTTTTCTCTCTGTGCTATGAATTTAGTGGGAGTGTACCAACAGCAAATATTACTCTTTGCTGTTCCTACTGGATTTCCATCTAAAGAAAGGAGTGCACATCTCATACAGCATAAAAAAGCATGCACAGCTGCTTAATCAAACACAATAAAAAATATGCTTTCAGTAGTGCCCATAAAACCCCCTAACTTGGTGCTGTCATGGCTCTGAAATCAATTCTTAAAAAGAGAAGGGTTTTATGGAATTAAAAAAAAAAAAAAATCTCAGGTGAGGAGACAACAGAGAAGCCAAACTAACTCAGTGCCACCTTCCTGGCTTCCAGGGGGATGTGGTGGCAAAGAAAAGTGGTTAATCCTGAGTTTTGGAGGGCAGATTATGGTTTTGTAAAGTCTCCTGGACTGCATTTTGCACATGCCTAGAAGCATTCAGAGTTTCCCAAGGAATATCTAATATTGAATATACTGACTGCAGCTGGATTTTTCCAGCATATCAGGTGTTGCAGGTTTTGATGGTGGGGACATTTGGGGAGCTGGTTCTGTCCCCCACATTGTGGGGTAAGAGAGGAGGTGAGGGGCTGCACGTGGCCAGGAGCCAGTGGCTAAACATGTGATCCCCCATGCCAAGGAATATTCAACTCCCACCCTCAGAAAGTTAAACAAATGAAATTAAATCCAGCCTCTAAATCCCTGCTTAGCCAGAAATCACTGCTCTTTGGCAATGTGAAGAAGAAAAATGACTGCTCTGCCAAAATCATCCAGGAAAAGGTGGGAGGGCTGGACGAACAGCCTGATCTTGTATTCACACAGTGCCAGGAGTCCCAGTGGTTATCCCCTTCAGACCCTTAGGAAAACCCAGTCCCTTTGGCACCTCGGGGTCAGTACTTGTGGTTTGGGCCCCGTGCTGAGGCTGTTGTGTCTCTGCTGTCCCCAGCCTGGCCGTGGCTGCCATCCCTGAGGGCCTTCCCATCGTGGTCACCGTCACGCTGGTGCTGGGAGTGCTGCGCATGGCCAAGAAAAAGGTGATTGTGAAGAAGCTGCCCATAGTAGAAACCTTAGGTAAGGCTGCAAAGGGGCCACAGGGCTTGGGCACCTGCCAGGCTCCAAAATCTGAGCTGGGCAGCCACGGGCTGGCCTCGGGAGCCTTGGTCTGATCCAGAAAAAATAAATTTGGAATAGGCTTACCCAGAGCGACCCACTCAGGATTAAATACATTTTCTACCCTGCGTTTCTCACCCTCTTCCCTTATTTTGGTGGTATGAGCACAGGCACATACTTGGAATGGTGCAACCCAGCCCACAGGGAGCAGAGCCCCTCTACAGACACACACTGGGTTAAAATCTTTGTTTCTCCTTCCTCTCCATGCTCTGGGATCCTCCTGCAGGTCCATCCTGTCCACTTCCTCAGTGTCTGGCTAAAAAGAACCTCCCAGCCCCTCAAGCCAAGCTTGGCAGCATGAGTAAAGCCATTTATCCTTCTGCAGGCTGGGTGGCCATCTCCCTGCTCTCCAAAAAGTCACGGAGAGAGGGACAGAGGGGACCTTGAGAAGGTGCCCAGCACATCTTCACAGCTGCGGGGCACAGCCGACCGGGATGGAATGTTCTTCCACCTCCCCTTATCTTCCATTTGTCCCTCACTCCCAGGTGGCTGTACTGCAGGCTTTGCTGCTCTGCCCTGGGTCAGGGCAGCAGGAAGAGGAAGGAGCAGACACAGTGTCTCTTTAGCACCACTCATTAAATGCACAATAAATACCGAGCCTGGTCCGTGCAGTTCCCAAAACCTGCAGCTAAAACCTGTCCTCTTGGGAAACACTGCTATTGTTTGAAGTGCCCTTGTTTGTTCTGCAGTTAAGGAATCTTATCACCCTGATTTTATTGTCCCTGCCCTGACCCAGGACATCTGAAATGGCTTTTCCCTCACGGGGGAACTGGTTCTGGTAGAGGCGGAACTGCAGGTGCAGAGAAGGCGCAGCCAAAACTGTCTGGTAAACTTCTGAAAAGGAGGAAAACAATCCTTTAATTATCAGTAACTGAAAATGAGGCATTGGAGGTCACAGCTTTGCTCTCTGCCAATCCTTCAGAGGTGTGATTCATTTAATTGCAGCCCAATCTGCTTTATTTTGTCTCCAGGCTTTTACCTGGAGGTCATTGTGCTCCTGGGATCTGTGCCTGAGCACTGTGATCACCTCCAGAGCCAGGGAAGATGCTCTCAGAAGGGAGCTGCAGCCTGAGTCTTGCTTTGTATTAATTTCCCCCCTTTTTGGGAGCAGAAACTATCTGGAAAGTGGTGGCTCTGCTGATTCGCCCTTTTGTGGTATTTTGTTAAATGGGCTCTGGAGAAATGTGCTTTACTGGATCAGGATTGGCACAGAGCAGAGCAAAGGGGCAGTTTCTGATCTCTGACTATTTTTGGTAACAGTCTTTAACCCATCTCCTCTCACAGTGCCTTGGTGAGGCAGGGAAGGGCTGCTGTCCCTGATTTAGAGGAGCAAGGCAGAGTGGAAATCGGGTCTGTCATTTTGGAATAGAGCAGCTGCTCTGTTGTGTGATGTTGCAACTCAGAAACGTTGACCAAGACAGTGTGACCCTCTTCAGGTGTCCCCTACCACAGCTCACACCCAAATGATGCTCACAGTGTGCACTCGCATCCTTTCCTGCCCTGTCAGGAACCTCAACCATTTCTTCACCTTCCCTCCCTTCCACCGGCGCAGTTCAAACACAACATCAGTGAAACTTGAAACCCTCTTCCCAGTCTCTGGGCTGCCCTGTCTCTCAGTTCTGACCCAAGCCATCCTGCCCAGGTTGCTGCAATGTCATCTGCTCGGATAAGACGGGCACTCTGACGGCCAACGAGATGACAGTGACGAGGCTGGTGACGTCCGACGGCTGCCAGGCAGAGGTAGGGGCTCAGCAGCGGGTCCAGCCTTCCTGCTGGAATCCAGCACCACTGCATTTGCCTTTGGTTTGCTTACACCCAAACAAGGGAGGCTGGCCCAGCCCCAAACCAAGCAGCTTCTTGCAAAATCCAGGGGTTTTGGGGGTGAGGGTACAAAACCTGCTCAGGTACCACAGAGATGTTCCTTGGCATAACCCGCTGTTCCCTGAAATTACTGTAAGTACTGAAACCTGCCCCTTGCTGCCCCATCTCCTGCCCCATCTCTTATCTGTGATAAGAGCAGCTTCATTCTCTGCTTGGTTCATTCCCCTCTGTGCAGAATGAGAGGAAAATGCAAAATGTGGGGCAGAGGAGAGACAGGGCAGTCACAGGAGGGCAGGGCTGGAACAAACCCAGGGGTGCCACTGCTGCCAAAGGTCTGCCTCTCTCCCCTGAGCTGCAAGAGACTTCTGCAATCACAGCAAACAAGTTCTCTATAGGACAAATTGCCTTATTTTGTCCCTAAAAAGCCATTTTAATGTGATGTTGTCACTGTCTGCAGCCTTTTCTTTAAGCATTGCTTTGAGAGAGGAAGAAGAAGCCCTGCACTCCTTGGAAAAGAGAATTTTCTTGAGCACAGCCCCCTGCACAATCTGCAGTCCAGTCCTGCCTGGCAAAGGGGAGATTTCCCATCTCTCTCTCCCTCCCTCAGGTCAGCGGGGTGGGCTACAATGGAGAAGGAAATGTTTATCTTCTGCCATCCAAGGAGATCCTTAAAGAATTTTCCAACGTCTCCATTGGGAAACTCGTGGAGGTAAGTATAAATTATGAACCTGCTTATCCTAGTTACATTCAATTTTCAGTTGCACAAATAACTTTGGATAATTCGTGTGAAAAAAGCCCACTTTTGTAATTCTAAAATGGACTGTCTTGCCAAAACATTCTCATGGAAAGATTGAGTGTGATGTAATTCCTGAAGCTTAGCAGTGAAAGGCAGTAATCATAAAACATGCAGGGAGAGAACAGAGGCATCAGCATCAGGAGTCAATGATACTCTGAATAAAAATACAATTCTGGCAGAAGAGAAACTAATACATTTTACTCTGTTCAGGTTTTTAATGTGCAGAGATTGTAGATACTAGCCAGCTACACAGTCAGTTTCTAAATTTATGGTGGTGTTCTCTGGGTTTCGTGTCAGCTTTACATAAAATTTTGAACATTCGGCTGTGGAAAATTTTGAACATTCAGGCTAAAGTGGAGTGTTTGGGTGGTGAAATGATCTGAGCTGGATTCTCAAATGGAGATTAGGTCCTGTTTTATTCATACTGCACATTAGAAACAATAGTAGGAGAGACTGAGCTTTCATTTTCATGATCTATCAAACTCACTAGATGTATCTCATATTTTCTTGATGCTAATTTATCCAAAGCATTATATTTTACCAAAGTATTGGTGTATGTTATGGATTAAGTGGCTTTAGAAAACACAAGGGCTGATCTCAAGTGATGCTGCTGCGGGGAAACCTTGTCCCAAAACTTTTGGGACGTGGCTCCTTTCGTTCCCCAATCTTCCAGCATTTAATTTAAGGAGATGAAAAAGCTGTGACCTCAGTAATGACAAGAATATCCCATGTAAACCTGTGCCTCTCTCCAGGCTGGCTGTGTAGTCAACAACGCCGTTATCAGGGAAAACAGCGTGATAGGACAGCCCACAGAAGGAGCTCTCATTGCCCTGGCAATGAAGGTAAGAGCCTTAAAGATTAAAATTCTCCTGCAATTCAAATAAATAAGTAATAAAAGCTGGATTTCTGAGGTCTGGCAGCGGAATGAGGCTGCTTTAAACCCCCCAGACTGGTTTTAGTCCTCCCTCGTGTCCTCTGGCCAGGTGGCTGATGTTACCTGTCCCGGTCAGCCTTTAGCCCTGGACAAACACTTTCCTTGAGCTCCTGTGCTGACAGCAATCATTGTTTGGCTTGGTCAGTCCTGCAGTCAGGCTGGGTAATGCATTTCTTTTGGGCTCAGACAGGACAGCTTTTTTTATTTTGATTTCCAGCACGTGCCAATTAGGAGTCCAGGAGGAAGACAAGAGTTAAAAATGGGCAGGAACAGGCCAGGCCACATTGCATGGCAGAGGGTCACCCTCGTCTTGGGTCACCTGCTGGCTTTTACTTTTTCCTAGTCATGATTATGTAAAACAAGATGTTTTTATGAATATTGCATTCACACTCCTGGGCAGAGCTGTGAAACACCTCAATGTGTCACCTCATGGGTGTCACCTCATGGGTGTCACCTCATCAGTGTCACCCAGCTGTAGCCTCAGCCCTCAGCTGGGCTGTGAAGCACAGGAGGTCCCTGATGAAATGATGCTCCTGAAAACATCTGATCTTACCTCCTGCTTTCAAAGATCCTGACTGTAGAAGTGAATCATGATTTTTTAATATTTTCCTTTTAAACAATGGCATTTCATTTCCCCAGATGCTGAGTTAAAGCTTTCCTCCTGCTCTGGAATTCAGTAGCTAAGGAAGGGCAGAATGTGAGGGAGGTTGTCTTCCCTATTTTTCTTTTTAATGTTTTGGTTTGGGGGGAGCTGGGGACAAAGGTGATCAAAAGCAGCTTCCATTCTCTCCCACTTCACCTGGAACACCCTGCTGGAGCAGGAGTGTATTCATTTGGGCTGAAAGGTTTTGTTGTGAATTGCACTTTGAGTGTAATTCATCAGGAAATAATTCAAACCCACACCCACGACTGACCATTCTGTTATTTGCTGTTTCCTTTCTTCTTTCAAGTCGAGTTGCTGGGAAATAACCCAGGAAAGAAACCCAGAAATCTGCTCAGCCCATTGCTTTGCCATAGGTGCAGGGAATGGACTTGATCCTCCTTCGACCCAGAGCCTCACAAAAAGGCAGGGCAGCTCCCTATTCTTTAAAAATTTGTCAGGAATCAAGCTTCAAACTCCAGTTTAATTTATCCCACACCAGGCACACCAAAAGGAAAAGATGGGTTTGCAATATGAATTTTGCTCCCCTCGTGTTTTCTCCTGAGCTCTGTGGTACCTGACAGGACACAGTCAACAGCCAGTCCTTGTGATATGGAAAATATATCCAGGGTTTGGCAATGCCCAGCCTTACAGTGCTCTTTTTGTTTTACCTTGCTTCAGATGGAATTAGCTGACATAAAGGACATTTATATAAGAAAGAAGGAAATTCCTTTCAGCTCTGAGCAGAAGTGGATGGCTGTGAAATGCACACTGAAAAATCAGGTAAAGCAAACAGAGGCAGGGGCTGGTTTCGTGTTTCTAATTGTGCACTTCAACAATGGGCATGAAATGGTATCTCTTCAGCAAATAATGTTTTCAGGAGTTAACTATGCTGGGAGAAAACAGAGCAAACCTCAAAATTCCCAGCTTGGGTGGATTTTTAGCTCATAAACTGTGTTTGAATGGGAGGAGGGAATAGTTCTCATACAGTGGTTTGAGCAGGAAAACAAAAATCTTTTATCTTTTCAGAGATAACCAACAGGGAGAGACAGGTCTGGTGTTAGGGAGAAAAGGTTGGCCCTTTATCCCTTTCTGGGTTAAGGAGCTGATATTATGCTGTGGTTTAAAAACTCACCAACCTTTTTATTACCAAGCTGTCTGTGAGGGCTGAACATGAAAAATGACCAGAGCAAAAATATCCCATCCTATCCATAATAAATGCTCCTAGGCATCTCTCGAAACAGGTAAAAGGGGAAACAGGATCTTTTCTATCTGCAATTAAAGACATATTCATTTAAAATGTG
Organism: Hylia prasina; assembly: GCA_013397195.1. Lineage (NCBI taxonomy): Eukaryota > Metazoa > Chordata > Aves > Passeriformes > Sylviidae > Hylia > Hylia prasina. The sequence continues at coordinate 274,054 of VYXD01012318.1, read as the reverse complement.
CTCCTTTTTTTGGATCAAGTGTATTCTCTCCTCTCTTTAAAGGATCAGGAAGATATTTACTTTATGAAAGGAGCATTTGAAGAAGTCATCCAGCACTGCACTCTGTACAACAGTGGTGGCATCTCGTTGTCACTCACGCCCCAGCAGAAAGCCCTCTACCAGCAGGAAGAAAAGAGGATGGGCTCCTCAGGACTTCGAGGTCAGTCCTCACTGCTCATGTCCCTTAAGCTTACCTGGCCTAAAACTCCCCTGCTCTGTTGTGGCCAGGATGGGCAGAGGCTCAGTCCTCCCAGAATCGCAGCATTCCGTGTTTGGGTTGAAGGGACTTTAAAAGCTCATCTCATTCCCCCCCCTGCCGTGGTTGGGACCCCTTCCACTGTCCCAGGGTGTTCCAAGCCCCATCCAACCTGGCCTTGGACACTGCCAGGGATCCAGGGACAGCCACAGCTTCTCTGGGCACCCTGTGCCAGGGCCTGCCCACCCGCACAGGGAAGAATTTATTCCTATTCTCCAATCTAAATCTCCCCTGTTTCAGCTGAAAGCCCTCAGTTCTTGGCATCACTTTCATGATCCCTTCCCAACAGCTGTCAGAGTGCCAAGGGCTGTGTCTTATGTCTGCTAGCTGATCTTTTGGGGGTTTTTGCTGGGTATAAACTAGTGAGTTTGAAAGGAGAAAATAAGCTCAGGAAATGTGAATGTTTCTGTTCCATGGAGTGCTGTGATTGTCTGGGATATGCTCAGGGTGCTGCACTGAGAGCTTTGTGCTGGGCCCGACCTCAGAGCTGCTCTGCCAAGTTTTGTTTTTGGAGAAGACAGCAACAAAAAGCCACTTTGAAAAGAGTTCCAAACATGGATTTGGGCAGTGAGATTTCTGTTTGAAGCTCAGTTCAACCCTTTGTTAGTTCCAAATCTCTCAATCTCCTGATCCCAGCTGCCTGTCAGTGCACAGCCCACAAGGGTTTTTTAATATATGTGTCACCTCCTTCATCACCAGAAACATCCCCTCAGCAACATCTCAGACTTTCACACAGTCACACCATTCCCAGGTTGTAAGGAGATGAGAACAAGCCTTGGCTCTGGAGCATGGTGTAGTTCATGCACAGATTCTCCCACCCTGTGTCCTCTGGTTAGGAACTCCTGTGCAGTGCTTGATTTACAACATCCAAATCATCTGCCCTCGTGGCAATGGCAAATTACTGCTCTGAAGGGAAGTGATTAACTCAGGCAGCTGCTGCAGCTTTTGATTCCATCATCAAAGCAACACTGACATGAACCCCTGGCAAAATATCCTTGAGTGATTTAAGAATGATCGAATGATAACGGGTGTGCACCAAGGACAGAAATAAAACGTTCAGAGCTTGGATGTTTACATGATGGGAGTTTCACTGGTTTAACTGAATTTACATTTCACATTTTTAGGTCTAAAAAAAAAAGTGTAAGTTTTTGCAGGAATGCTATTGTTTAACATAGTAGTTTAATAGTGTCTAGTTTAACATAACACTGTCTAGATTTAATCCATCTGCATTTAGGGAAGACGCTGTTGACAGCTTAAAATTAGAAAGGAAGAAATCCTAAGAGAAACATGTCAAACAGAAATGCTCTCATTCAGAGAAACTATTATTTAGTGGACTGAATTTTTGTGTCTATACAAGATCTGATTGTAATGACTAAAGATCTGCTTTTAATGACTTTTTCTGCTGGAAAACAGGCAATTTAATATGCTCTTTAAATATTCCTTTTAAAGCACGAAAATACATCATTAACAATTTACTCTTGTGCTCTTTTTCTCCCCTCTGTTACTAGTACTTGCTTTGGCCTCAGGTCCAGAACTTGGCAAACTCACATTTCTGGGTCTGGTTGGAATCATTGATCCCCCAAGGGCTGGGGTGAGAGAAGCTGTTCGAGTCCTGTTTGAGTCTGGTGTGGCAGTGAAGATGGTCACTGGAGATGCCCTGGAAACGGCCATGGCTATAGGTACCAAACTTTGCTGCTGTCCTGGGGGTCTGTGGAACGTCTGTCACACCAGCCAAGTGTTTTATCCCTCAATAATCAACTTTATCATCGTTTTTGTGTGTGCAGTAGAGGCTTGAAAGGTCACTGAGTTTTTGCTTTTCCATTGAAAGAAACATTAAATGGAGTATAGAGCAGCTACGAACTCTGGGCCGAATTCCAGTAAATTGCTTCCATTATTTTAGCAGCAGCAATGGCAAAATCTCAGTGTAAGGCTCTTAAAAGACACAGATAGCATTGCTAGGATTATAGAATCCACTGATATTTAGAGTGTGAGTACCTCTTCTCTTTGCAGGACAGAATATTGGTCTCTGCAATGGGAAGCTGAAAGCCATGTCTGGGGAAGAGCTGGACCAGCTGGAAGAGGCAGAGCTTTCCTCCACTGTCCAAAATGTAATGGCTTTAATTACATTAAAAAAGCCTATTTCTAATAGCTTCCATCTAATACAAGGTTATATTTTGTCTTTTTGTTTTGTTTTGTTTTCCAGGTTTCCATTTTCTTCAGAACAAGTCCAAAGCACAAACTAAAAATAATAAAGGTACTAAGAGCCTCTGAAATTCACTGTACATCTCACAAAAACAAGGGGGAGGGAGCCTCAGTTCTCTGGATGATCTGGTGCTCCCCAGCAGCATCAGCTCAAACTAAAGCACTGTAAAACCCCAGCTAGAGCACTTGGCACTGATTCTCTGAAGGCACTAGCTGTGGAATTGGACTTGATGGCCCCTGTGGGTCCTTTCCAACTCAGGATATTCTATGAGCCTATGCTTTTATGATTATTCTTGCAAGTCTGGGCCTGGGCATACAAAAAAAAAATAGTGGGGAGAATGATTTCTTGAGGGTTTTACCCCCCTCTTCTAACTTCTGCTGGAGTTGTGAGATTCCCCTATACTCCTGAAAAAAACAGTCTCCTAAATTCTTGGTCTGAGCTTCGTCCTCATTGTGGTGCCGAGTCTGTTTTTACCACGAGTCCAAAAGAGCTCCTGATCTTTCAACACAAAAAGAGCAAAGCAAATTAGCACAGACTCTGAAACTGCCAGCATGGCTTTCCCTGTGCCCTCCCACAGGCCTTGCAGAGGGCTGGAGCCGTGGTGTCAATGACGGGGGACGGGGTCAACGACGCCGTGGCCCTGAAATCCGCGGATATCGGGATCGCCATGGGGCAGGCGGGGACGGACGTCAGCAAGGAGGCTGCCAACATGATCCTCGTGGATGATGACTTCTCAAAAGTCATGTAGGTTGAGAGGTTTTCTTACCCTTCAGCTCCTTTCTGCCTGCCCGCTGCGGCAAGCCTGTTGTGTGAGGAGGTCTGGGAATGGAAGTGGAGAGCCCCAGGGCGGCTCTGACTCGTCTTTAGTTGTCTACATGGCCATGACTTTCCTTCCAAGTGGAGCTGACTTTCACCTGAAAGCCCTGGCTTCTCATTGCTGTAGCTGACTGGGGATCTGAGAGCACCCAGAAGTCTGGGTAGATCAGAGCTTTTTTTGGTCAAAATTTGGACTCGGTGATCCTAGAGGTGTTTTCCAACCTTTATGATTCTACCTCATGCTCTGCCTCATCCAGGAAGCGCAGAGGAAAAACATAATTTGCAATGCTCTGTTGGTTCATAACAACAGAGAGAGTGGGCAGGGTACAGTGAGTCTATAAATAGGTCCCAGGCCTGCTTTACGAACCAAAACCTGGCCACGTGACCCAGATTTTCAGATTTATTCACTGCTAAAGGAATTGTAAGTGAGAAGCTGCACTGACAACCTCCTCCTGAGCTGGGCTCTGGATTTCCACTGAAATAAGGGCTACAAAAGAGAGTTTGTGTTTTGAGTGTCAGGGGGAGCTCAGTGTAAAACTGTATGACTGCTCTTCACTTAATAAACTCCCCTTTCCCTTCCAGGAATGCAATAGAAGAGGGAAAGGGAATATTTTACAACATAAAAAATTTTGTCCGGTTCCAGTTGAGCACGTAAGTTCCTGTTTGCTTCAGCTCCTGTGAAAGCACCTTCAGGGTGAGGCCCTGCAGAATAATGTTCTGTGCTTTGCAGGAGTATTTCAGCCTTGAGCCTAATTACCCTGTCAACAGTGCTCAACCTACCAAATCCACTCAATGCCATGCAGATCTTATGGATCAACATTATCATGGACGGGCCGCCAGCACAGAGGTACGGAAGAGTCCACTGAGCAAAATAATCTTGGGTTTAATGGGTCTGAATTTGGCCTAGGAACACAAAGGGTTGTGATTCCTCATCAATCATCAGTGGTTCAATAAGCTGCACTTTTGTTCTCCCCTGGTCTTTCAAAAAGTACTTCACATTTACTTGAGGTTTTCTGTATTTTCCTGTTTTATGGTGGAATCACTTAACTGTTCCATTCTTTGACTAGGAATGGTCTGTTACCCTCAAAGCATCACCTGCTGGTAGAATGGCCAGGGAATAGTGGGGATGTGCCCCAAAATCACAAGACTTAGGAAGCTCATCCAACTGCTAATTACAACTACAGCTAATTACAATTACAGCTTCCACATTATGCACCCTCTCACAGTTAGCTCTCACTCCGGAGTGGGATATTGGTCTGATGATCTGATGTTATTTTAGCAGCTCAAGACCTTGGGTATTAGTGTCATGGACAAATTTGGGGGTTATGTCACCTTGATTGAATATTCACGCTGTGTTCCAAAGAACTGCATCCTCCAGCTCCATCCTGGTTTCTCAGGATGTCCATTTTGGGACACCCTGCATTAATTACCACATCCCTCTGCTTCTCTTGGAGGCAGCTTGGGGGTTGAACCTGTTGACAGGGACACCATCAAGCAGCCCCCCCGGTGCATCACAGATACCATCCTCAGCAAATCCCTGATCCTGAAAATCTTCATGTCAGCACTCATCATCATCAGTGGAACCCTCTTTGTCTTCTGGAAGGAGGTGAGGGAAATCTGCACTCGGATCCTGTTTCCATCAGGGCGGGTGGAGCACACAGTGAGGGCACTTTCTGAAGGACACGAGAAGGACTTTTTGGAATCCATCCCCTGGGAAGGATCAGTGTGGGCAAAGGGCTGAGAAAGCAGCATCAGCTCCCAGCTCTGCTCCTGCCTCCCCCTGTTACCTCCAGTTTGCTCCTTCCAATCTAGAATGGGAAACCTGTTACTTGATGTGGCATCAATACTTTAAGGGACTTTTCACCTCTAGGTTTCCATTTTCCCAGCAGAAAATGCCAAGTACAATGGATTGCTGTTGGTACTTTAAGTTTCAGTAATTTAGAATGTTCTTTACTCAAAGTCCACATCAGTTTAAGAATTTAAAATACTGTTGATAAGATCATAAACTTTAAAATTAGCAAAGAGAACTGAACTACCTACAGTAACTAGAACTAGACTTACTCCTTTGTTTTACTACCCTTTGATTTGACTGGCCTCATTAAAGAGAACATTTAATTCTTCTATTGAATTGGCATATTTTTGTAAGGTTAAACTAACCCCTGAATTTTTGTGCACTTCCAGAATCCAAAAGGGGGCATAACTCCTCGAACCACAACCATGACTTTCACCTGTTTTGTGTTTTTTGACCTCTTCAATGCCCTCACATGTCGCTCTCAGGTGAGATGGCTTTGTCAGCAGTAATTTCTTGTCTCAAATCACAAACATAAACATTAGAATACCAGCATTTTGCATAGTAAGGGTTTTTTTTAATGTTATTTAAAGCAGTATGATTTTTATCAACTTTTTATATAGATAAAATTATCCATCACAGTGCAACTATGCTTTCAATTACACAGCTCTAAGTTAGTGTTTATGTAACTTAAAAAGTAATGGAGATGAAATGTAAAGAAACAGGGTGACATTTAGACCCAACAAAGACTGGGAGAAGTTAATTTTTAATTTTTTTTTCCCCCTTTTCTAGACAAAGTTGATATTTGAAATTGGCTTTTTCCGAAACCGCATGTTCTTGTATTCCGTGCTTGGGTCATTTTTGGGACAGCTGGCTGTTATCTACATCCCTCCACTGCAAAAGATCTTCCAGACAGAGAATTTAGGAATGTTAGGTAAGTTGCAAAATAAATAATGGTTTGTTGGTTTGGTTTTTTTTTCCTTAAAGTGACTTTAGAAAGCAGATGCTGTTCCAGTTTGCTCTGTTAGCTCCCAACACATCACTGGTAGGGGAAATCAACCAACAGCTCCTATCTCAGTGCATTTACACAGAGCTGTACCCAAATAGTAGTAGTAGTTCATATTATCCCAGCTTAGATTCCTAATTTTGATTGACTGCACCTAAATGCAAGTAAATTGAGACATGCCAAGATTTTCCAGCTCTGTGTGATGACATTTCTCAGACCATTATGCATTTCCCTTTGGAAAGAGCTGGGTTAAACTTCAGTTTCCCAGCTGAAAATGCAACACAGATTTTAATTTAAATCAGCAAATTGCACCCTCCCACACCGTGTTACATCCACATCAGGCTGTTGTCATGAGCAGGGGGCAGGGATCCCAAATGACTCCTGTTTCCACCTCCAAGGGGACTGTCCCAGCTGTGGGTGGCCCTTCTCTGCTGCACTGGTGTCCCCAGTTCTCAGCTGGCAAGGGCACAGCGAGGCCACGCACCCAGGGGTTCAGCAGCACAATTCCCAGCTGCAGGAAGGCCCTGGGCTGGGATTCCTGCCCAGCTGAGCTCTCCTCCACTCTCTCCTCTCCCAGACCTGCTGTTCCTCACCGGCCTGGCTTCCTCAGTGTTCGTCGTGTCCGAGCTGGTCAAACTCTGTGAGAAGCGCTGCTGCCACCCAAAGCACACAAAGGGACACCACAACTGACTGAGACTGCCCTAAAATACACCTGGAACAGAGCTGTGAGGCTGGATTATCCCAGTCCAGGGCTTTGTGACCCACACATCCTTCCTGAAGGTACTCACGTGCAGCTGTACCAACAGCCCTCACACCAGAGACTCCTGTACCCACTCCTGAGCTGTCTGCAGAAACCTCCAGGGAGCCTCCTGGTTATATTTTTGTAACACTGATCTGTATTCCAGAAGGCTGTGCTAGTCCCAGACAAAAGAAGTTTCACACCTGTACAGAAAAAAATCTATTGTGCATAAACTGAAATTTTATTTATTTAAATCAAAATCATTTTTATTAATAAAATCTACTGACAAGTATTTGAGTGAGACTCGTGATTTAGACATGTCCTTTAATGTTTAATTAGAAGAGTGGAAAAGACCTGCCTTGAAGCATTTCTTTTCCTTCAGTTTATAGTGTTTGTGGACTCCCAGATATCCAGGCTTGACTCAGCAAGACTTTCAAGGGGAGCTGTCAAACAGAGCAGGGAGCTGAAGTGCCCACCCTCAGCTGTCAGTTTTTGTACCTGTGTGACTGACAGGAGAAAAAGGGAAGGCTGGTCAGACCCAAAGCTCAGCAGTGGATGGATTTAATGGGAAAGGGACTTGTTTCCACAAGATCCTGAGAGCAAAGATGAGTCAGGAACAGAGCAGGGATGTGGAGCTTGGCAGTTGGGTCAAAACTGCACAAAAGGGACTGAGCTGCTCAGATCACAGCTAAGCCCACAGCTGACAAAAGCTTTCTGGACATTTTTAGGTGCATGAGCATGAAGCCCAGATTTCCAAATCATTAGGTTCAGGTTAAAAGAAAAACTGAGTCTCTCCCAAGCCCATCTTTTACATTTAAAGAACAATTTGGAATAATCCCATCTGCTGGTTGGATCAGTGGCATCCTAGTAAATAATGGTTCACTGAGACATTTCCTGAAATGCCAGCGTCAGTTTTCTTCCTGCTCCAGCTTAACACCTTCAAAGTGAAGAGGAAGAGTCTCAGACACAAACTTGTCAAAAAACTACCATTTCAGAGGTCACAATGCTATGCTGATAGTCACAAGATGAAGTTTAAACAGGATTATAATTTGGATTCATAGTCTAGAAACAGCTATACTGATACTCATTAAAAATCAAAGAAAACCTGGCCACTGAAATATTTTGGGGGGAGAGTAGCTTTCTACAATTCAGTTTTATTTTTTTATACCCTTGCAGATGGTTTCAGTTCTCAAAAACAAGCTTCTGCCTTGTCATGGAAGGAAAATAAAGTCTAGCTGTTTATGTTTAACTGTATAAATTCAACTGTCTCCTCCTGAATGCCATCCACATGGGAGTGTTTAATAGGCTTAGTCACTGCTAAGTGAAAAAAGACCTCTGAGGCTCATGGTGAGAGCTGGAGAATGTTCAAACAAAAGCTGCTACCACCACACTTACAGACAGCAGCATGTACTTACTAATCCTTACACTGTGAAATTTAATATCATTCATATATATGGAGGAGAAAACTATATAAAATATCAGTGCAATTGTTCTGATGCTTCTTCGTTTTCTGTGTGTTACGAACTTGGGAGGTTATTTGGTTTCTCTAAGCAAATACAGCATAAAAGGGCATTTACAGGCCTTTCACAGCACTCTCTGTACTGGAACAAAGAGCATATAAATGCCCCAAGCATTAGTTCAGGTACTCTACAAAACACACAGTTGAGCCCCAGGATGCCTGGCTGGAGTGATTTCTTCATGCTCTCCTTCCAAGGCTAAGTTCATATTGTTTATATGGTTATTTAAACTTAATTTTTAAAAATGAGACCTACGTTAAGGCACAAGTGCAGATTGTTCAGAATATTCAAATCTGGCTCCCTATGAAAGGTGTGGGGGGAAAAAAACTCATGCAAGAAAACACCAAGGGAAAGAATTTTAAGGAAGGCCACATGAGCAGAAATGATTGAATTCTATTGTTTTTCCCTAAGCTGTGAAGAAGACAAACTCATGTCAGGACCAAGGGGATTGGACACAGTCCTTTTCTTCAAGGAGAAAGAGTGACAATCAGAGACACTGATAGCCAAGCACTTGTTGCTGAGTTAGAAATTACAGCCCCTGGTAGAAATCAGGGTTATTTTTGACAAGTTAATTACACATAGAATTAGTAAGTTCAAACTAATAATTACTGAGAGATGGGAACTAATTCAAGTAGAAAAAGTCCTGTTCATAAGAGACCTGCCAAAACTGGTGCTGACTGGTGAACAAACCCCAACACCTGCATTTCACATTGTGGGCATTCTTTTCCATAATAGAGTAATGATTCCTTACACAGAAATAAAGTGTGCAGCAATCTTCTTTAAACATTTTACAGACATAACCCTGATTTTTATTTCTTTCACAAGGTATCTGCAGATCCCATTCTCAATTAACTGTGGCTGCTTCTTACTCAGCCTTTTTTAGAGCCTGACCTTTTACTCCAGTCTCACGAGGCTGCTAAAGAATGCACCTTCTCCAGAGAATTCTGCTGGAGGTATGGCCCATCTTTAGGATAAATATTGCTCCAATGATTCTGGTCTAAGTTTAAACAGCAACAGAGAAGTTTCTGCAGAAACAAAGTGAGATGCACTAGGGATAGTGTAGTACTATAAAACTTGTTGCTTTGTAGCTATCCTGAACACCCTACAGCTCACATGGAATCACCTACTGAAAATCTGACTTAGCTTGAAATTTAATGCCTTAACTGAAGCAATGCAAATTAACACAGCCTTCATATGGCATCACGTGGATTATTCTGTGTCCCCCAGTGTAAGACATCATTACAGTTTGTAACCTTTGCTGTCTAATTTCATTGCATGCAAATAAATATGTGCAGCTGAGGTATAAGAGCTTTAATCAGTGCCTTGAACAGGCTTTATAAATATATAACTATGCACATGTCAATTCTCCAGGACAGAAAGCCATATTGTCAATAATTTTGCTGCTTTTAATTCAGTGTAGAAACATGATTTGTGGGGAATGAAAGCAGATTCATATTTAGCTAGAGCTCAGCCATGGCTAATGATTATGTCCCCAGTTAATTTTTCTGTCCTCCCCAGACAAAACCCTTCAGGCAGAATAATGCTTTAGACCTAAATATTACACAAGTACAAGGCTTGAGCTTTGTCCCAGACAATTAGGTAAATTCAAGGGGAGAAAAAAAAAGGAAAGATATCTCGTCCAAGAAACATCATCACCACTTGAAGCAAATAGAAGTAAAGGTTTTTCATGTTCCTGTGGCTCCTTTAGCTCTCATCATCACCATCTTCATCCTCTTCCATGGGCTCCCGCAGACCTTCGCTCTGGCGGCTTTTTCCAGCCATTTCCAACAAGGCCTGAGCCTGAGGGTCCACATCCAGGATGCTCTTCTTACCTTTTCTCTTCAAAACAAAATAAAATACAGTCAGTTTAAATGTCAGTATCAAGCTAAAGGGAAGGGACACACTCAAAGGTCTCGAAGTGATGTGGTCTGCAAGCTTGACGCAATGGAGAAGATGTATTTGCAATTTGAAAATTCACAAATACATCAAATGCTTTTTACTGCTGCAGCTACATAAAATAGCCATAAACTGTTCCTAAGATGACAGTGAGCTATTTCAAGTTTATTCAGGTTACAAGCCATCCAGGACATCCTGGTTAACCTCAGGCTGAAGTGCTGACATGAAGTTTTTAAAGAAGAGATCCAGTTACAAGCCAACATTTTCTGTAAACAGTTTGCTCTGTTTCTACTTAGAGCTACGTGTCCAGGGAAGTCAGGGCATATGAATTTAGTATGAAAAGAAGTAAAAATTAAAAAGAAATCATTTTTAAACCCCCACCAAACTGTACAGACCAGACAATTTAATAAGAGAATAAATTGCAGGGATAGAAGAGGCTGGAGAGAGGGCTCCTACTTGTTCCCAAAAATAAACCCAGATTGGCACAAACCTATTCACATAAATTTATGGTAAAACAATAGTAAATTTAAAGCTACTGATAAAGAAAGCTTTTGGGTCTCTTCCTGAACTACAGATTAGACTTCACTTGAGAATTTCCAATGCTTTTAGAAACTCTGGGTTTTAGTGAACCACTCCAAGGAGGCCACTCCTGGAGACCATTCCTCAATACTGAAAAGGCCTTTTGAAATTCAAAGTTTTGCTATTCTGGCTCTATCACCTCATGGCTCCTGATACTATTTCTTGTTGACACCCTCAATAATTCCACTACAGTTTTGCCATTTGGTGCTACAAAACACATGGAACCACAGGTAAAGAACATGTTATTCACTACTTAGTGCTTAAACAGAAAACTGCAATCATGAGCTTTGCATTCACATCTCCTGTTCCAAGCAGGACACAATTTCACAGGTTCAATTCACAATTTCACCCACCCCTGCACTCTCAGGAGCGTCTCCCACTGCCCAGACTTCCATGGCATCCAGTGTAAAATCCTCTTTGGCTGACAGCTGGGGGCTGTTGTAGGTGGTGCACCGAGGTTTGGCTTTGCTGTGGCCCTTCCCATAGTCACTGTCTATCCAGAGCCCAAAGTAGCCATGCTGTCCACCCATCCCCTGTGGAGGAAAACAGCACATTAAACACATCCTGCACAGGGGAAACAGACTGGGAAAGTTAGGAAACCTGGGAATAAGGTGCTGTGGTCACTATTTACGCCACATTTCTGTAGGTAGGTGAAAAAAGGGGATTCTGAGTGAAGCTGGGCCTCTGTACCCACATCTATTATTTCCTGAATACAACTAAAAATCTACCTGAGTGATACTGCTCTACCTCTGTGCTTCAGAGAATACAAATATCTGTGACTTGTGCCAGAAATTAAGCTCATGGCTTTTGTTTATTGACTATCAGCAGTTCCATTTCAAAGAGAGTGGCAGTGCTCGGGTTTGCTGCCTCCTTTCCATTCAGGAAAGTATCTACAGAAACCAATAATGTAACTTGATGCTGTTCACTTTCTCTAGAGCAAATGAATTCCAGCCTGCTGCAATTCCCAAAGTTATGGGCACATAATGCTCCTAAACTGTAAAGCATTTCCAAGACAGGTGGTGTGTTGCAGCTCTGTAGAAACTCCTCTGCATCTGGAGAGCTCATTTGTGAACTTGAGTAGGAGGAGCTCCTGCCATTGTCACCACACAGCAGCAGCAGCCACTTGCAATGTCTGCACTCTTGTTCTGCTGGGATTTCTCCTCCATAATTCCAAAAGCAGCTGGTGGGCAGGGAGAGCAACCAGCAGAAAAATCCTCAGTTACACACATCACTGTTTCGTGCTGCTTCAGGCACACAAATTTCCTCAGAGAGTAACAAGTGAAATAAATCTGCTCTCAGAAAGGAAAAAAACCACAGAACACTTCCAAACGCCAGCCACAAATCCAATTTCCAAATCAGCATTTCTGAATACTTACAAGTCCATTTGGCATAGTCTGTTGGCCATGGTTTAAATACATGTAGTGGTCATTGTACCCTGTGTATGTGTATACAGCCAGAGTGGGGAAAACAGAGAACAAAAAGCATCTGTTGTCACCTGCAAACAGAGAAGCACCTCAGGTCAGACAAGAGCTCAAGCAAAAACTTGCCTACAAATAAATGAGAAAAAATAATTTAAGCTGAATAATTTGAAGACACCAGCCCCCATCTCAGAAAGCTGGTAGATCTCCCATCAAGATTTAGATCTATTTTTTATTCTCAGTGAACTCTGTGCAGGCACAAAAATCAGCACACTTACAGGCTGTGATCAAGGGCAGAGTCAGAGGCACCACTAGGACATTATGTCACTGTCACCTGCCTCAGACTGCATTGTATCACCTAGAACTGGCCAGCTGACAGATCTGTAAAAGTGGTGTGAATGCAGACATCACAGTTCTGACTACACTGATGCATAAATCAGCCCAGAGTCCATGATTTAGAGCAATTTTCACCATGCCCAGTTCAGGACTCAAGAGGCCCCTGAGGTGTGCTTGCCCTGTATGTTCTATATGTTTCTCTATCAGGAAAAAAATACAAGGAAAGGGATGTGTAATCAGTGTAAAATAATATTATACTAGTCTGAACTGGTAATGTTCAAATACTGATTTAGGACATGAAATGAGGTTCTAATGTAGGCAGTGAGGACTTCCAGAGACACCAAATACCCACAGCCCATGGTTTTTTTTTCACAAATCCATCACAAACATCCTTTCCAAAGAGCTCTTCAAAAACCCTCTCTTCTCCCCCTAAGTTTTAAGGGAACAAGAAGTTTAGCTTGTCCAAAGAATCCTCTGGCTGCTGGATTTTAGAAGGGGAACAAAGACAGTGCAAAAATGGCAAGAGGAGGCTCAGGTGTTCCTGATGGAGGACTGCCATCCTGTGGACAAATTATTTAGACACTCATTCACCATCCGTGCTCTACTTCATTCACTTGCATTTAATTTTCAACCTAAGCAGCTACACAGTTTGATAGATTTCCCTGAAAAGTTGTTCTGTGGTCAATAAGTCCTGCAATTTTAAGTGTCTTATAAAATAACAAACTATAAATATTAATCAGCAACATGCCTGACAGCTATGCTAAGAATAACTCTGCATGTGTTTTATGTCCTTTGAAAATTAGTGTTATTTTTGCCACAGAGAAATTCACTTGGAAGTGTAAGAAACACTTTGTGCCATTAAAGGGACAGTATCCATTAAGGGGACAGGACTCTTGTGCCTGTACAAAAACCAGGGAATTTACCAGAGATACTAAAGAAAGAAAAGTGAGTTTTACCTTGAAACTGTGGTTTCACCTCCCAGGAGTGAGATGCAAAGCCACCAAAGAGGAAACCATCCAAGTCCCTTATGATCACTAGGCAAGGGCCTTTGTTCACTATGTGGGCACACAGCTGGGAGAAGCTTTCCCCGTGGAGCCTGGAGGAAAACAACAGCTGCCACTTGTGCTGCATCTCTGCAGGCAGGTGGGAGTTGATGTAGATGATGGCTGGGATGTCAAAGAGACTGACAACTCCTCTTCCTTTGATGCCTTTGCAGTGAGGAACCAGGTTGAGGATGTCGTTGGTTTGGTCTGGGAGGGAATGCAGGACGTGGAGGCCTTGCCTGATGACAACGCTGAGGAAAACTGAGATCTGGGGAACTCGGTACACCCAATCCTCAATGACACCTTGGTCAAAATTTGTCTCCAGCAGCTGAGAACCCACAGGTTTTGTCCCATCTAAAGAATAAGACACACAGGGACAGGAAAAATAATCAGGTGATTTTTAAGTGTAAACATAATATTCCATTATTGTAATGGACAGAAAACCACGTATGCAAGGAGCCAGGAACAGTAAAGTGTCAACTACATTAAACAAATGCAACCACAGAACTGAGAAACAGTTACCTGTGGCATTCTTTGGTTGGACTGTCATGATTTAGAAACACAGACTCCAAGCTACAACTCAGGAAAAATTCTTTCCAAGACACCAAAATCTGTTATTATAAGATAGACCTATGCTTTATAAAAGCACATAGTCAAAAATACATGATAAATTTTATTTAAATAATTATTATTTAGATGCCCATTCCTATCATTTGCAAGTCAGGTATTTGTAAAATAGACATGTTCCACAATAAACTGGGACTTCAGATCAAATCTCACCTGAATTTGGGGGGGAAAGATGGTAAGGTTAAACAAATAAAATTCCAATGTCATTTTCTAAGGACTAGAAATTTTGGTCTCCCTTTAAATTCAAAGATGTGACCTAAAGAGAGAAATTCTCATGAGGTCAGTGATTGCACAAGCTTGGGGATATATTGAATCAGGGCTGCTTACCTGGAAGTTTCAATTCTGAGAGCAGCTCAGAAGCCAAAGCTTTGACTCCGCTTGAAGAATCCCTTGTATTCTCCAAACTCCAACCTTTCAGCTCCTTCCTGTAGCTCAGTACGTGGACTACAGATGTGATCAGATCCTCTGTGAACTTAAAAGATTAAATTATCACCATTTTGGTATTTCTTAAGTGAAATTTCCAAGAGCTTCAAAGAACCATCTGAAGATAAAGTCAAGCAGTAGTGATGCTGTAATCCCAAAAGCAGGAACATCTCTTGCCAGGACAAGTCAGGAACTACAGAAATGCTATTTCAGTGTCACAGGCCTTGAAAAGGATCCTTTTCCAAGACATTTCATACAAGTTACTTCACAAAGCACCTCCATAAAATAGGGGATTGAAAGAGGGAGGGGAGGGTCAAGTTTTACAGTGTAGGAGCTGCTAGTGAATTACTGTTCTGTGATATCTCAAAAGCTACATAGTTGATCCTGCAACTAAAGCTCTAGAAGGGATTTTACTCAGTTCCTAGAAGCACCAGCCACACCACAGCCCTTGCTGGCTCTAAACTACAGCCCTGCTCTCTTACTGTCCCCCCAACACACATTTAACTGCTCTTGGATTACCTCTTGGATTTGTTTGCCCTTCAGAGGCCCTCCTGTCTTGGCGATCATTCTCATTATTATGCTAATCTTCTCGTCTGCATTCCCTTTTAAGAGGTTTGACATAAAAATTACGAACTGCTCCTTAGCAATCTGTTCACTGAGCCCGGATGATTTGCCAGGCAGGTCAATGCTTTTCATCCCACTGTACAACCGAGCAGTCATGGGCTCTGGCAGGGGCTCCCGGGTGTGTGCCTGCAGTGAGAGAAACAGCAAACAGCACGTTTGACAAGTGAAGAATAACTGAGGTACTCCAGTTAATCTGTGCTGACATAAAGCCTGTTGCAGTATCAGCAGCAAACTTTTGTCAAAGAACTGCTTTGCCAAGAGAAAAACTGAAAATCTCTTACGGTGTTCTTCCAGGAGCGCCATGGGCTTCAGAAAAATCAGCACTGTAAAGTCTTAATAGGATATTAGCAAAGGGTTTCTAGGTGATAACTCTGGTGCAAAGGTTTACAGCTCTGCCAGTTAAACGTTCAAAATTGTGGTTTAATTCTGCTTTCCATAGTGCAGCTCACTTGAAAACAAAGTGAAGCGTTTTCCACATCTCAGTTTTGGCCTCGAGGCAGTGTTTAACCCCACATACACGTGCAGAAACAATCCTGGAAAATCTCCCCTTGCATAGCAATTAATTGAAGCACACCTGATGTTTAAAAAGCATCCCTGGTGTTAAGAGAGTCAAAATCAACACTTATTCATTGCATGCTTGGCCCTTTGAAGTGAAATCTAGCTGGAATATATCATCACTCATCACAGCTCTGTGGGAAGTATCTGCACTGGATTCAACTTCCAGAGTGCTCAAGATAATGACACAGTTTAACAATAAATCATCTCAAATACATGCATAGATGAGGATGTGATTACCCAGTGCCCTCACTGTGCACAGAGATGTGCTGCAGACCTGACCTGCCTCCTCCACACGGGGTAGCTCAGTGGGGACCGTGCTGAAATCAGTGGAGCCCCAGCTGCCTAAAAGCCCAACTCCAGCTCCACTGCTGCTATTACTGATTCCTGGCTCAATACCACCCTTGGGAAGCCACCTGGGCTGCTCCTATTTGCTGTTAATGGCTGTTGCTGGGCATGAGAGCTCCAATATCCTGAGCTCTGTGCTGCTTGCACTGACGTCAGGGCTACAGCTCCCATTGATCCCAGCAGCAGCAGAAATAGCAGGCACAGCCTTTCACATCAGAGTGCTCCACAGCGAGGGAGGGACGCTCACAGGGGGTACAGCTGTCTTTGAGAGGCTTTCTAAAAATCCTACATGAGCCTGAAGTGGGAGAGGCAGCAGGGAACACAACTAAAACATTATACTCAAGGGTTTTTTACTTCACACTGCTGGATTACCTACCCACTCCCTACCTAATCCCACCACTTCACTGTGCTGTCTCATTTTGCTTCAAGCTGTTTCAAAGAGCGGACCTGGGGTGCAAAAAAAATGAGATGTGTAAAAAAGGAATCCTTAATAACCATCTAACTCACACCTCTGACAGCTTAGAACCCTTTTTTTAAAAGGGCTTCAGGAAATTATCAAGAGGTTCCTGCTCCACCTGCTTCCCAAGCTATGCAGTGCAGCCTGTCCTTTTACAGATGTGTACCCTAAGCAGAGCACAGGAGATGATGCTTGGGGCATCTTTGTTTTTGGATCAAACCTGTCACATCTCAGTCCAGGCATGAGCATTGTCATCTACAAGGCAGAAATGCCACTGCCATTCTCCCTGCACCTCCAGGAAGTCTTCCAAAGGATTTTAATTTAAGCTGGCAAACAAAAATGCAGGAAGGGAAAAGGCAAATGCTCATCAAAGATCACACTGATCTAGAGCAAAGCTAGAAAGAGAACTTCTGTCAGATCCCAAACAATGAAGAGGCACCAAGGACGCTGGATGAATTAGTGCTGAAAAACCAGCGGGAACATCATTTCCAAACTTGGTGTTCCAAAAATTGGTGACAGCTCACAAACAGGCAGGCTGCAGGAAGGCTGAAGCTGCTCTGTATGCACAGGCACTGCTGAACACCTTAAAATAACCTGCTGCTTTCAATGAGTTTTAATTTGATTCCATTATCTGCGTAATATATATAAAACTGCACTTTACCACTACATTCATTTGGCCACTTAGTTCCTGACTAGCTGAAGTTATTAAGGATCCTAATGACTCATTTTTCTCTTTTCTTGATTAGAAAATGAATGCAAAGTTAATCAGAAGCATAATGCATGTTAATCAGCAAAAACAGGGAGCCACAGCTTAATCAAGTCAAATTGAATTCTCTCCTTTTAGTACAAGTGAAGAGATTAGAGACAGTGATCTGTCAAGGGAGACAGGCATAACCAAATAGTAACTGACTTTGTGACAGCTTCTCAAGACAACCTGTAAATGATCCCACACTACAAACTCCAGGGATAAAAATATTCTTTCCATTTTCCATGTCTCTGTGAAAATATTTCCATACACCCCAACTTACTTCAGAATCAGCAAAGCTGCAAATGGACCCAGAAGTTCAATTTAAGAGATAAATGCAAACTGGAAAGTCACTACTCTGGTTAAACTGCAAGAAAAAGTTAAATATCCATCCTGCCCCGAAATATGAAAAATTAAATTCAGATGAGGAATCCTTAAAAAATACCACATCTTTATAGTTTATTTCTGGAATTCTGTTCAATGCACTACCTCCCAGCTATATCACGAATAACAGATTGTCTTGCCTGTAGTGCTGCCAGAGTCACAGTTTTCTTTGCAGCTTTGGCATTTTTTGCTCCAGCTGAGCCACTTGATCCTGACAAGGCATCGAATAGTCCATCAATGTCAGACTGCTCCTCAGGAAGAAATCTGGAGAGGTGGTTCTGATAGGCATTGCTTTCAGCATTCCCCATCTTTTCAACCTGAATCAAAGAAAAAAAATATCAAAAGAAACATTAAACACAAAAAGGTATCACAAGGGCCATGAAAGGCACATCAAACAGACTAACATACCAGTGCAAGCTTTACAAGAAGAGCAAATTAGCAGCCTTACAGGAAATTATTAAAACTACTGTTTAGTCTCTGAATTCACCAAGGCTCAATGAACCTGGAGAACATCTGTGAACAATAACTGTGCTTTAAAAGCTGACAGTCTGACAGCTCTTGGCTAAAACCACCCTGGCCACCAATGCAAACCTCAGTCAAGTCTCTATCAAATGGAAAAACCAATATGATCTAACAGTTAAATTAGTTTAGACAAAGTCACCGTGAGTTTGACAGCTGGAATACATCCCTAACATGAAGGGGAAAGCCTGATAATGGATTAGTTATGACAGATTATGCTGCATTTTCTGGTGCATTAAT
The DNA here is from genome assembly GCA_013397195.1 of Hylia prasina. Lineage (NCBI taxonomy): Eukaryota > Metazoa > Chordata > Aves > Passeriformes > Sylviidae > Hylia > Hylia prasina. The sequence continues at coordinate 255,495 of VYXD01012318.1, read as the reverse complement.
GGACTGAACCTAAGATTGCCAATATGATGTGACACTAAAACACCATCACTGCAAAGTCTCGGAAAATCACGAGAGTGAGGGGTTTTTTTGTGGACACTCTATAAAAATAATTTGAAACAAAGGAACAAAAACAAAGGAATACAATTCAAAAAGCATTAAAAACACATATTCATACAAAACCAATAAATCAGCCATTGCGAGTTGGTAGCCACAGAACTAAACGTGGCGACGGGGGGGTTGATTTGGCATTTCTTTGTTTGTTTTACACTTTTAGTGGTTCAACTATTTCTCTCAAGGTCCCAGGAGTCACCTGCATTAGAGACTTGATTTTTAGTGTGGTCGGGGCCATGTGCTCTGCCTTTCTCCCTGGAGCAGCACAGCACACACCTCACAGCACCTGAAACCCCAAACTCCACCGTGACCGCAGCGACAGCCACCACTGCCAACAGCCTTCCCATCTGCATGGGGAACACACAGGTCTGCGGTCACAATGGGAGAATGATCAGATATGGAATAAAAAGATCATTTTGTAGGGTTTTTTTTTCTGCAAATTCTATGTCCTTCCTGACACTTCTCTTTTGTAGACGCGCCCATCACGCAGCCCTTCAGCCGCCTCCGAAGGACACTCTGTTGAGCCCAATGCAGCGTTTCTGTCGTTAACTTTGTTTACCGTACATAAAAGGCCGGGTTGTGGCTGCTTCACCTTCAGGCCTAAAGCCTTGTTTGCCTGAGGAAGATGCCAATCGTGGTGCAAACACCGAGGGGTGAATGGAAACCACCGTAACCTAGAAGACAGACCGTGGAAGTGCTGTTAATTTAAGCAGCGAACCGCTGGATAAAGGGGGTCCTCGAAAGGTTTATTCCCGGCGCGCCCAGCCCAGCTCAGCCCTGCCCATCCCTCCGCGGCCGGTGGCAGCAGCTCCCCGCCCCATCCCCGTGACGAGGCGGAGGCAGAGCTGAGGCGAGCCCCCTGCCCGCCCCTCGCTTACCGGCAGGGCGGGCT
>VYXD01012318.1:219334-254384 GCA_013397195.1 Hylia prasina | reverse complement strand
CGGGCAGGGAAGGGATGGTGGAAGTGGAGGAGCAGGCGAGGAGCATTGATGCTGTCGCCGCGATGCGGAGAGGACGGGCGGGCGGGCGATGCCGCAGCCCGCAGTGGAAGGCGGTGAGAAGGCAGCCTGAGGGCTCCGGAGACCAGCGAGAGCGCGGCCAGCCCCGCCTCCGTAGGGGGTTCCTCAGCCCTGAGGGGATCCTTCTCTCTAAGGGAACGCTTTCCCATGAGGAAATCCTCGTTTTTGTGGGAACACACTACCCTGAGGGAAGTTTTCTCCCCGAGGAAGCCCTCCTTTTTGATGGAAGCCTCCGCCCTGAGAGAAGTCTCCGTTTTGAGGGGATCGTCCACCTTGAGGGGACCGTCCATCCTGAGGGGACCCTTTTCCCGAGAGACACTCTCCTTTATGGAATCGCCCTCCCTGAGGAGACCCTTCTTCCTGAGGCGTCCCTTTTCCCTCAGCCTCCCTGGCCCTAAAATGCGTTTCAAAAAGAGCAAAAATTCAGAGCTATAGCTGAGAGACCGCGACCACCCCCTGCAGCTCCTGTCAGGGCTGAGGTGCCAGGTACTCTGTGCTGAAGCATTTTAAAAAGCATCCCAAAAAATATCCTGGGAAGGTCCCAGAAAGGTCTGAGGGAGGTGCTGCCGGTCCTGATCTGTGCTGGAAATAACTCCTCGCCCTTTAGGAAGGGAAAAGCTGGGTGTGCCTGTGTGTAATAAATACACACACACAGGTCACTTTCAGGGTAAACACTAGAGCTCTGGTGAATTTCAATCAATGGCCATGGGGAGTGGAGGGAAAGCACAACAATTTCTCAATGAATTGGTTCCGTTTCTGTCTCCTGGCAAAATCGAGCTGGTCTGAGGCTGAGAGGTAAAAAGGCTCTACATGGGACAAATGCAAGGTCACAGGGACTGGCCATGCCTTCAGTCAGACAGGAATACTTGGGAGAAAATTACAACCTCAGCAGCTGCAAAACCCTGGTCCCAAAATTCACTTTTTTTTTTCCAGGTTGGCAACTTTTCATCCCATTTGCTTTATTCCCCTTGTTCTTTCAGCCACAGGGTTTGGTTCCTGCAGCACACCAAGGCCTTCACATTCATAGCAGTGACACCATTTCTGTCCGTGCTTTGTCTGACTCTGGTTGATTTTCCTGCAGCCTGAGCTCGGTGTGAAGCCTCCTTCTCCTTCCAGATGGGGGGAGATGGGCAAATTCACACAAAACTGGTGTTGTGAGAGTTCCTGCAATGAGGTACCATGGAACAGGTTAGCAGCTTTGGCATTTAACTTTTTTAATATTGTCTGATCAGTGTGTTTTCAGCAGAAAGCAGAAATGTACAAAATAAGAGATTTTAGGGGAAAAAAATTGTTGCTCAGAGAAGCTATTAATGTCCCATCCCTGGAAGTTTTCAAGATGAGGTTGGATGGGGCTTGGAGCACCCTAGGGTAGTGAAAAGGGGTTGGAATGAGATGAGTTTTAAGGTCCTTTCCAACACAATCTGTGATTCTGTCTGTACTAACCATAGCAGAGCTCCCATTGTTTCACTCTTTTGCAAGAATGAGTAAAAATCTTGATATCAAGTTAAACCACACTTTTTAATTGTGGGGGAGTTTTTTGTTTGGGTTGTTTTGTTGGTTTCGTTTTGTTTTGGTTTTTTTTAACCTTCACGGATGCAAAATTTCATAAAAACCTGTAGAATAGTCTTCTCGTTGCCAGCTCAGACTTCGAAACAGATTGACCAGAATTCCAGGGTGGATGCTGTTTCAGATTCTCTCTGATCACCACTAGAGGCACACGAGTTACCCAGCTCCTGTCAGCAAGCACATAGCAAGTAAAAATTAAGAAATTAATGGCATCTTCATATGATGTGAACGCAGCCTGGGTTAGTAGAGGGTGTCCCTGCCCGTAGCAGGGTCGAGATGACCATTTTAACTCAAATCAGCTGAAAACATTCTAGGATTCAGTGACATTCCTCTGGAAAGTGCTGGAGATGTCTTTGCCCACACGATGGCATCGCTTGTTTAAGGAAGTTCTCTGTGGAGCCCACAGTGCGGGCTTCAACACCGCTCCAAGTGAGTTTGGATTCCCTCGTTTACACATTGTGTGTTAGAAGTAAAACTTGTGTAATAAATTGGTTCATCCCTTTCCTGTTAACTCCATAAGGACAAAACTCGGTTCTTGGTGGAAGTCCCTCCCTGGGCTACGAGAGCAGGTTCTGGAAAAAGTCTACTGTGTTTTTGGTTTCTATCGGTGTTAATGAACTTCAGTTGATGTCCAAGGAGAAAAGTGAAACACACAGAATGAGAAAAAACAGGTTTTTTCATTAAAGTCGACTTTTTCTTCTTTTTTTTTAAAGGTTAGTGTTTCTGTGGATGTTTTCCTTCACATGCAACTGGATTTTTACATTTGTGTGTTTTACGGGTTGTGTTTCACATTTTATCTCTTTCTCTAGGACCTCTTTTCAGTCTGGAAATACAAGACTAGAGATTCTAGTCTTGCTGACCTTGCACTAAGACTGACAACCGGCCAGATAATTCTGATTGACCAGCATCATCTTCACAAACAAATGATGATTTCATGACCCTTTTTCTCCAGCTACTGAGCTCAGAATCAGTCAAGAGCTACTGAAAGGTACCTGGCCTGACTTAGCTCAGATCCATCCTCTTTTGTTCAAGCCTTGCCCGTTTGTGACAGAGCTGACTGTGAACTGTGGGTTTGTTTGCCCTGCCCGTCAATCTAACCCGAGCTTCCTGCTGCTCCTGGATGGCGTTTTGTCACTAGCTGTGACATGAGGCTGTAAACTGCAGGGTAACCAGCTCTTAAAGCCACAAGATACTCACACTAAATCGCACAGATTATGCTCCTGCTGCGGGGGAGTTTCCTTGTCAGAGGCCAAACACCCTTTATCGGTGCCTTTTTTTTTGCACCGAGAGTGTAAAAAGTCAAGCTGGAAACCTGGTGCATAAGGGCGGCAGTTCGCCGCTCTCTTTAAATGAGTCGTCACTTCCTCGTGTGTATTTTCAGCTGCTCAGCAGAGCTGGGTAAGTGTCTCCGGTGCTTTGTTTCTGCCAGTAAGAAAGAGAGAATACACTAAGATTCCTTTTAAGGATATTCAGGAATATCCTGTATAAAAGAGGAAAAAACCACAAGGCTCGATAATAAATTGTGGCTAATTTGGTGAAGTGGTGTTAGATGTGTGTTTGATTGCAGAGTGAAAAAAACAAAACCACAAAACCCCCAACTATTTTATTCAAAAGATTATATTTTATTTAAAAGATTATATACTTTTGACTTTAATAAAATGGAGTAGGTTTGGTTTGCCAAGACCACAGAAAATTTACATGACCTTAGTTCCAGGTAATCCTCATTTCACATCAAGTCTCTCAGTTCAGGTAAGTCTCCTTCAGTTAAAATAAATTATTTCAAGATAACAAAATAGTATGTAAATGATGAGCTAAGCAGCTGTGCGTTTGTATCAAGCACATCTGTTTTACCTCAGTTATCTTTTAGTTTCTTTAAAATTATTTTTCTCCTCTCTTGAGTTGGAACAGAGAAATTTTGCAGCTCATTAGTCTTGTATACACATGTTAAAGTTGTTACCCTCTGGTGTCAGTGATTCAGAACCGTTCTGATTCACCTTTGATATGATTCATACCTCGAACTGAGTTCTCACTGAAGGCCAGCTGAGAAAAGGACCCTGCTGTGCCAAAGACTGTGCAGACAGACAGGATTTCTGTTCCAAAGAGCTTATAATTAGCTGCATTCACACATGCAATGAGCACAACTCCAGCCCTCTCAGCCACAGGCATCTGAGAACTCCAAAAATGGTGATATGACACCCGAGGCACTTTTCAGCAGGGTATTTCGGGGGTATATTCACCTTCTGGGAAAGGGAGATTGGGACTCTATGTCAAAATAAGCCATTAGGTTTGAAGCCTCTTGCAGCCTGGGCTGTAGATAAGCAGTGCTGTAAGTCACATGGAGGAAACACTGATGCTTTTCACTCTCCCAGTTATTACTCAGCATTTCAGTTACATTATGTTGCAGAACTCTGGCCTTTGCAAAAGAGGTCGCATTTGAGCTAAAAGAGTTAAATTATAAAGGACCCATTACCACCTTTTAGGGTCTAGTGAACACAAAAGTCATTTCACCTCTTTTAATGGCATTAGGCTCTGTGTTTCCTGTTTTGATGCAGACATGAAGTTTCAAATCCTGCAGTAATGTTATTTGATGAAACTAGTTGTTGGCTCAGCCCACTGATCATCTGTAGGGCGACCTCAGCACAAAACTCCTTTGACTTTAAAAGGTATAGTCCAAACCTACCCCTGATGCCCTTTTATATCCGTGTTGTTCAGCTCTGCCTGTAACTGGCTGCAGTAGGAGCTGTACCTTCACAGCTTCTCACCTGATTTGCCTTCGGGTTTTTGTGGGATTGCCATATAAGGATAAAAGGCAGTCTGATTCTCATCCGAACTGAGTCCTTAGGTAGCCACAAAGGAAGTTCTGGGTTTTGCAAGTCTTTGCACTTCCCTTTACAAACCCTTCTGCCTGCTGGTAGCCAACTCTTCTATAAAAGGAGAAAAGGTGCAGTGAACGGATAAATCTGATTATTGGGGTTGGAACGAGATGATGTTTAAGGTCACCTCCAAACCATTCTCTGATTCTGTGATTATGGGTAGATTAGAATATGCAGTATTTTAGAAAATGTCCTTACAGGTGGGATAATATTCATATAAACCACAGCCAACTTAACAAGGCAAACAATCCTTTACAAGAGAACCTTTTCCACCAAATATGCAACCTCTGATGCTGAGAAACCCTACACAGCCCCTTTTGTTTATTTTCTCCTTAGCCCAGGCCTAGTTTGAATTAGATTCCAGATTACTTACAGCATTACCTAACTCTTTTGTTTTGTTTGCAAAGGTTTGTAATCTGTGTTTAGTGAAAATGTAGAGGAGTACAGCAAGCCTATAACTGAGTAAGAGTCAAATGGTAGAATTCTGCCTCTCACTGAATATCAGCAGTCTTTGGGTTTGCTTATTTTTTGTTGTCCTTTAGTTGGTTTAATTTTCTTTTTTTTTTTTTCATTTACAGGCTGCTTTCTATGAAGGAATTTTAGAATTTGTTGAGGGTGGTTTTTTTTCCAATGAGGAAGTCTTCCACAGAAAATATATAACTTTAGCTGTTTCCATATATAGTACTGCAGGACAGAAAGCAGAGCATCCTTTTGCTGCAGATGGAAACAGAAGGTCTCATTTCCTCAGAACACAGCTTAATTCCATCTATTTCAATTGTCATGTGGGCAGCACTACACACAGTAGCACTGTGGCCCAGACTTTTTGTTCTGTTTGTGAGCATAGGTGACCTCACAGGGTGTTATCACCATTGTGTCCTTGGGGTCAGAATGTTTGGTCTGCCGACCCCAAACCCTGGAAGTGCCACCTCCATCAGAAACAATGAGGTGGAAACACAGTGAAAAACATCAAACAGTTTTAGAGCACTGCATCTGGCAAACAAAAACATGTTTGAGTACGAGATGGGAAAGTTCTGGTAGCATTCCTGAACTCATTTGCACCCTTGTTCACCTCTTTAATGAGTGCAGACTCTTTCTCCAAACAGTGGGAGAAAACCCCTTGAAACATCTTAGATTTGTGGGGGAATACTTTTTCAGCAGGGCAGCTATGTTTCTTGGCAAAGTGCAGTATTGACACCCACCATGTAACAAGAAACCAGTGTTTTGTCCTCTGTTGTATGGAAAACCCTTAAGTTTTGAAAACAAGTGATGGAAACATGATCATGGCTAGTGATGTCAAGAGCCATTGAGTAAACAAATGAATTTCTTGCAGTTTCAGGGGTTTGTGCAAGTGGCAGTGCACTGCTTTGTTATGTGCAGGTCCTTTTCCCACACAGCTTCTTCCCTTCCACCTGGACTCGATTTGATCTATTCCTTCTTCGTGCAATAAAGTTTATTTTCCACCAAACCCATGTTTTTAACTGCTTCCCCTATTTCTGCCCAGGTGTGGAGTGTGTCTCTCAGAGTCCAAAGCCTTTGGTTTACCTTTCTCTGAGTAACCCAGTGCCCACGATGGGATGGTTACTGCCCAGAGCAAACCCAGAGCAGGTTGTGGGAGCACCCAGCAGTTGCTGACTGCTCAGTGCTGGGATCTCTGCTCCAAGAGTATCCAGGAAAAGGTGAGACACCAGATTAAAGTGTGAGAGAGGAAGCTGTTCCTGCCTCATGCCTTTCCCAGGGGTGTATGTATATATACACTATATATAGCATGCAGTCATGTCCTTGTACATCTCAGCATTGCCAAATTACTCCAATCACTTCCAGGCTGGTTTTTTCCCAAAACTTTGGGCGATAAAAGCCTGGTTCTGGAGCAGCTTCCTGTGTGATCCAGCAGCTTCTTGTGTGATCCAGCTGCACTGCCTGCTGGAGCCATGAGCTGTGGGAGGAAGTTAGGGCAATAAACTGCTTCCATCTCAGTGTTTATTCCACGTGTGGCTACTCCAGTACCTTCATAAAGCACGTGTGGCAGATGTGGCCCCCACAGATGCTCTCCAGAGCAGAACACAGCAGCTTTCTCTGTGTTTTCTGTTTTCAAGTTGTACTTTATCACAGGAGATTGAAACCATCATTATCAACAAGCAGCCTTAAACTGCAAATCCGACTCTTCTCCCCAGTACAAAGGGCTGTTAAAGGTCAGTCTGGCTTTTTACAGCTTGGGCCTGATTAGGCATTGCAAACAAGCAAGAGGATAACCTGTGCTTTTATACTGAGTAAGGTACCAGTGAGATCGAGACAATAACAGTGAGCTGGGACAGCTTTGAAGGGCTGCCTGTAAATCATCTGCTGCTAGAGGTGACTCAGAGAGTGTGTCCCCAGACAGGGCTCAAGTTGCAGTTTAAAGCAGCAATTTCCAGCACTAAACAGAAAATATGTCACAGGAGATGAGAGTCCAAGCCAAGCTCTGCCTTTAAGTAGGGCTCTGTGCTGGCAGCTGATGTGGGGCAGGGGAGATTCCCCACATCAGGGCGATGGGAAAAAGAGGGTGAAGTGGTGAAATGCTTTGTGAGAATGGCTGAGATTGAAAAATGAAAAAACCTTTTTTTTTTTTTTATTTTCCCAAGGTCTGTCCTTGTCTTGCTCTATGGCCTCAGGCAGGTTTGTTGTTCACTTGTACACATCTCCACACAAATGCTGAGAGAGTACATGGGGTAATGGCCCTGATTTTATTCCAGTGCTGTAGCAACATGCTTTCTCACAGCACAGGGAGGAAAAGTAACAGCACTGTTTCTACAAGCACCCCTGGGGCCACTTTTTATTCCCATCCTGCAGAAAGAATCTCCCTCCCTTAGGTACCTCCTTCTCAGAGGCCGTGCCAAGCTGTGCATCTGCACAGAATAAAACTGGTTCCAGTGGCTTGAGGTGCATAAAAAAAACCCCCTCACACTCAAAAGCAGCCACAAATCTGGCAGAGTGTGAGGCCACTGCCAAAAGTGGGTGTCACACGATACCTTCTGCCACTCAGGAAGAGCAGGCTGTTTCTATGGCTACTACTGCCTCTCTCTCAAATGCATGAACCACTGGTGCTGATGAGATCATGTTGTATTATAGAAAAAAAAAATACTCACATACTGCTTTACACTGCAGCATTTGTTGAGCTAGTAAATATCTGGGTTCCTACGATAAAGACATTTTCCACTTAAAGTATTTTTATAAAAGGGTAGGATTTTCCTCATCTTGGATTTGTAAGTGCATCCATTTTGGCCTCGAAAATCCTTGTTCTGGTTTCCATGACAACAGGTCTGGTTTTTGAGACTATTTCTTCCCCTTACTTTGTCTTGGGTGGGGAAGAGTTGCTGTCCCCTTCCAGTAGCAGTGAAATGGGCAAACAAGATGGTTGTCTTGGAGAAAAATCTGCAGACTCGAAACCAGACACTTCAGCCAGTTTTTTGAAACATGAGCAAGAAATGCACAGGAAGAATGGCACTGCTAACCTAGCACAGGTTTGAGTCAGATTTTTTGTACATGAAGAGGCAAGTGCATATGTAATTCCAGGAAATTTTAGTCATATACCACCCTGTCATGTACCTAACAAACTTCTCTGGTATCCCTGAATAGCTCTGTGTTGGCACACAGCAAAATAACCAGACAAAGAGGATCCAGCCAGTCTGTTCATATTGTCACTTTACAGATTAATTAGTGCTGAATGCACTTTATTATTTGAAATACACTCTCACCAGCTCTATTTTTTCCCTCAAGACATCCTGTTTTCAGTACTGAACTGCTAGGACTGTCTGTTTCACAGATCATTCATGGGTAAGGCATATCCCTTCAATGTGGAACAGTGCATTTGAGACCATGGGTAGTAAAGGCACCATAAATAATCCACAGCTGCTCTGCAAGGAGCTTTCCAGTGGATTTTGCACCTTTAACATTTTCAAGAAGAATGAAGACAGACAGCTGCTGGTACTCCATGGCTGAAGTGGTTTAGTAATTACTCTCCTAAAATGATAAAAAGGCCTTTTTTGCAAACTCCTCAGAAAATCTCTAGGGAGGCCTTGGTTCCTTTTCCCTGCAGAGAAGAAGGGAATGTACCTGCATCCTTCTGGGTAATAAGTACCTTCAAATGTGCTGTCCACTCAGGTTTCAGATGAAAAACTTCTCTCTTTTACTCACTGCAGAGTTTTCTTAATTTATGTGGGTAAAAGGCAGTATTACCACAGTGTTTAAGGTATCATTGTATTATAGCATTATAATCTCATTTGAGCTGGCAGCAGCTTGATAAATCATCTGCCCATTCCTTAAACTAGTATGGGATTTCTCCCAGTGTCTAGGCCAAATACTGGAGATTCCAGCCCATCTTTTGAAGCAGAAATCCAAGGGTAGGTCAGGTACTCTCCATTAAGACAGAAGGCAGCAGTGTCTCATTTGGGAGGTTTTATCTACTCTATTGTAACCTGCCTGTAATTTACAGTGGAGGCCACTCTGTGACTCTTCTGTCCCCACCTGTGTAGTCCCTGACACATCTCAGGGTAAAGTGAGATTATTGCTGAAAGCCAAGAGCAGTTAAGAGTGAATCAATACCAGGCACAACACAAAAGTGATTCAGTGCCTGCCTTAAATAACCACGCACAGGTTTTGCCTTCTGTCATGACTAAAACATGCTGCCCGTGCTGCTGAAACCCCACATCCCTTGGGGCCAATGAAGTCACAGCAGCACCATTTCAGCTGTGCAGCCAGCTAGAGACAATATAAGCACCCTCCTTTTCTGTGCCCTACCGTGACATGCAAGGGATTAAAATGTGAGTCATCTGCTGAAAAAATACTCATCCCGAGGCAGTAGGATGGCTCTTAAGAAAGGTCTTGCATGCTGTAAATATTAATTGTGAGTGGTGAAGAAAGCAGGATTGAAGACAATGAGACCTATGCAATTCCGTCTGCACTTTAAATTTTCAGATATCAACATTTCCGTCTCTAAATTGCTCTCACACTTAAAACACTTCAGTGGTTTTATAACCCATTGGAAAATTAATTTTTAGCTTTCTGGGCTTTTTCATTTCTTGTGGCACAACCTCATGTGATATTGCACCCAACAAAAGCGTCGTGTTGAAATCCTAAATTTTGTTTGTAGTGCTGTCTGAGTGGTCCTGCAAATAATTAATTGATTCCTGCTTTTCATATAGCCCAGAGCAAGTTTAGAGGAAATAAATGTAACATGAGTTAGTCATCCTTAAATAATCTCAAAGCAGGGAGCCCTACATTAACAGCAGGCTGATAATAAGCTGTGCAGTGCTATCTCCAGTGAAGCTTTGCTCGTGACTTCAAATAAATTGATGAGCTGTCATTTACTTGTTTGTTTGCTTTTCCTCAGCGGGTGAATCTACTGTCTTCTTGCTGAAGTATCAACTATTCTTGTAGAATTGAATAGTACTGTTTTAGGATAATGCATGTGGAGGCTAAGGTGGTTTGAGACATGATAAAAACTAATAAGATGCCAACTCTGTTAAGACATCTGTGATAGGTACTTTTTTTTTGTAGAGATAAATAGGATGTTACAGGAAGAGCAAAGAGTGGGATTAAAAATAATCAGCAGCCCTGATCTAACCACTTAGTTTTTTATTTTCTGCAGGCTTCTGCTGCTGACCATCTGCAGCTGCTGTTGGTCAGGCATTGATCTAACCTCTGAGGGACAGAAATCCATTCTGTCCCTGCCTGATCATTCAAGGCTTTTTATCCTGGCATTTAAATTGGATTTTGTTCAATTTTATTTAAATCCACTGTATCAACACTTAATGAACAGAAGCCCTCCCACTCTGCTCTGTGGCATCCCATTGTATACCAGCTTTTTATTCTTGTGTGTGAGCTATACATATTCATTTCCCCTAATCTTTCACACTAATGAACATTTCTCATTCTTTTTCTCTTCTTGATTATCATTAAATACCTGGGTGATTCTTAAATGTCAGAAAAGCCCTGAGAAATGCCACACAGTGGAGAAAAAATAGTTTATGTTTAAAAAGCCCTGAGCATGAGAATATCTGCTTGCCAGGCTGAGGCACCGTTCTGGCCATCTCTGGGGAAAAAAAAAAGATCTATTGAGAGAAATAGATTTATGTTGCTGGTGGTGTTTTGATTTTGAACTTTGATATTGAAATTGGAGCTTCAGAAATGAATCTTGTCTTCTCTCTAGTTCATCTCTGTCCTGACATGATAATGGGTCACTTGGAACAATCAGCTGGCTTCATTAATTATTAATCCTAACACATGGCAAGAGCAGTCTGGAGATTTGCTGGATGTGTGGGGGTCTGTTGATGGAAATGTAAAGGGGGCAATTACCAGTCTGAAAATAAATGAGAGTGGCAAGGGCCAAAGAGGAGGGGGAATCAGGAGGCTCAGGTATAGCTGGAAGAATTAAAAGATATTTCATTTCACAGTCAGACTTATATCTTAAGTTACATTAAAGTGAAAATTTCTACAGCAGGGCATGTAGTTCACATGAGGATTGGGTTACTTGGCTGAGCGGTGGTCTATGCAAATATGCATTTATAAATGTTCACAAGAATTTTGATACTTGCTGAGTGCATAGGAAAAGCAGTGAGCTGTTCACTTTTAGGAACTGATACCCAGTCAAGCAAGAATACAACTCTCATCCATGCATTGTAGTAGCTTTCTTGGGCATTTATGCTGAGGGGAGAAAACAGAAGTCTTGAGACATGGAGTAAGAGCTGCTGCATGACATGAATGCTGTTTGAAGGTGACTTTTTATCTACACACACCTAGGTAATCTAATGAATACCAATAGTTATTGCCACTGCAGAAAGGGAAATGTGTGAATTTGCCCCCAAGTGTGATACAATGAGAGAGTTTTTTTCCTGTGGCCTTTCCCTCTGTTTGCTGCACCAGAACAGGAGCTGATGTTCTGCTGGTTTCCAAAGGGCTGAAAGAACCAAGGGCAGACAGAGCTCTCTGTACATTTCCTTTCTGTCAATAAGACATTGATGAGCTTTGTGCACAACAACATCTTGTTTGAATATCCTAAAGAACGCTTCCTGGGAGAGTGGTGTGTTCCAAACCCCTGCCTGCTCTGTGATGCGTTGCTGAGGTCTGCTGCTCTCCTCTGGATGTTGTCTGGATCCAGCTCCCAGATGAGCTCCCCTCCCAACAGCCACAGGCCATCTGTGACAGCTCCAGATAGCTCATCCCAGGTTTTTGCTGCGTTATCCAGCTCCAGTGGCAGTGGAAGGCAAGGATGGAGAGGTGAACAACTGCCCCTCTCACCCCCAAGGGCTGGGAGGGCCGACAGACCACAAAGGGCTTTCTGCTGCCTAGGCTGCCGCAGCTCATGCAATGCCACGTATCAATGGAGCTCCAGACTGTCTGATGGAGGTTTTCCCACAGAGCAAAATATTAACTAAGTCGATTGATTGCATTTTCATTTCTTGAGGGAGGTGCAGCCCACACATCCCATTGTGTCTGAGCACAGACAGTCTGCTGAGGCAATGCTGAGTTATCTCGCGGGTGCTTTGTGCTGCATCTCCGGCCCTTGCCTCTGCTGTGAAAGGAAATGGAAATCCTTGCTCACAAGACCTATCTGAAAAACAAATAAATGCTTGTAAAGTCAGTGTCCCAAACTTAGGAAATTACAGTATCTGCTGCAGCAAAATGCCGTGATAAACCCCCATCCATCTGGAATGTTTCCATAATCCACTACAGATTGCCAATTAATTGCATACTTAGTTCCATGTAATAAGGACAGATAATAGGCTGTATTAGTGTAAGTCCCTCAGGGGCAGTGGAAATACATCACAATATTCCAAATACATCGCAATATTCCTAAATAGAGTATTTTTATTAAAGCAACGCCTGCAAGCTTCTGTCTGGTACAGAAACCTATTGTGTGGGGAGCTGTACATGTAATGAAAGGCCAGATTTACAGCACACACTCCTAGCAAGTGAAGCACTTAATTGCTTACTTCAAGTACCAGTTCAAATAAACTGATCTCATCTATTTTCTAATTAAATGTGGGAAATTATAGTGGGGCTGCTTGGGACACAGGGTTTTTAAATCCTCTTCTAGAGCAGGAGGAACTGTAAATAGTCCCTCATGCTGTTAAGTTTAAAATGAGACTGAAATCACAGAAAGATCCTATGAACAATAGTGTGTGAAATATTTAGGATTTTGCACATGAAAATAAATCAGGTTGGTTTTTTTTTTTTGTTAGCTTATGAAGACTCTTTTGTGGCCAGTTTGGATTTAGACTAAAATCCCTATTAATTAAACCAATTACATAATGAGAAGACAAAGCTTTTATATAAACACATATAATTCATTTTATTTGGATGAATTGGGTTTTTCTGTGCTCCACTGAACGTAATGTTCATGATGACCTTTTCCTGCTTACAGGAGTTTTAATATTTTACAGCAGTGTTCCTGAGAAGCAACTTGGTAAACAGCAATTGATCTCCAGAGGATAAAAAATGGGAAAATTGGTCTGGAAATTGAGTCAGATTGTCACTGGATTATTAGGGTCTAAGGAAATTATGCATCTTTATTTCATTTATTGCTACACTTAGTTGATCTTGCGTATCTGTGACAACCACAAGAGAGTTGTGTACTTTTTCAGTTTAAAATTTTCTCTGTGTGTTGTATAACTGGAACATTTTGGTACCCAAAGTCCTGCTGCTGGGTATAGCTGTGTACCTCCATGTGAAAACCACTGCTGTAGAACCATAAAGATGGATACAGAGTGTTCATTTTCACTGGAATTACCTCGGGAAAGTCTTGGATTGCTCTGGAATGCCTGGGAGGACTCCCACTGAAATACCTGTGACTCTTACCTGTCCCGAAAACTACCTGTTGGTTTTCATGTTGGTTTTTCACACGTTCTCCTGCATGTGAGTTTTTCAGAAAGGAGAAAGCTGAGCGCTTTTAGAACAGTTTGCTGCTACCAAGAACCATTTTGTGTTTGCTGGTTCCTTCTCCTGAGGCTGTCACGTGACTGATGAGGCAAAAATTCACTCATGAACCGCTGCTTGTAAGAAGAGGCCAAATGAAGCTGAGCCTCTCTGCCTCCTCATGTATTATACATGTGAAAGCCCTGATAATTTCATAGGGTTTCACACTCTAAAAATGGTGTCCCCACGACCCAGGGCCTCTGGATCTTCCTTGTAGCAGGCACCACACGAATTAATCACTCAGCTCCGCCTTCACTTTTGTGCCACAGGCTCAGTTTAGCCCAATTCCCAGGAGTGCCAGGCATTGCATTTGCTGGTTCCAGCAGGGGATATGTTATTTATTATCCCTGGAAACATGAAACACTCGTGTCCGCTGGGAGGGTCAGCTTCCATTTAGCTTCCCCCAGGCCCATGTGCAAGAGACATTAGTATTTTAGAATAATTTAGCTTTGTTATGCTTCTAGGGAGAAATTACTTCGGTAGATTACAACTAGATGGATGTTTTCCTCTCTCTTAAATGCAAGGTTTGGGGTTTTATACTATCAAACTGGAGAATCTTATTCCTGTAATCTAATCAAAGATGTTAATATAGAGAACAGCGGTTACTAACCAAAGAGAAATCTGCCACTGTCTCTTCTCAGTCCTGATAAGACTCTTTCCTATTAGCTGAAATCCATCTGGGAAGCATCATGTGCAGTCACTTGCCTGCCTTGATAAAAGGTTGAGAAAATACTGATTAGAGCCATTTGATCTGGATTGGAATTAAAGTGCCTATAGAAACTCCCTCCCACAGTGCAAGATAAAACTATTGGTAACGTAACAGATCTCAGGAAGCTTCTTACACCTGCAAATACCAGGCAAAGGCTTCCTGAATCTAAAATCTGAATTTTACAGGAGAATTCCAACGCAATTTCTCTGTGCTAGAGATAACTTGTTCCCTCTTTGTATTTTTTTTTTAATTAACAAAAACTTTTTTGTTTTGCTGCCCCAACTGAGCGATAATAAGAGCTGACAAACCCTTTGTGTGTGTGTGTGGGGATCTGCTCTGTATTTAGCAAACAGCACTCTTCTCCCCTCAGCTCTGCAAACACACTCTTGTAAATCTGAATCAAAACCCATTCAGGACATTTCATCTTAAGTGGTTTCATCTTACTGTAATTACCAAGCCATGTGAGGAGTAGTGAAACAATTGTCTGCACAACAATGGAGATGAAATAAAGATAGCCTCTAATTAATTCCATCTAGGTTATAATTAATTTTGACTGAATTGTTCAGGACAATATCCTTCAGTCTCACAGGCTGCTCTAAAAGAGGGCTGATCACCAGCTGCTGCTCTTTGATTTTCAGAGCAGATGGGGCTATTTCCAGCTATTGCTTTAAAGGAAATGATGAGGAGGAGGATGGGGAGTGATTGATTGGCTTTGAACAGGCCTTGGGGTGAGATTACTGAAGGAAATGCTCTGTCTGAAAAGTAGACTCTGATAAGGTCTTTTAGAGAAGGTTTGGTTTAATTTATGTTTAATTTTGTAAGAGCCCCTTTTTTTCTTTGTCAGCAAAAAGTATGATCAGTGATGGGACGCCATGTCAGTAAATATTCCGTTATATGGTAGGTATTAAGTAGCATGTAAGCATATTAATTAAGCATATTAAGTAGCATGTAATGCTTTGGGTCACAGTGTTGGTAAAGGTGATGAAGGATACAAATATGAATGTTCCTAATCCTTGCCATTTTGTAGAAACAAGAGATGAACCGTATCTGTTTAGATGGTTACTCTAGTTCTGTCTGTCAAAAGAGAATTGTTCCCTACCTCATTGAACAAGAAGCTTAGGTAAATAACACATTAAAATTAGTTTGAGAAATTCACTCTTTATTATTTCTGGACACTTAATTAATAAATTTAGCAAAACGATGGCCTTGCTTTCCTTAGTTCCCTTCTCATTCCCTTTGGAGTAATCTACAGAGCTCTAGTGCTTCATGCACTGCAGTTTAAAAATACACCAGGAAGTTCTGTATCCTGTTCTCTGACTTTCTTCAATTTTCCTTTGAGCTGTAACTCAGAAATAATTACAACAGAAATAAGCACTGGCTATGGAAATTATTGCAGCTGATTCTTCTAGAGTGAAGATCTTGACCAGCTGGTAAGGTTTGAGTATTGATGAGAGATACAGAAGGGAATTTTGTCTCTTCCCTGTGAATAATTTTTCACAGTTTCCAGTTAGGCTTGAAAAGGAACATAGCCTGATCTGGAGAGAGAAATGCAGAAAGGAGAAGTGAGCAGCCCACGCCCTGTTCATGCTTGCTCTGCTCTTTGCAGTCAGTGGCTCAGTGTTGGTTAGTTCTCTCCTGGACACAGAAAATGAGACCAGTGTTGGTTAGTTCTCTCTTGGACACAGAAAATGAGACCAGGATGGTGTTTCGAGCTGCAGACACTGAATCCAAAGGCCTTCTTGTGGTGTGCCACTTCTGTCTCCTTGGTCCACTTGAAACAGGTTTTTCCAATATAAGAAGCTTACTTAACCCAGGGTTTAAGGCTATTTTTATCCCACATGAAATGTTCATGCACAGAAAGCCTTTGGAGATAGAGGACAGCACTGTTTGTTTTTCCTCAAGGTCTCCTTTATGCTCTGGAAAGGTATAACTATTTTCTGGAAGACTTAGATAATATTCAGATGTCCTGCACACTCATTTTCTTTGGGTCAACTCTTTGAGGGGCAAAGCAGCAGATTAATTTGTAAAATCCCAGTGGTGCAGTAATTCAAATGAACTGTAATGTCATTGCTTTGCATGATCCTGATTTTTGTGGAGCTTCTGGATCCTTATCTCTGATATCTTACTGAATTCTATCAAATATATGTGGAAATCCTTCCCTGCCCAGTTTGACCACTGCTCCTGCACTGTTTCCAATCATAAATAAGGGCCCTCCTGTGTTCACCTCACATTAGCTACTAAAATTGCCACTATTTCATAATATATTCAAGTGGAGGATCTTTTTAAGACACAGCTCCTTAGCACAGCTTGGGGGTCAGCACATCCCTGTGTGCTGCTGCTCCCCAGCATTTCTTGGAGGTGTTTATGTAGGTGCCAACTGGTGGGGTCAAGGTTCCAGAATTGAAAATATTGGTGCAGAAATGACAGATAGGATTTCACAGACTTTCCCAGAGCAGCCATGGCACCGTTACAGGACAGTTTCACTCCACCTTAAATGCAAAAGCATGTCTGTAACCACTGTGAGCTTTTAATCGCTCCAATTACCCTGCTTTCCCCATCCTGACAGCTGGCATGCACACCAGCCCCTTGTTAAGGCTTGCATGAGAGGTGGATTTTATTTTTTTAGTCAAGTACATGACCACAGCCCCAACAACACCCTGCAATTTGCTCAGCTGGAGTTTTCTGATTTTTCACATGCTTAATGCAGAATCCACCGTAATGTGCAAGGTCACTGCCCTTGCTGAGGATGCAGCAACACAGAGCAAACTGAATCCAGGGGGTTATTAAAATAAATTAATAAATTTAAAGATACCAGAGTTATCACTGAGTTTAAAAAGCTGTGCTGGTAGCTGGAGGTTTAGCAACACAGGCTATATGGCTTTTGAGTCAAAAGTGAGTAAACTCTATGGTACCAAATTAAAAAATGGAAATATATAGAAAACACTCTGCTATCCACAGAAGTCCTATTGTCATGGAATATTCTGAGTTGGAAGAGACCCACCAGGATCATGAGTCCAACCCTTAAGTACTCAGCTCTGCTGTCATGCAGCCTCTCCCGAGTGCCCACTCTGTGCTGACTTGTCAAGCAAGATCATTGTGGGGTTGTTTTGGCTACTGGGGATGGACACTTTCCTCTTTCCCTCATCGTGAGAAGTCCTGCCATGTTCACTGAGAGTGTTCCTCAATGAACAGAGAGCCACAGTCTAATCCTGGCTGCGCTGAGGTTTCCCAGCAATCACAGCTTGCCTCTTTAACACCTAGATCCCACAAGTAGATCCTGTTACCCTTACACAGAGTACCAAAGCCTGAAGGGGGGGTGTGGATTTCACCCTCTGGGAGGCCTCTCATGGCTTGGGATAGGTCAAATTTGCCAAAGACCAGAGCTGGTTGTGTGTTTTTGTCTTAGCAGCAACGCCAGCTCATGCCACTCTCTAACTGACCATTCAGTATCCTGAACTGCAGAACTGGTGGGCTGATAATTTGCTTTCTAAGGAAAAATGTGGAGTTGTTGGGGGTTTTATTTCCATATGTCCTGCTCCTTTGCTTCACTATTTGTCTGACTTTCCTATCCAAAGTCAGACAAATACTTGTGGCACAGTGAAAGAGATGGTTCTGGGTAACTCTTGGTAGCTGGTTCTTGCTACTGTGTTACACAAGATCTTACAAATACTGCAGTGTCACCAAATTCCCAGGTGTTCTTCAGAAATGTGTTCTCTGGAAAACCTCTCCAAAGAGCACTGAGCTGAGAGCCCCCACTTCAAACACCCTGTCAAAATTGGATACAAAACCCCAATTTGAGAGGAAACAATTGAATTCATTTGCCAACCTGGCCCATTAGCAGAAACTATTTATGCTCCAAAAGCAGCTGCACTGCAAAGTTCTCCAATGGTTTAATAGGCAGCTGCTTCTCCTCTGTGCTGAGCTGGAACTGTGGCTGCTGGTGCCTTCTCCAGTGCTCAGAAAGGCTGGCAAAAGTGTTGGCTTCAGCTCCAGTGAAACCAGGAGCCAAGAAATGTGAGCACAACACAAACGTCCTGGAGGAGCTGTCTCATGGCTGTGGTTCTGCACCCACCTCCTGTGCTCCCCTGCTCCCTGCTCTAACAGTCTGCTTGAAAGCTGCAGAATAAAAGTTGCTATGGGATCTCTCTCATTTATCCCAGTACAGAGCTGCCTGTTTTCTTGTGTGTTCGACTCCGCAGCAACTGCCTGCAGGGCTGAGTGCTCACCCTCCCTGTGTCCCTGGAGCTCCAGGTCCTCTTTGGGATTCCAGGTGTGCTTCAGTGAGCACCTGGGTGCAGGCTCTCAGCTCATGGCAGAATAACCTTGCTGTGTTGTGGGAAAGGAGGGAGAATTTACTATTTTCCCTCTCCATCCACGAATCTGTCCTGTTGTCCAAAGTAACTTCAAAGTCTCCTTGATTTAGGTCTGGATCCCAGGTTTCCTGTACCCTCAATCTCCCCAGCCAGACCCAGCAACTCCTGCACCTCTCCAAAGTCAGGAGGTGGCTGAGCCTTGGGAACAGCATTTGAAAAGAGAATTTGTTTCCAAAAGACACTTTTTAATTGTACTAATCCTTCCCCAAAGTTGTTGTGGCACCTGCTGGGTGATGTTTGAGCAGATGGAGGTGCCCAGGCAGCCCAGCAGAGCTGCTCAGTGTGTGCAGCCCCAGAGAGGGCACAAACACTGCCCACTGATGTGTGCCTTCAGCTCTACCTTTATGCAGATTGCTCTGGCAGCCCCAGTCACAAACTGCAAAGGATTCCTCCTAAAACCCAAAAAAGCTTTAGGGGCTTTTCTCCCTTTCTCTCCCTCTTCCTTATTTTCTCCATCACAGAAATCAGTTCTGAGCATATGGGCCTACAGCAGCTTTATCAGGGACCCTTTGTGTGCTGGGAGCCCTTTGTTCCCTGATTTCTGAGCCTAAGCTAACACAGCTGCTCTTGGAGTCAGTGGGAATATCAGGAGTTTGTTTTCAGGTGCCTCAGACCAGAAGGATCCTTGCAATGGAACCACCCAGCCTGGGGTGAGCTCTGTAACTGCTGGCCTTGCACTGCTCTGCCTGCAAAAACTCTCCCTCACTGCAGCCAGAAAAGCATCGCTGCATTTCCTGTGTGCCAGAACCTCAGAGCCTTGGGGAAGAGCTCTGTTAAATCCCATGGGAGTGGTGTGGGAGATTGTCTCATCTATTCCTTACACCCTGCTCTGAAAAGTCACTAATTTGGTTGCAGAAGCAAGCACTAATTAGCTGTGTGCACACCTCCAGTCTCAGCTGAGAAGAGCACTGTGAGCTTCCACAGATGGGAATTTATCTGGCTGCTTCTTGGGATGGTTTTGTCTCTCTGGCTGCTTGCTTGGTCCTGTCTTGGATATCTGTTTAATGGTATAAATAGAACTTTATTTTTTCTGTCCTTGTCCTACTTTATGCTCATAACATGCACACAAAGCTCTGCCCATCAGATGAACTCTGTGATGAGCAGGAGATTTGTGGAATTCCTTGGTGCGCCCGCAATGAAGCAAAGTAGCTCGGGGGATCTCTCGTTGTATTTTATTCTCTGGATGCTGAATGCATTTCAGAACCATCTTCTTCTCCCAAACTGAAATGTGAAAAGCAATTCTGCTCCACCCACTGACCTTCATGTCCTTGCCCCAGGTGGAGCAGGAATTCCTACAGGGCTGATATTTTCTCTGCTTCTGAGGAAAAATGTCTTTATTTGCTCTGAGTCACAACGGATGCTGTGTGTGGCTCTGTGGTTACACAATTCATGATCCTACTCCCTGCCTAGAATTTGCCACAGGATTATCAGAAAGCAGACACTGGAGGACCTTTATAGGTGTGAGCACAAATTTCCCTGCTTTATCTTGACTCATTCTGACCATTTGGTGAAACAAGCCTCTCTGAGTCCAGCTAAGATTTTACACAAAAGAATGTGGTGTGCAAAACTTGGAGCAGCACATTTGTACTTGCATCCTTTGGCTGAGAGGAGTTCCTGGATCATAGCAGCTGAAATGGGAAATAGGGAAAATTGAATCAAAAAGACCTTTTCAGTTTTCTAAAGAACAGGTCTTGGTGAGCTCCCACACAAATCTGGCTTTTATTGCCTCTTATTTGATATAATGAAGAGAGATCTTGGGGTTTTTTAAAAAATTTTATTTTAGGAAGTAGCAGATGAACACAGCCAAAAGTGCATAGGAGCAATCTGAGGAATTGCAAAATGCTAAAAGAAAACAAAAGCACTGTGAAGGATTGTATTATTGCCTGAGCTTTAAAGACAGAATGTGCAGTGTTTAATCACAGTCTTACAGGATTGTGCTTTATGAATGCCTTTGCTGAACAGCGAGGTTGGTTCAGCAGTGCTCTTGGTGCCCACTGTGGGAAGGGCTCCTGTTAGCTCGGATCCCAGGTCTGATCCCAGCAGCTGCAGCCTCTCCAGTGCCAGTTCTGACACTGAATAAATAACTGCAGTGCATCTGAAATGGCTGGTGCAGCACGAGGGCTCTCCCACAGAAACAGCTCACGAGTGACTTCCCCCTCTCTGTCTCCAGCAGACAACACAGCAAATGTTTGCAGAGCACAGCAATCCAGCCATCATTTCTGTATCAATCCTATTGCTTCTGAATGGAAATGCACCAGAGAACTCTACGCACAAGCCCCAAAAATATTTCCTGGGCACAAAGCCAAAGCAGCATAATTTAAGTACATTGAAGTGCTTCATGTTTGGGGGAGGTTTTTTTCATGCAGACAAATTAAAATCAACATGTTCTCAAGGAAAGCAGAGGCTTTGTAGAAGCTGTGGTGGCAGAATGTTTTTTCATTGAATTTTGACCCATTTTCCTGAGGCATGCTGTTCAAAACTCAGTGGCACATGCAAATTTGGGGCAAAAGTCTAATTGGCACATGCATTTGCCATGACTGGAAGAACAGAGTGGAAGTGATTTGGGTGTTAGGGATTAATAATACCCCAGGTCTGAACAGAACGTGGGTGTGAGGGGGTGGGAGGTGGTTCCAGTTCCATGAGTCCTGCCAGTGTCAACCCTGGCATAGGTATAATTAGCCTACTCGATTAACATCTCAGAATAAATGTGTGAATAGGGGAGCTGTTCTGCACTGGCAGCCCCCCAGGCTGAGGAGCTGGGAGGTGCAGACACAGAGGCTGAGGGTGGGCAGCAAAACCTTGTGGGTAGAGCAGCTGGTAATGGACTTTTGCTCACTGCAGGCTTAGCATGACTTCCCTTTCCCTTGTTTGTGGCAAGGCTCCAGTCACAGCCTCCTTCCTGATCGTGGTCTCTCTCAGAACCTTGTACAGCCCTGTCCATGACTGCTCTGCCTTTCAGTCTGCTGTGGAGTCATGGGTTTGTGCTCCCTGGATTTTGAGCACCACAGCCCCTTCCAGGAACTGCTGAATGCCACAATTCACCCAGACAAAAGAGGGAACATCAGCTGCTCTTTTTTTTTTCCTCTGCTCACAAGCAAAACAACCAAGGGAATCCATCCTTCCCCAGAATGTGGAAGTAGGAATAAGTAGCTGTAGAATCCCACAGGGCAGATGTCTGATAACAAATCCACCATAGTTCTCCCTCATGGAAAATAAAGGAATATAAGAACTCATTATTACCCGTGCCCCAAGCAGAAGCTTAGCAGCTGGCAGGAGTGACAGCTCAGATTATTGGTGTATTTATAATAAAGTCTTTTAAGTCTGCCACATGGATTTGTGAGTCAGCAAAGAGAGCAAACGGGTCTGCAAGGGACAGGCCAGCACAGAAGGGAAAACTGTCAGGAATTACTCAGCCTTGAACATGCCCCAGTCTGCCCCCGTTTCCTTTAGCAATAACTATTGTTCTGGGGATGAGAGATTTATTTTTAATTTCTTTGAAAGCAAAGTGCAGGGAAGGCAGTGAGAAGACACTCGTGACAGATTGTGATGGAGCAGGTCAGGCTGCCCGGGCTGGCAGCAGCACAGAGGTGAGCTCTGCACAGGGGGCTTCTCCCAAATCACCCCCCAGGCAAAGGCTGCTGCACAGCTGGCCCTCTTAACCTACATCTGTACAGGTGCATATTGCAGTAGGTTTGGGGGAACTGATTGCCTTTCTAATCTGTTTACAGCTGGAAATACCAATTTAGAGCTCGTAGGAAGGAGAGTCCTTAATCCTTTTCAATCCTTGCAGGGCTGAGACCACCAAGAACCCAAAAAAACCCCACAAGAGATTACTAATTACAGTGTTTTAACATTTAGTAGTTTTTTATTATTTATACAATGCAGAAGACCTTAATGACATGTAATTTTTTTGCGCTGAAACTTTAGGAAAAAGAATAAATCACACTGTTGTGACTGGCCAGAACGCAGCAGCTGAATGCCATGGTGCAAAGGGGAGATTTTAATGAAATGGATGCACAACTCATACCAAAAGTTGGTTGGAATGGAACACTAATTCACATTAGGGTCCTCCAAAGCCTTGCTAAACACAGCTCCTAATCACTGATGGTCCCACTCTGCTTTTTATAGCCGTGGTAATCCAGGTAACCTGGACAAACTCCAACTCGGATAATTATGGTCTGCTGACCTGAATTCTCCTTGGTGTTTCAAATGGATGCTGTTCTTGGGCTGATATCCTTAACAAGCAGCTGCTGCTTTGTGCACTCTGTGTTTCACCTGGTCCAGAGACAGACACACAGCCTGTCTGAGGGACACTGTGGGAGGTTTGTAAACTCTAAAAGCCCCTTGTAGGGGTAAGGAGGGAGAGGATTTAGTGTATTTCGTTTTGCATTGCAATTTACAGCATCTGCTTAAAAATATTTTTGTTGATATATATCAGATGTAGTAATTAAATCAGATATTTTGGCCTGCATACAGGCCCTGGGATGTGGGCATTGGATAGGCATTCCTAGAAATTCAGCTCTTCTTGGCATTTATCACTGGCTTCAAA
This sequence comes from Hylia prasina, assembly GCA_013397195.1. Taxonomy (NCBI): domain Eukaryota; kingdom Metazoa; phylum Chordata; class Aves; order Passeriformes; family Sylviidae; genus Hylia; species Hylia prasina. The sequence goes on along the minus strand of VYXD01012318.1, from coordinate 231,287 downwards.
GAATGAATGCTCATAATTCTGCCAAACACTCAGTAATGAGGATTTCAGCTGAGCATTTCCAGCTTGTTCTTCCCAGCTCCAGCTGGTCAGCCAGTACCTGAGACAGATCAGTGGTTCCTGGAATCACATCTCCTCCAGGAAGGCTCAGCACAGAGCACAGACTAAAGAACACTTGCAGATAAACCCTCTGGAGTTTCTTTTGAGGGGAGAAGCAGCAGGTGGGGAGTGTGGGGGGTTTTTTTGTTGGTTGAAAGCTTTATTAAAGACTCAAATAGGAGGCAACAGCTTGAGGAAACTGTAAAGCAGATCTAGTGGATCACCCTGGGGACATCAGCTGAGTCAACATTTGCTAATTTTACCAGACTTTCCTCCCCATCTTGATTTCTGTCTGCTCTGAGTGTGAAATACTTCTCTTCACTGCTGTCACGTATCTGATTTGTGGTTTTATCAAAATCATTTCACTCATCCTCATCCTTCAGCTGGTGCTTGGGCCTTATCTGCCCTCTTTCACCAGCTGCCATTTGTCACATTTTTCATGTGGTCTGAGCTCCTGGGACATTCCTGGACGAGCTCCCTTCTCCAGTCAAACAAGAACAGGGAAACAGCAAAGCAGGACCAACATTTCAGGAAACAAAGAAACGTGTGTAGGAAGGGATCAGAAGGGAAATGGGGGTCAAACCCCCAGATTTGGGGAAGGATGGGACAGGAAGCAGGAGGGTGTCTGGAAGGAAGAGCAAAGCTGCTGCTGCTGCTAAGGGAAGTGTCAGCAGAGCATGAAAAAGCAGGAAGTGGAAAGGTGGAGTGTCAGTGGGTAAGGATGGGGGCACGAGCAGAAAGGACAAGGACTGGGAACAGGAAATAGCACAAAGCCACTGCTCAGAGGAAACAGGCAAAATTCCAGTGTCCTCAGCACCCCAGGCAGGCTGACATTCCCACCTGACTGCTCTCAGTGAAACACCTGCAGTGAGCTGCAGCCATTGTCAGTAAAACCCCCTGGTTTACATCAGGGCACAGCCACAGAGCCGTTGCATTTTCACTGTGCAGTCAGATCCACAAATTATCTATGCTTGACTATGTAACTCCTGTTCTTTGCTTGGACACAGGCACAGTTGCTGCTTTAAGCAGTCAAACAAATTGAGATGCACAGAATGGGCCAGATCATTCCCCAGTGCATTAAACATGGATGAACTTGACCTAAAATCTTTTAAAATTGCATTAACTTCCCTCTGTCACTAGCAAAAACGTGAGTTATAAATGCTGGGGCCAGCTGAGGCCACCAATTCCTTGGAAAAAAGGACATTATACACATAAAACTCTTTGTGGTAAGCACAAGAATGATTGCAGACTTCAGCTCTGTATCCTGAATAAAGCATCCCTGGGATTTTGGGGAGGACTTGGTGTTACTGTGCTGTGTTGCTGCAGCCACTCCGTGGGTGCCTGAACCCAGAGCAGAGCCTGCTCTGATATTTTCCAGAGATGTTACAAGAATCAAAAAAGAGATTACAGCATCACTTTCAACTGGCTTCCCAAATGGTTTTATTAATGGTTTCAGGATGTGAGTAAATTAAATAGATTAACTGGGGGTGTTTTATTTCCTTTTATTTCAATGGAAAGGAAAGTAAGAAACCCCCTTGCAAATGACTCTGCCGTGAACCCAGTGCTTCTTAGCATAATCATTCTTGCTCCTTTTCACTTTTGTTTTTGGGCTACTTTCATGTTTCAGTCTTGGGAAGTTATTAGAGGTAGAAGACCCCTGACCTCCCAGGATTCACGTTGTGCTGAGCCCCTTTTTCTGTGTAAGCACGGACTGGAAATGACCGAGGCAGCTGGGGTAGGAGCAGTTTCTGAGAGGAACTGAGAAAGAGCAGAGACTCCAAGGGGAAGTGGATACTGAAACAAATAACCAAAACATGGTCAAAAGGCCAGTGGTGCAGCCACTGTTGAGTGTGGGCTAGGAGAACTTCTGTCCATCTGCATCACTGCTTTTAATCTCTCTTAATTTTACGCTCATTCTCTCCTTCCACCTCTGCACACTGAAGTGGGTGTGAAATACCCTGACACAGTCTTGTGTCAGGAAAAAGAGCTGAAGGAGCTGAAATATCTGCAGAGACAAAACTTTTCCTTGGGGCCAGATCTGCAGAAGTCCACATGAGTCCTATGAATTCCAAAAAGGTCCAGTGAGAACCCAGATGTGAATATGACAAGCTGGAGGCAAAGGCTGTGGATAATGCCTGGAAGAAATCATCATTCAGAGAAACAAAATGTACACCTTCTTAAATCCATGCCTGAGACATGGTGGGCATGTGAAAGAGAAAGGAGACACAGCTCTAGTACACACTACAAAAAAAAAAAAAATCTTCCCTGCCCTTTTCACTGGAGGGAATTTTTCTCTCCCGTTCATTGTTTTCCCACCGATAAAAACCTGGCTCATTTTTAGGGTTTTTGGCAGTCTAGCTCCAAAACTGAAATCTCAAATAAGCCAATTCCAAATATTTTTTTTGCACATCTTCTCCTCTTTAGTGTCAGGAGTCATTCAAATCCACAGATGCTGGAGCTCATACAGACACAGGTATTTCCTGAGCAGCCCAAAAAGCAGCGAGCAAATCCATGCAGTGGATGCACGGTTACCATAGAGACAGCAAATTAACAGAGCCGTTTTCCTTATTCCTACCACTGATGGAGAATTAGGCACAACACCTTTCCTGCTCTTTTCCCTTTTGCTGCACGCAGACAAGGTGCTGAACTGCTGCTTCTAGCTTTGGGATCAGTGAAAAGCCCGTTCTGTGCATGTTTTCTCGGAGCTGCTGAATTGCAGACTCGGTCCCACCACCTCCGGGGCTCGGCAGAGTTCACACCTCAGCTCTCCCCGCTTTGTTCCTCAAACCGTGCTGGCACAGTTTCCTGTTCAGAAGCAAAAAGGGGGCTAAAGAGCTCTTGGTGCTTCCTCTTGTGTCTCAGTGCAGTCGTTTCTTCCCCAGAAGCAGCTGACAGTCAGGATATTTCTCTGATAGGCACTTGAGCTATTTTTTCACGTTCTCGTCAGTTCAGATGGCTCTTTGTAAGAGCGGCTTCAAACCCTAATTTCAAGTGGCTGAAAAACAATCCGATAAAATGGGTTCTTTGAGCTGTGAAAGCATTGGCTGAGCAGGCTTTGCTCAGTGCCAGAGAAGCACGAAGCACAAGGGACAGAACTAATACCCCAGAAAAGCTCTGTGAGCTCTGTAAAGAAGGTACAAGAAATCTGAATCACAGTTCTGCAGACGTTGCTGTTCCTTTGCTGCTCTCCGAGGTCTAAAAAAGGCTTCTAATGCTTATTAACTCCTTCCATTTAAACATTGTTTCATTGAGTTCAGAGGTGGAAGCTTTGCAGATGAACCCCTTTGGGGTTTGTTCCTCCTTTCTGTTTGGGGATATTGAAGTGTCACGGTGACCAGGGATGAGAGATGCACCAAAAGGTCAGCAAGGCACGTCACATGTGAGCAATGAAAACCAAACCTTCCTCTGATGGGTTTGACCGAAGTCTTTCCAAGAGGGCAAGACTGAAGAGAAGCTCTGGAGAAGCAAAGATTTCTTCTGAGAAGAAAACAAGTTTTTAAAATACACAGGGATGTCAGTGCAGTGCAGGTGATGGAGGATTCATATTACAGGAGCCCTCAAAGGCCTGGCTGCAAGAACTGCTGAGTGAAGGCAAAACCCCAATTCCAGATTATATTCCTTTCCTCAAGAGTGATTATGTCCAGGAAATAAAGGGGCATAAACCAAGTACCACCTTTTCACCACCTTCATCATCCCCTCCCCGACGTTAACATCTACCCTGAGTCCCTTTTCTGCTCTGTATTATTTTACCACTAATTGCACAATAATTCTTCAATTACTGCGGGCTGCGGAACAGGGAAATCCATCTGTCGAGTGCTCCGTGTCCTTATGGCTCTTCCTGACCTGGATTTGGAAGGGCCCCACTTTGCACCTCCTTTCCATTCCCGCGGGGCGTTGACTGCCAGGCACTAAGAGATTAAATGGAAGCTCCAAGCCCTGCCCTGCCTCACTCCCAGCAATTCTTGGGCTGGCAGAAGGCACAGATGAGCCACATATGAAGCAACATCTGAATCAGGCTGTAATTTGTAGCCCAGGATGCTCAAGTTGTGAAACTAGAGCTGTCTGCCTACATATGCAAGGCCAGAAACTGGTGATGTAAAATCCCCTTTCTGCTCAGAGAACAGCTTTGGATCCCAGGGGATATCTGTAGGATGAAGCTGGGAATCTGAATCAGATGATGCCCCTTTTTTTCCTCACCTGAGCTGTCAGTGGGATTTGGACACTGGAATAAAGAGCAGCACATGATCCAGGGTCAGAAGGACTCAGCATCCAGCTGTGTTGATGAATCAGGAGTGGTGTCTGGGGTTTATTCTTTTTTAATACATATTTTACCTTGTAACTTTATGGTTGTGTTGATGTCTCAAATCCAGTAATAAGCACTTTAACATCTTCAAAGTGCTCGCAGATACTATCTCACTTAATCTCCCAGGGTAGGAACATAAGAAAATGATCAGTAACAGATAAGAAAATTATTTCATTTTGTAAAAGAATTTAAAGGTCGTGATGAATTAAAGACCCAATGTCAAAGTAAATCAAAGCAATGGAAATGAGCTGGAACTTGTATCCATCCAAGGTTTCTGGTGTCCCCTCTGTGAATTTGGCCCGGGTGTGGAGTCCCTTGTCTGGTGAAAGGGCAGAAGAAAGAAAGAATTACACAAAGAGCTGAGCTGATATCCCTGGGGAGAAGGGCTCATGGCTCCATTGCCAGCAGGATGGAGGGGCTGCAAGAGCAGAGAACTCCCTCCAGCCCCTTGCAGTGCCCATCTGAGCCCTTCCACAGGGCAGGAGCTCGTGGCTCTCTTGGCAAGTGCCCACATTGCCCTTGCAGTGTCACTGTGCTGGGAATAAATGTCACATGAAGGAATAAATTACAGCTGGGAGTGCCCAAATCCCAGAGCAGCGCCCAGTTTGCAAATTAACACAGAGATTCTGGGTTGTTTTGTCACAGGGGAGGCCAGCTGGATGAAAACATTTCTTTTTGGGTAGTAGTTGTAGAAGAATGGGAGGACTGGGGTCATAGAAAGCCAAAGTTTTTGCCAGTGCCAAGTGCTGGTTTGAATGCATTCTTTCCTTTCAAGACCTTCAGCTACTCCCTGCCTGCTGAGAAACACTTTCTGAAGGGCCATTTTGAAGTAGTACAGCACAAAAAAAAAAAGCATTCTTCCTTCAGAGAGCATGGAATACTAATTTAAGGGTGGCAAGTCCTGGGGAAAAAAAGGCTCCTCATGGTCTCCTTTCACGAGGATGTTTTCCCCCCCTGTCCTTTTTGAATTTAATAATGTGTCAAATTAGGGTTAAAGTGCTCTGTCTCCTCAGCTCTGCTCTGACTTTGATGCTGCACAAGACCTCCCCAACTCTGCTTCTCTCTGGCACTGCTCAGCCTTAAGAAGGTCCCAAAGGCATTCTGTGAAGCTGCTTGTTGAGCACAGGAAAGCAGCAAAGGCAGCATGGAAACAAGGCAGGCATCAGCCCCACCCCAGCACCCTGCACTGCTGGGAACACTGGCACCAGTTTGGCACCACTGGGTTTGGGTCTGCCTGGGCAGCACAGCCCAGCTGGACACAGAGTGGCTTGGAAAGCTTTTTTTTATTTGTCACCTGCTCCTGAATAGACTTTTTAGTGAGTCAGGTCTCTGATATTAAACATCTGAGCACTGTTTGGGTGAGGGGTGTCCCTGCTTTAGGTTAGAGCCCTTGTATGCTGAGTAGATTGCTGATGTTCAGAATTCCTTTTGAACAAGATGGATTTTGGTGGGGGGGGGAAAGCCGACAAAAAACCCCCAAATTTCCTGCACTTCCTCAAGCTTTGCACATCAAAAGTCTCCCTCTGTGGTTGTGGGACAGGCCAGGGTCCTTTTGGAAGCGCCTGATGTGCCTCACAGGCAGCTGAGGCAATAAAAGCTCCCTTGCACTGAGAGCCCCGTGGGGCAGAGCTCAGAGCTGCCCTTCCCCACAGAAATCTCCCAACCCCAAACCCTCCATGGCCTTGCCAATACACACACCAGGAAAAGTCTAGACTCAGGTGCAAATTGGCAAGAATTTCTGAGCCAGGCTGGGTTTTATCTTGTAATGATGGTTCATTACACTAAATTATGCCCTTGATGACATCTTTGAATCGGTTTATTCTCTCCAAAGAATTAAGTATGAAGACATTTTTGATTTGTGGAGCTTAAGTAGGAAAGTGCATCTACAGATGTCATCCAAAACCTGGGTTATGGGATTATATATTAATCTTTTAGAGCCATGAAAAAATGTAGAATGTATTGTTCAGGTTTTCTCTTGGAGCTCATCCCTACCACACAGAGGACAATCCAAATGTGTGAAATGCCTTGGGAAGGCTTCAAAAATGCTGTGTCTGTGTGATGATTGGGCCATAAACCACGTACTGGTTCACTGTATAAAACAGATCCACTGCACTCCTAGACCTCCATAAATCTCCAGATATTTACAGGAACAGTTTCCTCTTCTTACCTATGATCAAATAGTGCTTTAAAGCAGGGCTGGCTGACACCTGCCATGTCCAAACCTTTCACACAGACAATAAAACTGATGTACTGTGAGAAGCAGGGACTTAAATCCCTTTTTATGAGGGATACTGAAATCCCTCTGAAGAGCTGTCATTGCCACAGTTGGTGTGACCTAGAGCTGAAGGTATATTCAAAAATCAATCAAACTAAACAAAGCTTTTGGAGGGAGATCAAATGTGAGCTGGTGCTTGGTTCATGTGCTGTGCATTTCCCAGATATGGGATAAGCAAAAGGTTGAATGAGGAATGATCAATAAGAGAGTGAATTGCAGGTGCCCAACTAACTCACTAAATCCAAGGCTTTTGGTAACATAATTATAACTCTGATGTTTTAATCTTCTATCCTGCACGAGCAATGTCAGCGAAGACAGATGACAACCTGGTATTCATTATACAGATCTGAATTCATGCACAAAGTATTTCAGGTCCTGTAGGTTTTTGGAGATGGATTGTACACTGAGATTAAGGAGAATGGCCCTGAAAATTACCTGGCTCTTTGCAGGCATGCACTGCACACATGGCTGGGGAAAAGTTACTTGCATTGTTCATCTTTTCTTCTCATTTCCACACCTGTGAGGTCAAGCCTGGAAATGCTTCCCAGTTGTGAAAGGTCTCATACTGGAACACACAGCTCTAAAGTGCACCAGGACTTCTCTGATGTTATCAGAGAGCCTCTTGTCAGACAGAAATGGGAGCAGAAGTCTGGTTCTGAAATTCAGCAGAGCCTCTCCCTGGCCTTTGGCGTGACTCCCATGGTTATATTCATGCCCACATGTAGTTATTACATGAATGATAAACGAATTTACATAATTAATATCCACACATATCATCCAGAGGGGATCACAGAGAGCAGAATAGTATCATCCCAGTGTTTAAAGCTGGCTCTTGAAATCATAGCTGTGCATGAAGATATCCTGAGCTGAAAGCAAGGCTGGTGTGCCAGGCGGTGGCCTCGGCTCTCTCCTGCTCCCAAGGACAATTACAGGGGAGTCTGTGGCAAGAATTGTTTGGGTTAAGAACTTTCTTTTCTTGGTGTAAATCAGAGCCCAGCTCTGACTTAGTTGCAGAAATTCCCTTAACCCAGCAGAGCTGTGGAGCACAGTTCAGTCCTGTTCTTGCAACTCTCAGTGTTACCTCAGTTCCTCTGGGACCTTTTGAAAAATACAGAAAAAAACCCTTCATTCTCTCCTTCAGCCTTTTATGTAGCAGTTTTTTCTTCTTTTTCTCCCAATGCCTTCTCAGTCTCATTTTCTCTTTCCCTTCCTCATTTCATCTAGACTCTGTTTCATGTTGAATAAAGTGCATCCCCTGTAACAGGCAATTTAATTTAAAAAGAGATAACACCTATTTCATTTTTCCTTTTTGTAGCAGTCTCCTTCAAGTAGGCAAAGGTTCTCTGCACTGTGTTCTGTAATTAACTTGTCTTTTGAGTCAACCCATATGCTCAACTAATGCAAATTATTTTCTGGCTAAGATCATTTATTGGCTGAAAGAAAATTAATATTTTAATCAAAGTAACATTAAAAAGTAAGTCCGCTGGTTTAGTGATTCTGAAAACTAAAGAATCCCTTTAGTTTTCTAAAGAGTTTGGTGACAAAAACTGGAAAATTTCCAAAGGGTGTCAATATTCAGGGAAGCTTTGATTGGATCTGAATGGGGTTGTGTTCTGCATCCTGCAGTTTTATATAAGCCACGTTATATTTCGTCTTCCCAAATATTCCATGCTGCAGTAGGAAGGATCATGGGCCTTTCAAAATGTCTTGGAAAAGAACCTGGGGGAGAGATGGGAGAAGTGGCTTTTATCCAGCTCTGACCACTCAGTCACTGGCTGGAAGGACACCAATGGCAGGCACAGGAGGATTAAAGAAACCTTTTCCAAAACAAGGATCATTTTAGTGTTTCCTGCCCCAGGGTAAATGTGGGAACACCAGCTGCAGCAGTGGAGCAGAAACACTGCAGAGGGAAGGGATCCTGGTGTGACCTGCTGCAGCCCCCATCCCAAAGGAGGGTGGGGTGGCCTCCCCATCATTCTGAGAGAATTAATATCCTCTCCTTGAAGCCTCAGGCCAGAAATTCAAGCCACACCAAACCTGGTCCATGTGTTCTCACAGAAAGTTCACATTTCAACTATCAAGTGGGTTTGTTCCAAAAAAGAATACAGAGATTTGCTGTTGACTTCAGCCTGGCTGAGGTTCCACTTGTAAACTGCCTTAAAATCTCTGGCCCTTGGCTGCAGTTCATTTCTCTCACAAATCCCTGAGGTCATGATTCAACAAAACAATAAATCCAGCTTAAGGGCTCCTTGTGCCAGCTCAGAAAAGTCATGACACAGAATCACATCACACTGATCCAGAGCAAGCAACCTTGCCTATTTGGATGTATTAAAAAGTAATGAGAAGTTTATGTTGGACCAGAAGTCTCTGTCCTATTGAGGCATCTCCTGCAGCTACTGCTCCTGCATTTTTACTCAGAAATGGTCTGTTCTCTTCCAGGCAGGGAAAGGGAGAGTGAATGTGTCCTGCACTCAGCATTTCACCAGCAGCAGGATCCCAAGCTGGTGTCTGACCCACATCCAGTGGGTATTTCTGACAGAGCAGCAGAGCAGAGCTCTGCTCTTGATGATCCCAGAACCAGGGCCTTGCCCCAGCAGCCTGGGAAAATGCTTGGAAAAAGCAGCAGTGCTTTCACAGAGGCACCCAGAGACCATCAGGGCAATCATTTCTCCTGCTCCTTCCATCAGGGAAGTCAGCAAAGCTGCAAGGGCAAATCACTGCAAAGAATTCTTCCTGAAGCACAGAGAGAGTCCAATGAGATATCACCAAATGGGAAAGCAGCTGTGAAATATTCCAGCTGTGCAACATTGAGCTCTTCCTCCCCAGTCCATCCTCTGAAGATTCCCTCAGCTGGCCCTGCCAAACATGCCCTGGTAGTAAATGCCTGAAGTCAGGCCTGAAATAGTTTAAATTCTTTGTCCCAGCAAGGAGAAGATCAGCAAATCCTGGAGATTCATTGTTAGAAGTTCCAGACTGAGCTCCTTTTGGGAAACAGGATTGATCCCTGATAACAAATTTGCTTGAGTTTTCTGGATTGTTTTTTTTCTCTTTTTTTTTCCCCTCCCTTTTTTTGGGGAGGAGGGTAAAGCCATCATACATTTGCCTTAACTACTTCAACACTTTTTCTCTGGGAGTTGTGTTCTCATGCCATGAATTTTGTTATCCATTTCCATCTGGGCACTTTGACACAGGCACCGGGTGAACATCTCACACTAAGGAACATCCTTTGCTGGCCCCTGAGCCACGCTGCTGAATCCTCCCAGCCAGAGAAATAACAACTAAGACATCTGAGGTCACATTCACAACAGCCAGAACAATCCCGGAGTCTCTTCCAGGAAAGAAGGAATTGCAATAAACAAGGGAGAGGCTTCCCAGAGAGTCATTTCACAGTGAGCTCAGTCCACCCCGAGCTGCAGAGAACTGCAGCAGCTTGTGGCAGCACTGCCAGCCATCCCTGATGGAGAGTGAGCAGGGAGCTTTGCAAATCTGAAGGCTTTGAGTGACATTTTTAGGGCCAGAGTCCATTCTGAACTCTGCTGTTATTCGCCTACAGCTGTTTTGGCTTTATAGCTGTTAAATATAATCTGTGCTGAAAGGGAAAAAATGGAAATGGGTTCATTAGTGATGATGCTCATTGTTCTCTTGCACAGTTTGTGTGCAGAGCACACAGCATAGTGCAGCTCCAAGACTTTACCCACTGGAGGAGAGCTCCAGAGAGGAGCTTTCCCATGCCATAACACTGACCCCTTGGAGCACACAGAGTGTTTTGTTCTGCTCAAGCCAAGGTCAGCAGGCAGATAATCCTAAAACCTTTCCAAAAGCAAACAGAATTAAATTGTGTAACGAAAGACAGTAGTTCAATTTCTTAGAGTCAATCAAAATCGCCGAGCTCCTGGGGTGGATGGATTCCTGGCAATAAAACAAAATCAGAGAGGCAGGGGGAAAAAAAAGAGAGAGAATGACACCTGAGCATGTAAAACAATCACAACCAATATTATTTTATTTTTTTAGGTGAGACAAATGGAAAGGAAAGATGACAGAAGCATTGAGGTAGTCAAGATCTCATTGCAGCCCACAGCTCCCTGCTGAGGGGAAGGGGAAGGGCAGACACTGATCTCTTCTCTCTGCACCCATGGCAGGACCCAAGGGAAGGGCTGGAGCTGGGCCAGGGCAGGTTTAGGTTGGATTTTAGGAAAGGTTCTTCCCCCAGAGGTGCTGGCACTGCCCAGGGAATGGGCACGGCCCCGAGGCTGCCAGAGCTCCAGGAGAGCTGGGACACCACCCCAGGGATGCCCAGGGGATTGTTGGGGGGTCTGGGCAGGGACAGGAGTGGCACTGGATAATCCTGTGGGTCCCTTCCAGCTCAGGATATTCTGTGAATCTCTGAAATTTGCATCCAAGCTAATTGTACTTCCTTTGGAACCCAGGTCCCCCAGGACACCCACATTAACACCCAATTTTGGGCTCTTGAATGAATCTCTGATCAACAGTGAAAACATTGACCAGGAAAAAGTGTTTTAGAAATCTCCACGGAGGCATTGTCATGGCAAACCAACAATGCTTAGTGTGTGACACACATTCATATTAATACCTCTAATTCATCCAAAATGTCCTTTTTCCATTCTTGCAGCGTGCTAGAAGAAGTTATCACGTGTTGGATGGGATTCTATTGCCAGCAGAATACTCAGTTGTTGACAGAAATGGTTTCCTGTTGGAAATAAATGTAAACCAGAATAGGAAAGCTGACCTGATCCAACTGAGGTATTTTTGAGGTGAAAAATAGAACAATTACCGGATGCAGGCAGATAAAATTTTCCCTGGAACAAAAATTCTGTGGGACGTGCTGATTTTGCAGAACTAAAACCTTTCCCAGGAATACATCGATGCAGTTTAGCAGGGAAGAAAAAAGATAAGTTGAATAGTTTACATTTTTTATAATACTTTTTATTTATTGAAAAATTAATAAAAGAAATGCCAGTGGTAAGACAAAATTTCTTATACATATACAGTGTATCAAAATCAACACAAAATGGTTTGGTTGTGTAAAAAATATATTTTGCTTTGTTGTAAACATCACAACTTTTTGTGGGTTTTGGGTTTTTTTTTCTCTAAACAATGAGTGTTTTCTGAAGTTTTGGCTGTGTTTAAAAACGTCAATCATTTGAAATACAGTCAGAATAGAATAGTTAATGTAGAATATATAGTCAGTGTAGAATATAGAGTCAATGTAGAATATATAGTCAATGTAGAATATAGAGTTAATATAGAATATATAGTCA
>VYXD01012318.1:203506-219210 GCA_013397195.1 Hylia prasina | reverse complement strand
TAGAATATAGAGTTAATGTAAAATATATAGTCAATGTAGAATATAGAGTTAATGTAGAATATATAGTCAATGTAGAATATATAGTCAATATAGATTATATGTCCTTTTATCTTGTGGGTGTGTGGGGCAGAGAGAGCAGGATTGATGAATAAACTGAAAAGACTTCCAGTTCCTGTTGCGTTAAGTTCCTGTTTTCTGGTACTTTGTGCTGTTGGACAGTACAGGAGACCTTGACCATTTTTCACTCTGTTGATTTTCCTGCCCCTGGAGGGACATGAAAGGCTGAAGATTTCCTGCCTGACAGAGATTGCCCATCTGGTGGTGGGCTGAGGTTTCTCCTCGATGTCAGGCACAGCTGGAGGGAGAGAGGGGCAGCAGAACCAGTTCTCAGGAGAGCCCAGCACCCCTGGTTTCCACAGGCACACACCAGCACAAGCTGGGAGCTCACATCACTCAAAGGCCAGAAACAAACACCTGCTGAGGGAAGCTGACAAAGTGTTTCTTCCTCTCTTTTAAGAAAATAAATTCTGAAGGCTGGAGAGAACGTGCCCAAAATCAACGTGACAAATAAATTAATAGCTCAAATACCCAAGGGCCTCACATGAACAAGGACAGAATACAGAATAAAATGAAAGCCCCTACCAGAATGGGATTTCATATTGCATTCAGGCCCTCAAGAGAGAGAGAGTACATTTAGACACGTGAGGAGACACCAGAGAGGGTTTTCTGTTAAAACAGAAAACTTTCTGCTTTCTGGAGCAGACAAAGAAAGTTCCTCTGTTCCTTGCCCTGTCACTGCCTTGAGAGGTGCAGAAGGCAAGAAGAGGAGCTGTAGCACGGGCTCCAGCTCTTGTTGGACCAAATTAAGTTGACACCACCCTCAGACAGGTCAGAGTGGGGACAAGGACACTGCAGGGTCAGTGGGAATGGTGTGGAACAGAATAATGGAATTCAGGGGTCTCCAGATGAGTCTCAGAGATTGCCATCATCATATATCACACACCTCTGTCTCTGCTGTGTCCTGCACTAAAAGGAAAGGGACTGGAGTGATCAAAAAGGGGTTTTCCACATTGAAATTCTCTTGTTCTGCTTCCTTTGAAAAGGACTGTAGGTATAGCATTATTTCCACCTTTGTAGAAATATTTCATCTTAAAAAGAGTCTTATTAAATAATCTCCTGCTGGGATTGACTTACAGAGGGGGATTATCTGAGCACCCCAGAGGGCTCTGAAAATAGAAGAGGGTAAATGCTTCAATGGGGGAGAAAATACATGTCTGTTCATCAGTGTTAATGTGAAACATCCCAGTGTGTTGGAGACACAGAAAATTGTGGCTATTGAATTCATTTTCTCACTGAAAATATTCTGGTCAGCTCCAAATAGTCTCCTCTCCTCACCTGTGTTTCCAAAAGCCTTCTAAAGGTTTTACCTTTGAAACCAACTTTCTTTTCATCTTCTGCTTTATCATCTTTGCTTTTGGGGTCAGTTTTTTCTTTCTCAGTTCCTTTCTTTGTCAGGCTGCCTCACCTGTAACCACTGCTGTGTCTTGCACTGAAAACACACCCTGGTTGTGAAGGAATCTCCAAGTGTGAACCAGCTCCTGAGCGAGGAGTTCGTTTTGAGGAACTGGGTTGGGAACTTTTATTTTCATGTGTCCTCAACAGCTTGGGGATCCCTAACTCATCCCTGACCATATCAGTGTCCAAAGAGATTATCACAAGCCCTGCACCCAGAGAAAAGTTAAATGCTGATTTAGAGGCTCTGGTGGTGCCCTCTGAATTCAGCTGCCTCTCCCTGTTGATCCATGTGTGAGCCAAAGGGAGTAAAAGCTGGGCAGGAAGGGATGATCCAGCCCGTGCCATCATTTGTCCTCTGCTACACGGGGATGTCCAGGTGTACAGGAAGTACAGGAGCTCTGTGTGTCCTTCCCTTCAGCACTGGGGAGCCAGCAAATACAGAAAACACTGATTTCTTTGAATCCTTTCTCAGGCAAAGGTTGATGAGTGAAAGAAACAAAACCCATCATCACTTCCACGTGCCTCAGTTAACCTCAAGAACGGTTTCCTCATGTGGGATACAGCTCAGGGAGCTGCATCAAAGAGGAGATTGCAGCTCCAGAGCAATCCCACCAGTGGGGATGGCCCTTTGGCACTGGTAAGCCTGAAGTTATGTAAAACTGTCTCACAGAAAAGAGGAGTAAAAATGCAACCACACTGCAGTGATGAGGCTGCCAATGCCAGAGCAGTGGAATACATCCCTTTTAGGGATCATTTCTTCACTTTTAGGGATCATTTCTTCCCTTTCAGTGATCATTTCTTCACTTTTAGGGATCATTGCTTCCCCTTCAGTGATAATTTATTCCCTTTCAGTGATCATTTCTTCTCTTCTAGGGATCATTTCTTCCCTTTCAGTGATCACTTCTTCCCTTTTAGGGATCATTTTTTCCCTTTCAGGGATCATTTCTTCCTGAGCTCACCAACTCAGACATCCTGGCCTGGTGACCTTGCAGAGAAACACCATTTCCATTTCACAGATCCCCAGGATGCTCCCCAGCTTCCAGCCACCCCTTCTGCAGCACTCACTGCTTGGAAACCAGTTCAGGACCCCTGGCCTGTGCTCCAGAATCATCAGAGCTTGTTTTTAACCAGCACAGCAGGGGAGCACACGGATGCTTGGTGCTCTGTGCTTTTGATTAATGGTGGTGAAACCAAATGCACCTTCTGGTGTGAGAGGAGGTGGAGGACAGGTAATGTTATTCCTGAATCAAATTGTCCTTCCTTTTTATTCTTAATCAGGCTGGAAGGCTTTGGCTTCAGTTTGCAGGGACACATCGTACGTGTCTGCCTGTCCAAATATTTTACCCTTACATTTCACAGCAATATCTGGGCCTGTAAGAATAATGGCAAAAAGCCTATTGATTTCATCTGAACAGGAGCCAGTAGAAGCTGATTTTACCTGGACAGTGTTCTCTAACAGATGTAGCTCAGTAATAATTCATGTTGAATCAAACATAAAGCGATGAATGCACGATAAATTAAAATAAAATAAATCACAGTTCTCAGTCTGTTATTTTCCTCTCTGCTTAATCAACAGGAACAGAGAAAAGGAGCAGATGACCTGTAATAAAAGATTTTTACCATTTCTTCTGCACTTCTTTGTTGAAATGAAATCATCTTTCACTCTGGAAGAGTGAGAGGGTAACACAGCACCCTATTACTATTTATGAGACATTTTCTGTGGTGATGCTTTCACCACACCACGTTTGTAACCACTGAAACATAACCTGGACCGGAAAGCCTGGTGGAATAAAAAGGTTGTTGTCCTGTAGGAAAGGAGAGTGAGGTACAATTTCAGTCCTGGGGTAACAGAGCTTATCTCAGATGAAACCAGCAGAGTATAAACTGTTACTGCAGTTACTGAAATTACAGATGTTGCTGTAATTTCCTTGCACGAAGCAACTTGCAGAGGCACATTAATTAGTCACTGCAGCAACAACCTGCAGCGTGTCCAGCTGTGAGTGTGTGAGGAGACAGACAAGAGCTCTCCAGTTCTGTCCTGGAAAATGCCAGAGGTCCCTGGGGGAATCTGGGTACTCCCACACCCCTCAGGAGGAGAATTTTCAGGGTTTATGGAGGTTTATCCCAAATCCACCTCCTGCCCCAATCAACCTCGTACCTCAGGCTGCTGAGGGGGAGCTCTCAGTGCCCTCAGTGTTCAGAGAGGGCTGAACATAAACTGTGGATGCCTTTTCCTCCTTTCCCTTGAAACAGGGTGCAAGGGCAGGTCTGCCTGAGGGCTCAAATACTGAATTTCAGGCCTGTCTATGATTTGTACTGGTCTGTCATGCTTAGAACACGAAAAGTGCTCTGTTTAATGAGAAAGTGGACTCTGTTTCAATTCCAGCTCCCAAACCCCTCTTTCCATCTAGACCACATTTCCCTCACAAAGAACCTTTCAAAAGCAAAGAATTTCAAAAATCACTGCTATGAGTGGTCTGAGAATCTACATAGTAAAGAAGTCCCCAACCCATCTGTCCTCATTGCAGATTTGTTTGTTAGCTTGAATTTCTTGCTCCAGCAATGGGTCAATTTTCACACACACACAAAAAGATCTTTTGTTTTCCAAATATGTGTGAATTTTGTGGAATTCTTTTAGGATACAGAAAGGCATATCTTTATTTTCAAAGCCTAACGTGCCAGAAACAGTTGCTTTGAAAACATCCTCGCCTCTAACATGTTTTTCATTAGGAGGATGTGCTCCCAAACTGAAATTAGTGCCAGTTTTCAGGAAGCAATCCAGTGTGTTCTTGCCTTGACATCTGTTGGTGTAAATAACGTAGTAAAATGTGAATTTGGAAGAATTATTTGTGTACTTTTGAGAAGAGTTGTAACTGGGTGGTAATTCTGACAACCTGCTCTTCCAGGCAGAGCTGCACTCAGTTCAAATACTGAAAGCCAGCAAAAAGGAATGAAATTATTGCTGGGTCACTCTTGCAGATCAGATTTACAAGTTGCAAACCAAATAAAAGAAAGAAGTGTCAGACTGGCACAGAAGTGTCACCAGGAGCAACCTCGGGAACAGCTGAGCCTGGAAAGGAAGTTTACAGTGAAAGCTGTTTTGTTGTTTGTTGGGATTTACATTTCCAACAAAGCTGAACCCCAGGAGGATTTTGGCCTGTGTTGGGTGCTTGCAAGCTGGTGAAAGCAGAATGGGGACTTGCTCCACTAAGCAGATTTTAAACTCTCCAAAAAATATCCTTGTGGAATGGAAAGCTGAGAGCTGTGCACTGATATTAGGGATAGTTGCACTACCAGGGCACTAATTAATTGGTAGCTGCCCTAACTGGACTCTTCTGAGCTTAGTTTGACATTTATTAATGATCATTTTGCACAGGATTTGCCATGCAGAGTAACCAGTGAGCCCCTCCTGCCCTGCCCTGGTGTGCTGCCCAAGGGATGGGTAAGTTACTCTCCTTCTTTCTGCAGAGATCGACTTGCTGGGAGCAGTTTAAAGCCTTGAATGGAAAAATCTGAAAATTTAGCAAACATTTCACTGCTTTTACTTCAGTTTTTGAGCACTGTGCCCCCCTGCCTTGAGTGAGGGGTCCCAGTCTCTGGTGCCTGGAGCAGGAGTGTAACAAGAACCCCTCACCAGCTCCACAGACACAGGAGTGCCTGCTCTGTTTTGTGCCTCTCTTAAGTGAAGGGTTTGTTATTTCTTGCTGTTTATCCTGTTCAGAGACTTTCAGTTTCTATCCACGTGCTGAGAGGAACCCTCAGTGCTGTGCAGGCAGGTTCTGGGCTGTTGGTCTGGGGTGCAGCAGGGGCCAGGAGGGCAGAGCTGGGGGCCACTGGCCACTTCCATACCTTGTTTTAACCTGTCACAGCTCTTTCCCAGCACATCTTGCAGACTCTTTTCTACATTTCGGTCCAACATGCACTAAAATCAAACTTGCTTGGTTTCTTGCCTGGTTTACATTTCAGGGGATGGGCTTTTGCTGGTTTATTTTAATACAACATCAGTTCTAAAATACTTTTTCCACCCGAAGACTCCAGCTTTTCTGGCTGTGCTGAAAGCAGCATTTGGCATAAGCCATAAACCCTACTTCAGACAACTTCATCTATTCAAAATGGGGCTGAAAAGGAAAAAGAGCACTACAGCAAACAAAAGCTTGTGTCTTTATTTAAGGCTGAGAATCTCGTGGCTCTGAGAGATGAGTTTTGCCTTTGGATCCCTCTAACACTTGAAGACATTTTTATTCCAGCTGTTTGCCCAGTCTGGAGCAGAGCTGCCTCACTTTTGCCTTGCCACTGAAAATGCATCTGAGCTCTGTGAAAATGTCCTTTGAATCATCTCTTGTATTGTTGTACCTGAGACAGGGAAGATGCTTAAAGCTCAAAAGGGAGCTGGGATCAAATCTAATAATCTGTACACTGCAGACAATTGTATTTCCCATTTGTTACATCCAATTGTTGGTGTTTCATTCAAGCATCTGCTGAAGAGAGTTCTTGCTTTGCGTTGCAGTGAAAAGGTGCATCAGTCAATTGTTTTATTTATTCCAGAGGTTAATCACCTTCCCTTATAAAATGTTTGTGTCTGCTTTGTTGTTTCAGTTAATCTGTCTTCAGCCTTTTGCCAGTGGTTCTTGGTCTGTCCTGCCGTGTTCAGCTGCAAGTCACCAGTTCAGCCCCCAGTAAAATTCACCTTCCCTCCTCACCCCCAGCTCAGGTCCCACTTACAGCCTGCTGTCCCACCCCAGCAGGTTTTAACTGGATAAAATTGTGATTTGAATCTCCTCTACGTCCCAGGTCAGTGATTCTCAGAATATTCCACACCACCCACTTCAATTAA
Source organism: Hylia prasina (assembly GCA_013397195.1). NCBI lineage: Eukaryota > Metazoa > Chordata > Aves > Passeriformes > Sylviidae > Hylia > Hylia prasina. The sequence goes on along the minus strand of VYXD01012318.1, from coordinate 212,861 downwards.
ATCAGCAGCCAAGGCAAAAAGGGCTCAATTTATGACTGACTCCTCCGTGCACCCGTGTAATAATCCTCAGCTAAACTGATCATGAGATTGTACTGCTTAAAGCCAGTGTTTATCTTTCCAAGCACTTAAGGCATTAAGTGTCAGTCTGAGAGGAAAATGAAATGTTGGCAGAGAGTTTTCAGAAACAAACATCAACTGGAATATTAAGAGGCTTGATGCAAGGAGCAGATTTATGGTTTCATCTGACAGCTTCGAGCTCTTAAATAAGGGAGATAAAGATAATAAATGTTGTGGCGTATCTGATTTACAGATCTGATGTGAGATAAGCTGACTGCTCTGTACAGATCATAACTGCGATTCCCCATCAAATCACTCCATAGCTGTATCCACATTAACCCAGTGAGAATCCCCAAGTGGGATTCTCCAGAAACTGTGTTTTAGAGTGAAGGTACAGCCAGATGCAACGTGCTTCCTGGAAAACAGCTTAAGAGAGAAGGAAAGGGCTGATTTCTGACTTAAAAACTAATTTTGTGATTCAGCCCAAAAGATTTTTCATCAGCCCTGTCATTCCAACTGAACTAAAAGTGTTGGGGGGAAAAAAAGGCAAATAATCCTCAAACAGAATATGGTATCTGGTGACAGCCAGCACATGGATATGGAAAACAGCTGCTTGTGCAGGGAATACTGACACAGAAAGATGGGCACTGAAACCCTCCCACTGCAAAATAGACAAGAGTCACTTGGCATCTAGAAAAGAGAACTTTTCTAGATGAGAAAGTGCTTCTCTTACTCTTACAAGGTATTTTGAATAGCCCACCGAATGATTTGTGACTTTGTAATAGGAATCTGTTCCAGGACCAAGAGTTACGGTTCTTTTTCTAAAAAACATTGGGAATTTTTGCATAAAACTTTAGGGGCTTTTTGCAGGATTCTTGCTCTCGAGAATTGTAAAAGCTTTTAGTTTTATCTTGGTTTGGAACTCAGCAAAATTGGAACACCGACGTTTAAAGTTAAATACACTTCTGGTGCTCTTTGTTATGGTAACACACCCTTCCCTGCTGCATTCAAGGAGAGAGCTGAAAATTCACACTTTGCCACAGCAGCTTTGAATCTTGTCTGAGCCCCGTATTTTGTAGTCAGATTCCATGGAGCTGGCCTCACATGGAACTTTTCCTGGCGCGTAGTAACCCAGAAATCCCTGTGAGAAGGCAGCTCACACCTCTGCTCAGGGCTGATCTCACCACAGCTCCTTTGCTCTCACATCCTCACTCTGCTGAGGACACCCCCGAGACCTCTTTGATTCCTGATTTTGGCAGAACACCTCTTCCCACGGAAACCGACGTCGGGATTAACTTCAGTGGGACGAGACTCAACTCTTATTATTTTTAAATCCTGTCACTAATATACTCACTGGAGCCTTGCCCTGGTGTAATAAAACCGAGTTTAAATTGCTGAAGGGCTCAGCTGCTGCCTCTAACAGCTGCATGGCTGTAATTTGCCAATGGGATGTATTGCATCCTGATTACAGTTTCTTTTGAGTGATAGCCCAAAATTACAAGGCCGAAATGTGGCTAATCATGATAAAGGAGGTAAGTCTATTCATCTCCTGCCCACATTTAATATTTGCACAGCAGATGCTGTTTGTTCCCTTCAGCTGCCTTTCCACGGAAATTTGCTCTCATTCTGAAGAAGTCTTAAGGTTAATGAAAAACTTTATTGGACATTTTGATGCTGGAGAGAGGGAGAAAGGTGAAATATCTTGGAAGGTTTCTCTTTGTTTCCCAGCCCAGATATGCTTACACAAATCAGGCAGCCCTTGAAAGACAAGCAAAGTGAGCTACTCCAGGCCAGAAACAGATGTCTGGGAAAGATGAAGGGAACAGGGATGAAGGCCTGAGTGAGCTGTGAATGTCATTTATTGCCCTCATTCCCACCAAGCCATACACAGGCTGCAATTAAACCTCCTCTGGTGTTTTGGCTCACTGGGCCATAAAGCCAAGCCTGAGTTCATAGAATCCCAGACTGGACTGGAGTTGAAAGGGACTTAAAGCTCATCTCCTTCCATCCCTGCCATGGGCAGGGACACCTTCCATGGGCAGGGACACCTTCCACGGGCAGGGACACCTCCCACTGTCCCAGGGTGCCCCAAGCCCCAATGTCCAACCTGGCCTAGGACATGCCAGGGATCCTGGGGCAGCCACAGCTGCTCTGGGCAATAAATAAAGCTGGGTTTTGCCCTGCCCTGACTGAGCTCAGCTTACACCTTGAAACAACGTCCCTGTTTGTGCCCTGTGATGGAGCACTAAACTGAGCTGAACCGCAACAAATCATAATTTATGTCATGCTCTTGTGATGTGCCAAGCATGAGACCCCAAACACACCACAAATAATTGATCTTAAGCTTTTGTTCTCCGTGTCCCAGTCCTTCTTCTGCTCCGTTTTTTGCCAAGTGTTTCCTGCATTATTAATTATGAGCCGGCCCATCCCGTAATCCCTAAACATCCCTTCACCCCTCTCCTCGCTGCCCTGCTGCTCACCCCCTGGAGCTGGGGATGCTCCATGCCCCCGGGATGCCCCGGCAGAGCCTCCTTAAAGCCGGGGCTAATCTGGCCTTGCCCACCTCGGGGACAGCGGGGCTCGGAAGCCCCGGCATTGCCCGGGGGCCGGCGCTGCCTGGCTCGGCTGTTTCCTCATCTCCAAAGGTCTCCTTCCTCCTCCGAGTGGGAATTTGCAGCTCACGTGTTGCAGGCTGCTGTGACTCGCTGCAGCCTGGTTTTTTCTCCACGTTCCAAACGCGACTTTGCCTCTGGGTACCAAACCTGAGGGGTGCCCCGGTGTCCTAAACACATCCTGGGGTGGGTGTTAGCCCTCCCTTCCCTCCGTCTGCCTGCGCTGCACAAACCCCCAGTCAGGGCTGGCTGGAATGAGCCCATCTGCTACGTGACTCTGTATTCACCAAGATTTTTGGAGGCTATTTCACTCGGCTCTGTTGCTTCCTCCCTGCTAAAATTGGATTCTGCATCGGCTCTGCCACGCTCCTGATGGGGCGGGAGAGCAAATCCTTCGGAGATGCCAAATATAAAGCAGGGATTGATGCATTTCCATCTGCTCCTTGCCAGACACGGCCCCCAGAGCGCTGCTGGCGCTGCTGACGCTGCCCCAGCTCCGGGGGAGGCACAGCAGGGTGGCCCAGCCCCACACAGGGCACAGCCACAACGCCAGGGACACCACAGAACACAGCCCTGCAGCCTCAGCAGGTCCTCAGAGCCTGAGGAAAGGGCTGGCAAGGCAAAGCCAGGCTTTGAATGCTGAATGGAGAAAAAACAGGGCACCTGACTCGATAGAAGATGCCTTAAAAATGAAAAAAGGGAATGCCTGTGGCCACTAGCATCAATCCCAGGGCACAGCGTTGCTGCTGTGATAAGGAGAGGAGTGCACACAGCCAGAGCCTGAATTCCCAGGGTGTGGGGCCCTGGAACACACAGGCTGCTACTCCTGCTCCAGTTCCGTGGTGAAAGGCCCTTCCTGAACAAGGATGTTGTGCTCCAGGAGGAGCATCAGTGCAGTCTGGTTTATAGCAATAGGTAAAAATACAATTTTCAGGAGGAATTTCCTCACAGAAAGCACTGTCAGGCATTGGAAGAGGTGGAGTCACCATCCCTGGAACTGTTCAATAAACACCTGGAGATGGCACTCAGTGCTCTGGTTTAGGTAACGTGGAATGGGAGGGCCAAAGGTTGGACTTGATGATCTTGGAAGTCTTTTCCAAATTAATGATTCTGTGATTCCAATCTTCCTGAAACACTCTGGGAACTCCTTAATGAGCAGCGTTCCAGCAAAAAAAAAATTACCAATTCCTTCTTTGTCTCCACCACTGTGGGTGAAAATACAACCCTCAGCAGAGTCCCTGATGCATCTGATCAGAGCAGCCAGACCCAGAGCAGACACTCTGGGGTCTCAGAACAGAGACAAATCCCAATTTATTTTGTGCTCTTGTGGTGTGCCAAGCGTGAGATCACAAATCCACTGCAAATAATGGATCTCAAGCTTTTTCTCTTCGTGTCCCTGTCTTTCTGCTGCTCCATTTTTGCCAATTGTCTCTTTCATTATTAATTGTAAGCACAGAAAAAGGATGCCTGCAAACTCTGTGGGGTAAATACTTTTCCAGCCAAGCAGGAGCAGACCCCAGAGATGAGTTTAAGGCTGCAGAACAGGTTGTGAGTTATGCCAGGCTTGTGCAGCCCCTGGACCAGCTGAGCTGCTCCTACCACCAAGGTAAAGGTTTGACATGATCCCAGTAAAGTCACTCTCCTGAGGGAAGTGAAAACCATTCCTAACACTGCAATGTAATCAGCATTCTAGAAACAAAGCCATTTAATGGCTAATTCAGATCACTCCTCAGGAATGAGAAGTACAGAGAGAATGAAACATTTCATTCTGGAAATGCATTTTGCCCCAAACAGTCCCAGGCATCCCCTGGGATGTGCATTCATCAGCTTGGGCTGGGTGTGTTTCCAGGACATTCTTTGTGACCAAGATAATCCTCTGTTAGACTGAGGCTTTGACAAGCAGGGACTTGATTAACTTGGCTGTTGCAGAGCTGTCAGAGGGACAGGACTGCACAAACAAGGACTCCCTGGTGGGTTTTCAGCACTGACACAGTGAGGCCAGAGGCAGAGCAGCAGCAGCAGTGCTCCCGTGCATCTCATCCCAGCTTTTCCCCACAAAGTCCTTCATAACATCAGCAGGGTGCCATCCCTACATTGCCTGCCCTAAAGGATGAAATTGAGGTTGGAAAAAAACCCAACCCCACTGATTCTCTGTAATTACTCTCCTTCATTAGGCTTTTTTTCCCCCACAAGGATTTATATCACAAATCACTAATTCCTTCTCATTTTTCTCCTGTGTTGCTCATGCAGTGCTGCACTAGTGCCTGCAAACTTGATTTTCCTGTGGTCAGAGTGAGAGCCCATGTGCCAGTACACCACAGAGGTTACTCAAAGAGGGAATATGGGATTTTCCATGTTCCAAGGACTGGATTAAGGAGAGCAAAGCAACCAGAGCCAGGTGATGCCTCCACTTCCTCCGTCCCTGCACTCAGCTTGCCAAAGGCTACACAAGTGCTCCACTTGTCTTGCTGAGAGGCCTTGGAGGGCTGAGGAAGCTGATTTCCCTCTGCTGAGCTCTTTCTTGAGCCCTCCCCACAGCTGGTGCCCATGAATTTCTTGTGATGGCGCTGCCAGGCTTCAAACCCAGGCTGAGGTTTGTGCCACAGGGTGTCAAAGTTTGTCGTGGTCACTGAACCAGGAAGGCAAACCCCAGAGCATCACAAGCAAAGCTCCTTCCAGTTAAGTTATGCCTGTCCCTGCTGTCAGTGTTGTAAAAACCAACAATTTCCCTTCTTTCAGGGCAAGGTTTAGGAAGTCCTGTCCAGAATTGTAATGCCCCACGTAACCCTGTGCAGGAAGCTGCCAGGCTTGTCTGAAAGTGTTGTTCTTGTTCCCAAAATCTGTGCCTGACCTCTCTACATTTATTTTCCGTGGCTGTGAAATTCTCTTTGACCTAATTGCAATTCCCACTTGGTGTTTTGGCGCTGGAAATGGAGATGTAGAGCTGCTGAGCAGAAAGTGTGTCAGGTGCACTGTGGTCACCTCTGCCTCTGGGAGCAGAGACGAGCAGACAAGCGCTGCAGGCACTGGGATCATTTTACATCTAAGCCACTGTTTAATTCTCCTAATAGCCCCAAGATTGCAGGAGCTCAAAGCTTTACACCAAAGATTCAGAAACCTCCTAAATATGGGCTTGTGGCAGGGAAGGTAAAAGAACAACAGAGTCGCTGAGAACTGTTCTTGAAAAACATTTATTTCTGTAATGGATTTATAGCGCTGACTCCCAAGCCCCACAGTCTCTCCCAACATGTAATTCTGGGGACAGATACCTTTGATGGGGAAAAAAAAAAAAGCCATACAAAGAAGGCCCCACAAACAAAGGGTTTGGTACCAAACCGAGCCCAGGTTCTCTCTGGACCTCTGCTGTTGAATATTTAACCCCAGCTGGGATGGAGCTGCCCTGCTCCATGGATGGTCACTGCCAAAGGCCCCAGAGAACTGAGGATGTTGTGTTTGACTGCAAAATAACCAGGGGGGACATGGGCAGGGAAGGATTCAGCAGCTGCTATTTTTTTTTTTTTCAGACATCATTGAAAAAGGAAATCTCATTTCAGTTCCACCTCCTGAGCCCCAGCATTAGGAAAGTCAGATACAAACCCACAGACCAACGTACACAAAATAGTGACCAAGTGTCCAGACGTTTCTAAGCCCCTCAGTTTACTGTGCTGTGATACCTCCAAAAAGCAACCAAACCCACTTTAGGATTGTGGTGGATCTTATTTTTAAGAGGGAGGGACAGAGATGCAGCACAGAGCATAGCAACTGTCAAGCAATAATTAAGGCAAATTTATTCCCATTTATCAGGAGTCAAAGCAATTTTTTTGTTTGTTGGCTTTCTTGTTTAAGCTGTTAGATAACATCTCAGCTGGACATTTCTGCTTAGATGATTTAATCAAAGTTTGAGGGAAGTCACCTCCAGCTGATCTGAGCCTAGAACAGCAAATAATGTCATTCCCAAGAACATCAGTCAGAACGAATTTTTCAAAAATTAAAGTGATCGATGTTCAGAACTCCCCCAAAACTTTCTCCCCTCAGAGACCAGGTTGAGCCCAAGTAAAACACAGAGACATGAAGAAGGACACAGTGGCAAGCCTCTACAAACACAGGGCTGGATAGGACCAAAGCAGAGCCAAACCAAAATTCCACAGGTGCGACAACACGGACAGAGTTATGAGTAAAAAAAGGGGGAAAGAAGAAAAGCAGAGCCCCAGAGAGGAAGGAAAATAAAAGTCCACTGTATGCAAAAAAGGGAGTTCTTAGGTGCAGCCACAGAAAGCTGGGGAGTTCAGTTGCCTCATCTCTCAGGTGTGTTAGTTTGTTGTGCCTTTGCCCTCCCTTTGAGATCCAGGTGATGGTGCCAGGAGGTTCCTGCCTTTACTCAGTCTGTGCATCATAATTAGCCCCCCCTGCTTTCTTCAGCTCGTTCTTGATGTAATCCTCATCCAGCTCTTTGTGGTCACTGATCACAAATTCTTTGGCAAAGTTCTGCAAGAGACAAAGGAAAAGCCTGTTAAAAAAGGGGGATATTTTCTAAGTAGCTGAACGAAGATGGGTTATGCAGCTTCCCCAGGTGTCTGAGCTGCATACACTCATCTCCTGTGGCTGGGATGATAAACAGAAAGCTGTGGATGAGACACAGGACTAGTGAAGGCAAAACCCAGCGTTTAACATGGAAAAATGTTATGTATCTACTTCCACAGTCACTGGCTGCAAGACCCAATCCAGGGGTGCAGCTACTCTTCCTGGAGATGCACAGGCCAGGCTAGGTCAAGTTCCCTACATAGTATGTGAACTAAACCACTCAAAATTATTGACCTCCTGACCACCACTGACCCTTGGGCAAGCCACTAATCCTCTCTGTGCCCTTTTTAGGGCCCCTTCTCCTAAAAAAAGAACAGCACCACACCAGAGCACTACAGTGTCACACCTGCCAGCTGAGGGGACAGTGCCTCGGTGAAGTACTGAGCAGCACAGGGATGGTGATGCCTTAACTTTTAGCTTTCACATTTTCCAGATTCTGTACTGCATTAGTATATAACTCTGAACTTCATATAAAGTGTTAGCAAGTTCTCTTCACAGTGTAGTCAGACAAAACAATCCTTTTCCAGCCCCAGAACCAAGGACACATCTTCAGCCCCAAAAAGTGCAAACAACAGCAAATTGAGGAGAGCAAACTGGGAGGGTGGGACTTCATAACCTGAAGCTGTAATTGGACAATTAATCCCAATATATAAATGGCCCAAAATTTATAAAAGTGTGAAAACTCGTGATCAGTTGTCTATCTTGGGTCCATCTTGGGTGTAGCCCTGGCCATGCTCTTGTCCTGCCCAAGGTGTATCCTTTGAAGGCCTTTTGCTAAATACCCACTTTATTCCTTCACCACTGTCCAGCCTCTGTTCCAGGCAGCCTGATAAGGCATGAAAGGTTTTGGGAGCAAACTCAGCTCCTTCAGTGGATTTAGTGCCTCCTCCCCTCCTCTCCAACACACACCCAGCCGAAGGACAGTGCCCCAGGCCAGAGGCTGCTGCTGCTCTGCTGTGAGCTCTGCCCTGCTCTGTGACCTCTGGATGAATCCCCCTGTGTGCAGGGCAGTTTCCCCCTGCCTGAGAGCTCTCTGCAGCTCCTGGGAGCTGGGCAGGCCCCGGGCAGAGTGCTGGGATGTGAACACAGAAAACCTTTTCTGGGAGCAGAACGGGATCCCAGGGTGCCTTCGGGGCTCTTGTGGGAGCAGTGGCAGCTTGGGGATTTTTTCCCCTTGTGTGTGCCATCCTTCCTGCCTCACGGCAGGGCTGGCATGGCATCCGTGTGTGCGCAGAGCCATTTCAGCAAACCGGCTCTTTGCTGCTTGCTTTAGCATTTTCCTCCCCTTCCTAACCACAACTGAGAACGCTGCATGAGGCTCCCTTCCCCCACCCCACCGAGCTTTAAGCCAGCGTGACAAACACAGGCATCCACTGCACTCCACCAAAAAATACGAATTAAAATCCCGACAGCTTGGCCGGGAAATCTGCAGCGCCCGGATCCCTGGGCAGCGAGCTCCCCAAAAGGCGATGGGAGAAGGAGGCAGAGCTTTGGGAGAGCAGCAGGCATTCTTGTGGGTCTCCCTGGCACTGGAACAGCCCCGGCACCACGGGAACGGGGGGTTCTAATTGCCTTCAGGCTCCGAGCCACGGGAGAGCTCTTTGTTTGGCAGCGTCTCAAGGGTCTCAGTTTGGGATCAGAGCCGCGCAAAGAGGGGGTGGAGGAGGATGCGGCTTGAAAGAGCCTCAGCGCCTCTTTGATGCGCTGGGAGAAATGGAAGGGAGAGGAAAACAGCTCCCTCCTCCCCCGGGCTGCGGCTGATCGTGTTTCACAGCGCAGGAAATCCTCGCTGCCCGGGTGGGGAGGGAGCTCCGAGCGCTGCCCCGCCTGATGCCCGGTCTGCGGGAACCTGCGGGGACGGCGGAGACACAGCCCTGCGGTCCTGGGCAGCTCTGGAGCGCTCGGGTTAGTGCACAGCGCCTGGGGGAAGGGACCTGCTGGGAGCTGCCAAACACAGCTCGGAGCAGCCCGAGAGAGAGAGAGAGCTAAGGGAGAAAACAGAGAGAACTGAGAACTGAGAGAGAGAAAGAGAGCTAAGAGAGAAAACTGAGAGAACTGAGAACTGAGAGAGAGAAAGAGAGCTAAGAGAGAAAACTGAGAGAACT
>VYXD01012318.1:186577-203453 GCA_013397195.1 Hylia prasina | reverse complement strand
AAGTTCCCGTTACAATACATTAAATCCTTTTCTATACTGAACATTCTCATTTACACTAACCAATCTAGTACAAGATACAAATCCTACAGCATTTACATACAGGCTATAAGGATCATTACATTACGCTGCTGTGTTACATTTTAAACCCTAAGAGCTGCTCTTTGAGCCCCTCCTGCCAAGCCAGTAGGGTCTGCTCTGACCCTTGGGCTCTTGGTAAGGAGAAGGGCATTGTTAAATCAAAAGGGGATCACCCTCAGCCAGCCATACCATTGTTTTCCAGCTGTTCAGTAACTAAGGCATCTCAGACATCGAAACTGGCTTTCAATTCTATTTCACTTATAGGTTTCATACTCTCAAAATCTAAGCAGTCATATTTATAAGGCTTTCCTGTTTCACCTTCCCCAACATCTGTCCACTGCCTGCAGTGCTCGGCTTCTCTGGCCATGTGGACAGCACAGGCACTCATCCACGGCTTGGCAGAGTCCGGGGAAAATGGGAAAGATTTTGCTTTTTGGAGAAAAAACAAATCCTTTTTTTCGAGATGGGAATAAAGAGGCAAACCGCCCAAACCATCAGATTTAGTCATGCTCACGAGTGACCTACTTCCAGGTCTCCAGGGTGAGATCTCTGCAAAGCTCAGCTCTTGCTAAGACCAGCCCCAGGATTTGCAGCTATTGGATGCTCACTGACTGTGTTACCTACACGAGTTTTGAGCTGAGCCTTTCAATTCCTTTTCTATGGTACCAGGTTTAACAGATTCTCCTCGCCTTGGGAAGCAGATTACCCAGGGCTACCTGATTTCAGGGCAAGTCTCTGCCCTGCTTTAGTGAGAACCATAAAACCATTTCTGAGAGGGATCCCATGAAAAGTGTATTTTATAAATGTGGGGAGGGTCTTCTTCAGTGCCCACTCTGCAGAATCCAGCTGATTCTGAAATTAAAACTGCAAGTGCATTCATGCCCCAACAGTGGAGAATTAATTACATGTGCCACAAAATAAATATAATTACTCGGATGCCTTCTCAACTAGACACTTATCCAGAGAACTGCTGGGTGATGATCTGTGGGCATCAGCCACGATTCCACATCAGCCCCACCAAGAGTGAACAGAATCCCCCCAAGCAGTGGCCAGATGGGTTCTGTTCCCAGCCACTCTTAAATATCCTCTTAGCTGGCTGGGCCACCTCTTGTGCCAGATTTGTGCCCTCAGAGTGCAATCTGGGTCACTGCTATTAATAACTCTGCTCCATTCCACTCTCTCAGGGTCCTGCTGCTCCTCACACCAGCTCTTACCCACCAGGGTGTCTCCTCAAGCCTGGCCCCAAGGAGGGAAGGTGCTTTTGGTGAGTTTGGTGCCTGGAATTTCTGATTTTAACATCCTGCTCGACCTTCTGCAGCCACAGCCTCTCTCATCACCCTGTCTGAGCTCTCTGGGGCTGAGCTTTTGTTCAGGGTGCAAATCCTAAGGCACAGTGCATGACTCTGAGGCTCGGGCCCTTGATTTGCTGACATGTGTCTTCATCTTACATCCTCCACTTCCTTTTCCCTTCTCCTCCCCCCAGCCCCAGGCTTCCTACAACCACAGCAAGCCCTGCCAGTGAATTCTAGCCTTTGTCTTCACCCCAGTCACCAGCAGCCTCCAGATAACAAAAACAAAGATGCCATTTATCTTTATCACTCTCACAACACAACAGTGACCACAGTCTCTTTGCTTTGCCTCTCAGACCAGTGAACAGGACACACAAATACTGAGGTTCACTCCAATGCCCCTCTCTGGCAGCAGCTCCTCTTTGTGCCTGAGCAGCAAAGGGTCCCAGTTTTGGAATCCCATCCCCTGTGTCAACCTCCACAGCAGGTGCAGACTGAAAGGGCTCCAACCATGCAGGAGCAAAGAAGGAGCCTGCATCCCTCCCTGGGAAGCATGGAATTTGTGCAGAAAGCTCAGTGCTTCCCTTCCAGCCAACTTAAAGGGGGAAAAAAAGGGTGGAGTAGATTTTCTTCCTCTTCCAAGCCCTGAATGTTTAGCATATGGGCCATAAAATTTCCCTAAATGGCCCAAGGGTAATCCATGTGGTGCAGATATTATACCAAACTAGGACTGCAGAGGCCCTTATAAATCCCAGCTTGGGAAGCCTGAAGCCAGGAGTAAAATCCTTGTACAGTCTACAGACACTCAGGTTTTCAGCAGCTACAGATGGTGCCAGGTAGCTGAGCAGCTTCTTGCCATTTTTTATTTATTTTATTTTTACTGGGGCTTGGAGCAGCTTCTGCTGATGTTCAGAACCCCCAGTTCTACTGTGCTTAGTGTCACCACTCCCAGGCACTGGTCACCTCAGCCTCAGTGCAGGTGCAGTACAGAGGAGGTGACATCTCCCAGGTTTCTCCTGCAGCATGGTCTGAGTCCCAGGCCAACAGCAAAGCTGCTCCTGCACTCAGCTGTCGGACTCCCAGCTCAGCAAAAACCCTCTCTTCAAATCCACTGCCTGCCAATTTTACATGGAGCAGTTCCAGACGCTGAGAGAAGCCAGTTCAAACCTCTGGCAAACACTTGTCTCAGCAATGGGAGCTGCATTTCAGCTGCTCTGCAAATTCTCCCTGTCTGTGCTTCATCCCACTGGAGGAGTCACCAGTCTGTGTGTCAGACACAGGGGGATGAGAAGCTGCTGGTTCTGACCCTCCTCTCTAGACAAGGAGTTCTTGTAAATCCACATCCATTTGGCATGGTCCTTACAGTAAACCAGAACAGGAAAAACAGTCTAAAAGGAGATTTTAGTTTGCCTTCCCAGCAGGATCTCACTCACCCTCATGAGTAACTCTCAAAGCCACCATGACATAGCTGCTCCCTGTGAGTTTGACTTCCTGACTGCCTCTAACAAAGCTATTAAACCTTCTGGTTTAATTTAGCTATTTAATCTTCTGGTCTCTGTATTGCTATGAGAAAACCAAAGCACATACAGGGAATTCTGTGTGATCCCAACATCAGGGACAGGGACCCCATCAGTGGGTGCTCCCTGCTGGGACACCATCACCAGTGCAATTAGGAATCCAGAGGAAAAGGGAAAGGTGAGGGAAAAAAAAAAAGATCTGGGCATGAGCTGCAAAGCAGGAGCTCAGTGGAGTTGTTGACATCATGACAGCCAGATGAATTCCTCACCAAAAATAATGATGAATAAAATGCCTCGAATATTTGCTCACAGAAACAGAGCTGTTTTACCCTGAATATGAATTAGGGAAATAACACAGCACATGACTTTGTGGGGGAAGGAGTGCTGATGAAAACAGAGAAGAGCCAAAATCCAAGGAAAATCAGACAAACTGGCAAAGATTGGGCAGTCCCTTCACTGGGAGGGTCCTGCAGGACATGAATTCAGTCCTGTCAGGAAAAACACCCCAGTGCTGCCTAAGAAAGAGTTAAAATCTCGTGGTTGGAAATGCAGTCATGAAGGGCCACGAGCTCACAGAGAGGAAGGAACACTCAGAGGGAAACCAAGTCCTGCCTCCAGTTCTTTGGTGTCCACATCAGAACCACCCCATTTCAGCCCAGTGCCACCACCCCTGTGCCTGGGCTCATGCTGCTGTGGGGTCTGGTGAGGTGGGGTCTGTCCACACCTGCCAGGTCACCTGTGCACAAGGTGACACACAGCTGCTGCTGCTGCTGCTGCTGCTGCAAAATCAGATGCAGCCTTGCAGAAGTCACTGTTCCATCAAGGTCCCAGTTGTTTGGGCTGTTCTTAGGGGTAGGTTTAGACTCCACCCCAGAAATGATCTCCCAAACATCTTGAGCAACCGCCTGCAATGGGAAATGTGCCACTTCTTCCCCCATTAGACGTGTCCTTGGCATGGAGAGAAGCCCAGTGGATAACAGGTGGAGCTGTGCATCCCCCTGCTCCCTGTCTCCATTTGCACAGCAGTCTCACACAGTAGGACTCAGCTGGACCCTAAGGACATACAGACAAACACTTGTTCCCCATCCTGCCCTTACTTCTAATCTGCTCCCAGCTGGACTTATTTATTTAAAGCTAAACTTGCATTTCTACCCCATGTCTGTGTGGATTTACGTATCTTAGTTCCTCTGAAGGTTCTAATTCAATCCTCACATTTCTGGGCACTCCTGAGCCTGTATGGACTTGGCCTGGGGGGATTCATACTCCAACAGCTTGGAGCAGGCTGAAGGCTTGAGCCAAGATTCCCAGCTGAGTTAAGGAGGAAAGGATGGGAAAATAAATGGCTGTGGGGAAAAGAAATAACCTCCTGATAGTTCCTTAAATGGATTTTTCTGCAATCCAAAAGAAATACAATAGACTCAAAAGCCATTTTTCAACAACATTAAAGAGGTAATAAGCTGGGCCCAAGTAGGGCCAGAAGACCTGGCTCTCATCTAACACAGATCAGAAGAACTACAGCTATTTGTAGCAGATGAGATCCATCCCTGTCATTTTACAGTTATTACAGCTAAAAATCAATTGTCCTTTCTTCCTGAGAGGTTTTCTGGCAACCTCCTGCGCTCACTATCAGCGCTGCTTCCCAAACCACCTCCCCAGGGATTTCACAGCACCTGCTCCCCCTTCCAAGGGAGGAACACAAAAGCCAGGGCAACCCAGATCCTCTCTCTGCTTTGTAATAGTTCATCCCTTTGTTCACAGCCCAGAATCTCCTCACCAGTTAATGTCCCTTGTGTTTTCCTTATGGCTGCTGCTTCTGGGAGCCCATTAATGATCCCAGTGTGGGATCCCCCTTATCCCAGGGCTGGGTTGTGCTGGCAGGAGGTGCCTGAGCTGACTGGCTTTCACTCTGTCCTGCAGGAACAGCAACATTTATTGGTGTTTGTTGAGCTCCGAGCAGAGCTCAGCCCCAGCTCCTCAGCACAGGATACAAAGCAGGAAATCCCCTCACGCTTTGGTCTTAAAGACAGACCCACAGTTGCTCTGGAAAACAGTACAAGGTTTTACTGAGGGCTTCTCAGAGGGAAGAGCTGCTCTTCTGGAACCCCAGCCTGTCCCTCGTGTAGATCAAAGCTGTACAAAACCCTGTTTGTGCCACCCTTGCACGGGGTGAGGGCACCTGTGGGCCCTGCACAGAGCCCAACTGCAGCTACATCCCACTCAGGGTTTGCAGACCAAAAAACTCCCACCTTAGGGTGCTACTTATTCCAAATGATGAACCAACACTGACTCAGATTTGTAGTTTATCATCACAGAAAAAAAACCAAAAAACCCCCCAAAAATAAGTGTATTTTTTATGTATAACTCACATCTCAAATAATCTCTGTAAAAAACAGAAGACTGAGAATGTACCTGAAGGTCAAGGGAACTACTAAGAGTAAAATAGCTCTGGGATAAATTCCCTCCATTAAATTTCAGTTGGAGTTTCTTGTCCTTGTTTATTTTAACAGATTATCTGCAAGGTCACAGGCACAAAAAAAGAAGAAAATAGCTCTGCTTTTATCTCACTCAGAGGGATTCAGTTGCATATGAAGAACTGTTCAAAATACTTGTCAAGATAATTTCTTCTGGACAGGAGATCACCATTGCTGAGACATTCAGAAATGCTTTGCAGGGGTTTAGAGACAAGTCTGCTCAGTAAAAGTGTATCAAGCACCACATGTATTGTTTTTGTATTTTAGTACAGACTAATTGGAATATGAAAGCTTTTAAGTAACAGCCAAGAATGGTTAATGCTCCACCAGATTATTAACTTGTACAGACTACTAATCAAAGATGAAACAAGTGAAATTGCAAATTATATGTAACAGACCTAGGGACAGATCTGAGCACAGTGCTCAGGAATGCTATTCAACTCAACAAGACTACATTGTCTAAACAGAATTTTAAGAAAATCTTGGGCTTAGTGACTCATAGAAGAGTCATTCTTTAGTACTCTATAATTTCATCTTCAGCTACAATTACACAGTTTCAGCTGCTGCCCATGAGCAGAAATGTGCTTTCCTATCCCTCAGGTGTCATTCTGGAAGTTTCTTTGGAGAACAGACCCCTCTGAGTCGTTGTCATTCTGAAACATTTGGCACAAGAGTTTATCTTCTGGAAGGACAGGAATGTATTTTCTTCTTCATTCTTCTTATCTAAAGGTGATCTTCTGTGTCATATAAACTACCAGAGAGTTGAGGGGGGCTTCATTCTCACCCTTCACAGTGTCCTGTGGGGAGATTTCTTTACACAGGAAAGAGCTCAGTTATTGAGGGGGATTAACTTAATCATCAGCCAAGGGCATAAACAAAACCATTTCTCAGGCTCTGGCGAGCTGGTTCTGTGTTTCACTGGAAGAGCCAATCCTGCTTTAAATGCTTCTCCAGGAGAAACACTGCAAACATCAGCATCCAGGTTTCAGCTGTGGTTCTGTGCAGCCTCCCTCAAGTCACTTCTCTCCTGGATGTTGTTTGTTCTCGCTTGGACTGAGCACATTTCTCTCTCCCCTGCTACGCCCAAGGCCAACAAAGCCTGCTCACATCTAGTTAGCTATTAAGAGTTAGTTAATTGGTGCAACAGGGACTTCAGACTTGGGGTGATTAGCTCCACAAATTCACTGTGCAAAGACAAAAGGCCTCCGGAGAAGTTTAAACAAGGGTGTGGGTTTTCCTGTTTAATTTTACCTGCTTAACTTAAGACTGCTCATGATGGTTCAATATTGAATGATTTCCACGTCGAGGAAGGGAATGGGAGACATCTCAGTGCTGACGATGAGAGCAGTGCATGAATTCCCTCCTCATGACACAGCTAAGCCAGCCTTAAGCTCAAAAGGTGCCTCTTTATGCCTGAGTGCTCAAAGGGCAGATGTTAAGCCTTCCTAGGAGGAAGACAGGCAATAGGAAATTGCCTTCTTTTTTAAAGGATTAACTCCTAAGTTGGAGGATGAGCCAATCCTTCCCTCTCTCCCCCTCCTGCTGGTGTCTGTACAGAAAACAGCGAGGGGAGCTGGTGGTTAGGAGCATTGTAAAGAGGTTACCTGTACTACTTCCTTGACCAGAGTCTTGTCAGTCCCAGTCTTGGCTCTCTGCAGGCCACTGACATCCTCTCCAATCCAGGTGATGAGGGCAAACTTGACTCTCTTGCTCATGGCATCGCCGGTGGTGAATCGGACAAAGCCGAACAATCGCACGTCATCTGCAACAAGGGAGGCAAAAAAGGGACAAACTGGTTAAACCCAGGAGCATCCCTGCCTTCCCCTTTTCCAGGGTGAGCCTGTTGCTCTCAAACACCGAGGCAAGGCACTGATCCCGTGTTTCAATGCCAGCATTTGGGAATCAAATGCAGTGCAGGGGCTCGGCTCATATGCCCTGTGCTTACAAGGTGTGCTCTGCCCGTGTTCCCTCTGCCTCTTCTGGGTTCTCCGAGTTACTGGGATGAAACTGGCTGTGCTGGACACCCCACAGCACAGGGGAAATGGCTAAAACACCGTCAGAAGGCAGGTCAAGAGCACAGAGCTAACCCCAGTTACACATTCAGCCAAATGGTTCATCTGCAGGTCTGGTGAAGAAGGGAAGAAAGTGATATACTGGTGTCTCTTTCTTACAGAACAGCAGAACTAGGGTCACATTTTATAACATTACCAGAAACTGGCCGTTGTGCAAATTGTTCTCCCTCCTGCCATCCATTTCTGGCTCACTTTTAGCATGAGTTTACAAGAGGGAAGGGAGAAGGAGGAAAAGAAAAATCAGCAATTACTTGCCCAGGTGTGTTTTTCTACTCCTTCCGAAGCCCTGGAGGGAAAAGTCCTGGATTTTAGAACTGTGCTGGTCTTTGTTTCACAGCTGATGTAGTTTGTGCTACATCACACCAGACTAATTTAGCCTGGCCATATGTGTGACAACCTTGTAGCCTCTTATCTCAAAGAGCTCCTTCCTCCATCTCCTGGTGACTCATGAAGCCAGCCAGTTGGGAGCCTTCCTGATGAGGAGCACCATCCCCCTGCATCCCCAGGCTCCAGGGGATGCTGGAACCTTCCACCAGCAGTGGCAGAAAGCAGAGCAGATGGACACTTGTGCAATTGTGGAATATTCCCCATCGTGGCTTCTTCATCTCTCAGAGGTCACTCGAGGCCTTTGGAAGGAGGTGACTCAAACCAGAAGAACAAACCTGGTGTTTGAGAAGATTCCTGGTAATCCTGGCACACTTGTTGTGACCAGTTCAACGTGCCTTAGAGGGATTTGCTGGCTTGACTAACTGCCAGGTGAAAATGTAGGCTCCAGGTGTAGGAGTGACTGCCAACATCCCCAGCACGTTCCCTGAGCAGCCAGGACAGCCCCAAGGGCTCTGGAGACAGGGGAGAAGCAGCTCTAAACTGCTCATCCTCAGAAAATAAGCTGCTAGAAATCAATGTTAAAATTAAAATTGGGATATTCTCTGCAAGCTGACATATCTCAGAGCTTCCTTAACACTTTGATTTGGCAAAGTGTGGACAAAGTCCCCATGATAAAAGAGAAGACTTTTTTAAGTCTGAAAAAAATCCACCTCTGCTCTCCCTGTTTTGTTCTCCCTGTTCTTTTTATTGTCACTGACTGAGTAATACTGGGCAAACTGGAAAATGGATGTAGGGAGGTGTGTGAGCCAGTACAGTGCTCAAAACAAACTCCTCTGAAGAATTCAAAATAGAAACAAAGAGAAAGATCATATTCAGAGGAAAAATCCAGATGGATCTTTGGAAGGAGAGAAAGAGTCATGTACCAACAATGCAGGCAAACAAAACTTCTCTCTCAGTTACCCTGCCACTGGTGAGAGTCAGAAATGCACGTGGAGACTCCTGGTTCTGACAGTAAATCCTCTTCCCAAGATTGATGAGAACCATAAAGGAAGCGACAGCCAGGAAATGCCCAAAGTGAAGTGAGACAGTAAATCCCTTAAGGTTACAGTGAACAGATCCAGGAGCAAGCCCTGCCTCCCCAGCTCTGGCAGCAAAGGAGGCCACGCTCTGCCCAGAATTGTTCTGTGGCTGCTCTGGGAACAGTCCTGGAAGGCCCTTTGGTGGCATCGAGTGCTGAGACCTCCTGCTCTGCCCTTCCCACAGAGCCCTAATCCCACCTTGAGCCTGGGGGCTTTCATCCCTGGTTTCTACCAAAGGCTGTCACAGGGCCTGAACACTGGGGTATGCTCCTTTATAACACAGATAATGGGAAAAGATAATGAATGTGAAAAGTCAGTGCTTTTTCATAGCAGCACGGAGAGGAAGTTCCAGGGATGCCCCGTGCCTGGAAGTGTCCAAAGCCAGGTTGGATGGGGCTTGGAGCAACCTGGCATAGTGGAGGGTGTCCCTGCTGATCTTTACGGCCCCTTCCAGCACAAACCATTCTGGGATTCCGTGAATTTGTCTGTCAGAATAACTCCCATTTTACATTAACCCACGGCCCACTGGCACCAGCAGGATTTGCTTCTCAGCAGAACTTTCAGTGCTTGCCCATCCTGGTTGAAAGCAGCTCCGTGACACTAAAGAGAGCCAAACCCAGCAATTCCAGCCTTTATCCATGAGATCACCTGAGCATGAACAACTCTTACATCACCGTGTTCAGTCCAGGTAAGTTTAATGAGCACCCGAGGCTGGCCAGGAGCTCTGAGTCGCCTCTTGGGCAGATTTTCCTGGGGCTGCTTCACTTGTGGGGGCTCGAAGGGGTCACACCCCAGCTGGGTGCTGTCTCCTCCTGTCTCCCCACCGAGTTTACATCCCTGCTGGAGGCAGAGCAGGCTCTTCAGCTGCCACAGCTTTCAGCCCAGGATATTTAGCACGAATGCGATGCCTTAGCTGCGCACAAAGCCGGGAGGGAATGTGAATTGGAGCCCTGGGCAATTAACGCCTCTCGGTTCCTAAAAGGGCATCAGGGACGGCTGGGGAGGTTTTCAGCGCTATAAGCCTCTCCAACCGGAGGTCAAAATCCCCGAGCAGAAGTGGCTGAGTTTCACAATTAGTGTGAGGCGTGTTCGGAGTGATAAGGGGATCAAAATGCAAGTTCTTTCCCATGCCCAGCTTTCCTCTCTCGCGGTTAATCAGTTCTGCCCTGCCAGATCAACTCCCCACGCTGGAAGTCATCAATGCCATCAGTGCCAATTCCCGGAGAAATCTCAAGGCATTAACATCCACCACCCCCTTCTCACACAAAACCACTCACGGGGCTTTTAGCAATTTGCTGGGAGTGAGGGGAGCAGAACAAATCAGAGAGAGACAGCGCAGATTTCCCCTGAAAGAGGAAATCCTGCCTAGTGCTGTGCCAACCCCTTCCCAGCCCCCGAGACAGGGATTTCAGGGCACATAGAAGGGAATAAGTGATGTGGGGAGAACAGAAATAGCAGCAGAACAGACAGCAGAAATTAACAATGTTAATTCAATTAATGCCACGACTCCTTTCACAATGGCTGGACAAACAATGAGCAGTGCAATGAATGCCTTAACGAGCATCACTTGGTATTTCTCTCCAAACCCTTTATTTATCACTAAGGCAGGATTTTCCAAATATTCTGATTAAGCTGCCTTTGGCTGTCAGTAGATCTTGATGCCAAACTACAGATTTCTTTCATGGTACCCTTCCCTTTTTCTACATCCACTCAAGGGCTTTGGTTCAGCTGTACTGAAAATTTCCCCATTAGATTAAAATGCAGTGAGTCATCAGTAAAAGATAATAGCGGCAGGAAAGAAATACACTGTCAAACCGTCACGGTTCTCAGGCTGAGGGCTCTGAATGGCCGAGCCAGAGATGTGCCACGATAAAAACACTGCTGAATCAAGGTCACAGGCAGCAGGGCAGGTGATGGACTGACCTGCTTTTGTCTTCTGTCCAACAGGAATTACTACAGCGCGTGACAGGTTCCACAAAGGTTTAATTTGTTTGCTTCGATTGGATTAATTTTAGATTAATTTGTCAATTTTCCACCTCTTCAGTCAGCCCCGTGGTCACGTGGCTGCAAGTGCAGACAGAAACGTTCCCTGCCTCTTCCTACACTGGTTTTTTTTCCTCTTAAACCCAGCACTAAGCCCACAGATCTCGTGCAGGGCTGCCTTGCTCCATCCACCCCAGCGTGTTCATTAAATCATCTCAGTCATGTCTGACCCCAGGGCCAGCACAGGGCTTTGCTGGGCCACCAAACCTCCTCCAGGTGACTCGGGGTGGCTGATGTGAGTGCAGGGACACAAGTGCTTGGGACAAATGACCCCACGGTGGCTTCTCTGGTCCGGTGAAGCCACCAGGAGTTGCTGCCAGCCCAGTGACAGGCACGGTTTCTCTCCTGACCTGGGCAGGTCCTAGGGGAGAGAGGGAGCAGAAGGAGACCCAGCTCTTCCCCAGAGGAAGGAATGGTGGCGATGCTTGGCCAGAAGGGCCCCAAAACAAAGGGCAGGCAAAAGGCACAAAGCTCCTCTTTCCCTGCTCCTGTGGCAGACCCACAGCCACGACACTTTAATTAAACACCACAAACCCGAAGAGTGACCATCACTGCAGGCCTTGACCTGTGTACTCCCACAAAAATCAGTGAGAATATTCCCTAAACCCACACCCTGCCCACAGCCAGGGCCAGGCTATGCCTGGGCTCCAGCTGGCAGCCAGGAGATGCTGTGACCCTGCCAAGAGCACAGGCAGGGAGGGCACAGGGGCAGGGTGACAAATTCCACAAGCCACCCTTGGCCCCAGGTCTTCCTTTAAACAGCCAGTAAGGGAAAGCAGGAGAGATGAACGCCCAAGAGGAAAAACAAAAGCAGTAGGAGATTGATTTACAAGGCCCGTTTTAGCAACTTAAGATGCAGCCAAATGCAGATAAGCACCTATCTCATTATATGTCCTCGTGTGTTTTTACAAATCTTTCCTACAACCTCAGGTGCCCACTGATCTCTAAACTCACAGCTCCTACATTTATAATGTGCAGCCCAGGCTTTCTGGGACAATTGATCTAAAGCCCAAAAAAACTTGTGTTTTTATTAGGAGCCGATTCTATTTCTGTTTTCTAATATTTTATCTCAACCCCCAGTGATTTTATAGGGTATTTATTTCAGACCAAAGATTTTCTGTTCTTCCTGCTGCTGAATGCCCAGTGTGGTTTTAGGCTGATCTTTTCAGACACATGAATAACTATCCCATTTCATGCTGTCATTGCAATTATTTATCTGGACTGGGGCTTTCCAAATAAAAGGCTCATTATTTCTTTTGTCAGAGATGCATTGAAAACAGCTGTTCACATATGGCATGGGGAGGGGAACACACTCTTCTGACCACTCCATTGCTTAATGGCAGAATACACACTAAAAAAATTGAATTTAAACCACAGGCAGAGACAATGTGATGCTCTGATGCTTCATAATACAGACACTGAGGCAATGTCCATAATACAGACACTGGGGCAGTCAGGTACAACAGACACACACAAAAGTTCCACAGGATGTCACTTCAGTTGTACCTCATTCCACTCTTCTCAGCAACAGCATCAGCAGCCCAGCTGTAAGACTTTGAAATTAAAAACATAAAAAAAAAAAAAAAAAAAACCTAAGAGCTGTCACATCCTTCCATACAATAACCTTCAACTCTTATCTCTTCCTGGCTTCAAATGCACCAGCTCAGCTGCTTTTTTTTCAAAGTGTACTGATGGCATGTAGTACTAACCACCAAATTAATGCTTCCTCTGGAGCCAGGCCATCTGCAGAGGCAAGAGCTGGAACTGGGAGGTAAAATGGATCAGAAGCCTTGAATTAAGTCCTTGTTTAATGCAGAGGTAATCTGCGCTGTTAAGACCAACCAAAACTGTCCTCAGCCAGAAGACACAGGGGGTGTTTAATGACCCTGACACGGTGAATGTCCTGGACTTTGTCTCCAGACTCTGGGTCAGACAAGGGCCAGCACGGGCAGGACACTGCAAGGACTGCAAGAGGGAGAGCCCCCAGCAGCCACCCCCAAATCACACAAGGATGTGCTGGTGGCTTAAACCAGCCCCCTTGGCTTTGCCTTGGGATGGGCTGCAGGAGAGGGGCTCACACCCTGGGCCTTTGGAGGACACAGGAGATGAATGCCTGGCCCTGGAGCGGGGTCTGCTGCCCCCCAGGCAGTGTTTGAGCTCTCTGGGGACAAACAGACCTTGGCAGCGACGGACACACACGAGTCCAGAGCTCAGGGTGTGTTTGCAGCATCACCTCAGTGCCCCAAAGGGCACTGAGGGAGCTCTTCTTCCCATGTTTCCTCCCTCTAAGAGTGGCAATTGCTGTCCCCAAACGGGGATGGGAAAAATGTGATAGTTTAGTGATGCTGTTTGTTAAACCTTTCTGTTCCTGCACAGAGCTTGGCGAAGGTCTAAGGAAGAAAAGGCCTCCACACCAGGATCTGCAAGATGCAGGTCTGATGTGGGACGTGTATCTGAGAGTACAGCAGAGGAGGAATGGAGCCACAGCAGGGACAGCAGCAGCTCCTGGCTCAGGGCACGGGCCTCAGTGCCCCAGCTCGGTGCCTCTGTCACGGCGAGAGGGGCTGGAGATGTGCAGAGCTGGTTTCTGATACAGCCTCCCTGAAATGCTACTTCCTCTAAAAGAAGCAATTTCAGTTTCTCTCCCTTTGTCCCCAGCCACGCTGGTTCCCCGAGGGGGTTTGCAGAGTCAGTGATGGGCATGGAAAGGGTTATGGATGGGGGAGAGGAAAAACAGCAAAAAATACAGCCCTGGTACCAACAGCCCCTGGCAGCCCCCTGACCTCTGTCACTGCACAAGGCAGGACATCCACCACAGGCAAATCTCATCCAGACTGGTACAAAAACCCTCCCGGGTCCCAGAGCCACGGGAATCAGCAGTGACCCCGCCCGTGCTGCCGCCCGAAGCCCGGCAGGGGAGCAGCGTGCACCAAGGTGCTTTTAATAAGAATGGCTCTTAAAGAAAGCGGGAACACGGATGTTTGCAGCTCAGAACGGCGCTGAAACAGCTGGGGCAGAAAGTGGAACAGAGCGAGCCCTGACGGTGACTCTTTGCAGGCTGAGATTTGCAATCCCACCTCCTGCTCTCACCTCCAACCACCGAATGATGCTCAGCTTCTCCCAGAGGCAGCTGCAGCACTTGTGGCTTTCAGGGCAGTGTTTCTCACACAACAGGCAGTTTATTCTGTACCAAGGTTTTTAAATTTTTTTATGGCATTTTCTGAAGCTGTTCGCATTGAGAGCAGCGCTTCTCCCCTCCCAGTGAAATGTAAAAGGAAACGGAAGAGACCAGAAGGAAAGAGATGTAGCAACAAGAACAAATAATATTTAACAGCTTTCACCATCCCTTGCTACTCTTTTTTACTGACTTTGCTTCAGTAGAAATATTCCAACCAACTCTACTTCTGCTTTCTTCCAGATGGGAAGGCAAGCTCCAACCTCACTGCTGGCACAAGGTTTGATTCCTGACTGTGTCTAGCAGGCCAGGTGAAGGTTTGCTGCACAGATGGAGGCTCCAAAACTTGCATCTCTTCCTTCCCCAACTGCAGCACCGAAATTCGTGGGTGGAGGAAGATCCTTTTCAGCTCTCAGCCATGGACCAGGCACCTCAGTTTGCCTTTTTGTTAAGCCTCCAACAGCTGTGCTCCAGAGGTGGGCTTGAGGACAACTCCCTGGGAACAGCCCTCAGCAGGCGCATGCCAAGGGAAAGGGAAAGAAGGAACAGGGAAAGGGAGCAATGGAGCAGCTCTAAGGGATTTAGCTCCCCATTAAAGGCTAACAATAGACCACAGCCTACCCCACATATTTAACTCTTGCCTTACTGACTTTATTTCTAAAATATGGAAAATTTCCTTTCTGTCTTGGGGCCAGCTTGGTTTGAACACCCTGTTTATAAACCCTGTTTATAAACCCTGTTAAGAACACAGATGTGTTCTCCAGAGTGCAGTGTGTGCCTCCATTCGTTGTCATCCCCATCCTACCCAACCCAACCAGTGCCTGTGCTCTGCCAAAGCCCCTCTGCCTGCTCAGCCACTCCAGAAAAGGATTCCCTTTGCCACAGGATGGAGGAGAGGAAGTTCTTAAGGGGCTCCCATCCAGAAAAGAAAAATAAAAATCAGCTCAGACAAAAAGAAAGACAAGGAGAGAAAATAAACGGGGAAGGCTCCCCTGCAAGCCTCAGGTGTCTGGAGATGCTCAGATCCTGAAGTCATTGACCTCCCAAGGGAGCAATTAACCACTGCCATGAACTTCCAAAGTGCTGAGCCCCGGGATTCCCTGGATTCCAGGTAATTGCTTTTCCCTTTTGTTGCCCACTAAAGAGAGTTGAGTGGGAAGGAGCTCCTGCAGTGCAGTGATCAGCTCTTCTGGCACCAACCACAGCAGGACCTTTCTCAGTTCTGAGAGTTTTCCCTGCAGGTTCTCCAGAACAGCTGGAAACAAGTGGCTGCCATTGATCTCAGTGAGACCCCACTGCCAACATCACAGCAGAGCAGCCTAAACCATCTTCAGCTCCTGGCTCCTTTCCAAGGACTAAAATACACTTTTCTCCAGTGACTGATCAGACCTGTCCCACCCTCAGTTACGTTCCTGGGAGTTCTCCCCTCCAATAAAGCACAGCCAAGCCCCAGGGACAGGCTCTGCTGTTTCCACAGCCACGGGACTGCCTGAGCCGTCCCAGGGAACTGCCCCACCTTGGGAGGGCAGAGGCTGCTCAACACAATTCCTCCACAGCTCAGACACTGAATTCTGAAAATACAGGTGAATCAGAGCACTTGATTGTACAAAGGAAGACTTTGTTATAATCCAGTATTAGTAAAAAAATCCTCCGTGTCTCACCTTTATAGTGACATTGTTAACTAGCAGCCGAGACAGGAGGAAAACTGAGACAAAAATCAGTTGTGAAATTTGTGAAATTCATCAAAAGTCACGATCGGACGAAGTTAAAGGCTCCTCAGTTTATTTTCATTTTGCCCAGGCTTTGTTCCTGCCCTGAGTGCTCCCCAGCCGGCAGCTCAACCATCGACTGCCACGTTTAAACCTGGAGCTGCAACAGTTGCGGTTGTGCAACGCCACATCTGCGATTGTTTGCAGGGCTGTATTGTTCCAGCCCAGCTTTGCAGTGACCACCCTCCGCTCAGGTTTTGTGCTCTTAAAAAAAATCCCTGCAAGCCTTCCAAGCGCGGTTACTTTAGTGCTGTGCTTTCCAGAGGAATTCTGTAAGTATTTCGTTCCCAACGACCTGTATGACCGCATCTTTCTAGCCGCGAGAATTGAGTCGGTTTTGCTCTGAAATTGCGTTTCCAAACAAGGCGACCGTTGCTTATCACGCGTGTTATCTCGTTTATAACCGAGAAGCAGGGAGAGATTGTGCAAAGGGGAGAAAGGGCCCAAAGGACCTTAAGTCTAAGGGTGAGACAAAGGACCCGCTGGACTATGGACTTGAGGGAGTTGCACTCTGTGGAGCTGGAAAGGCGATCCCGCAGGACAGGGCGGGCACGGGGAAGCAGCAGCAGCACTAATCCCACTTCCCCAAGTTTCCTCCCATCCTTTCCCCCTCGCCCCGGGCAGCAGGAGGGGCGGAGAGGGGCCAAAGCAACGGAGACGGAGCTTACCTGTGCACTTCCTTTTAAAGGTTTCATAGTCTACCCCTTGGTCTCCAGGGACGATTGTAGAGCCATTGTACTTAAACGTCACCCTTTAGGGAGGGAAAAGACAAGGGGAATGAATAATACGGTTAAAAGTCACCTTTCCGGATGGGGGAAAGGAAAGGGGAATAACACATTTAAAAGTCACCCTTTGGAATGGGGGAAGGGAAAGCGAAGAATACATTGGACAGCCACAGTCTTAAGGAAGGGAAAGGAGGAGATGGGGAAGAACGGACTGTAAAAAAATCCATCCTTTAGGGAGAGGGGAAGAGGCGAAGGGGGCAAGGTCTGTAGAAGTCACCCGCTGGGGAGCGCGGAGAGAGGACGGGGACCCCAGCGCACCGCTGCCCGTCCG
>VYXD01012318.1:163113-182700 GCA_013397195.1 Hylia prasina | reverse complement strand
CGCCGGTACCGGCTCTGGGCTGGGCTGCGCCCAACTTGTTGACACAACCGACCTTTTGACAACACCGCGGAGGGGAAAAAAAATCATATTTTTTAACCCGGACATTTCCAAGGTGCGGCTCAGCACGTGCCGGTGTGGGAATTGCGCTCCCTGCTCAGCGCAAGATGCGAGCGAGCGCTCAGGAGGGGCTGGCGAGCTGCTGAACATCTTCCTGTGCCTTTGTTGCAGAAGTGCTGCGGATCGGGCGGTCATGGAGGGAACCCGGCAGAGCAGGATCTGCCGCCCGCACAAGATAAGTGAATCCTCGAAGGTTCGTACGATTTGTGTCGCCTACCAAAAAAATTCCCCCTCCGGAAACAAACGGGGGTGGTGCGGGTAGAGGGTCTCCTTTGGGCGGACTGGTCTGGGGGAATGTGAGTATTCTGAGCTTTTAAAAAGAGGGATGGAAATGGTGGTTTACCTGCTCAAGTATTTTTGGTAGAAGTTGCTGCCTAGTGATTAAGGGGAAAAAAAAAAAGGAAAAGCAGCAGCAAATGGGCATCTGCTCATCATGACTCATAACTTAGAAACCCACATCGTTGCAGCACAGTAGTTTCTCTACACTAAAAATTCAGTTATGAAATGTGATGTGTTTGTTTTTTATACTGATTCATCTCGTAAAATCCAAGCTCGTTACAAAAGCAAAGCTGGGGTTACTCTTTAGATTCCGTCTTGGTTTTGTACAATATGGGAGTGTTGATCCTGCAAACTGTGGTTAGCCCAGTGAACTCGCAGAACCTGGGCTGTTCTTAGGTTTGTGGGGTTCATTTTCTTTGTATCAAATCTCTGCACAAATACATTGTTTTTATTTGTGAATTCACGGAAATCCATCTCAGGCGGCTCTTTATGCAGGTCCTCAGGATGGTTTGTAAGATGTTAATAGCAGCTGTAATTATAATGTGCACTTTGTTTCATGCCAGTACAAGCTGCTTTTGTGCTGTGGTTACAGGAACTGCAGAACAGGTACTTTGTAATACCAGAAAAAAGGCTGGAAAAGAGAAACTTTTCAGTGCTTTCATCTGTCTTTACCAAAGCTGAATGAGCCAGATCTCATTTTCTTTTCCACCATTGATGAGCAGCAGTGCTGCATTAACAGTCTGAGGGAAATTAGATCTTTGAGTCCAAGAGAAGCTGAAATTCTGCTCTAACACAATTGATGAAAGATAAATGGGACTAATTTTTAAATGCATCCCTACCAATATAATCTTTCCCTCAGTGCTGATCCTGTCTGCCACTTAAATGATTTAGTCTGAATGTAATGATAATTCATCACATTAAAAATTAATTAACTTGACAGCATTGTTTTATTTGCTTGCTTAGATGGCAGCTGTCACTATCTGTTAAACTTAGAGTCACTGGATAATGCTAAGGCTGTTCTACAGAATATAAATAGCTCGAGAAAGATGTTCCAGTTCAGTATGAAATTGGTTTTGAAATGTGCAGAGCTCCTGTATCTTGCTCCCTGAACAAATGAACTCTCCGAGTGGCTGGAATGTGTCGCTGTGTTCCAAGTGCAGTGTGGAATGGGCTGGTGCCTGATTCCCAGAGCAGCAGCAGTCCCACATGGCAGCAAGGATTTCAGGAACTGCCAGGCGTATCTGAGGGCAGGATTACGCTGCTGACTCAACATCCAGCTCAGCAGAGAGGGATCTCTGGCAAATCTTATATTCCGCTGTAATCTTGTTATGCGTGATGGTGGTATTAGGGAATATTAGAGAGAAATGATCAGCCAGTTCCAGGGATGAGAGGGAGGATGGGGTTGGTTCAATGCAAGGATTTGGTTCAATCCTCTCCCCCGTGAGTCAAACTGGGGAGAGGGGCTGCAAGTTGTTATTTCTTGTCTGTTCATCTGCCACCATCAGTTACCCCTGATTAGAGCTGCTGCAAAAGTGTGGTTTATCCTTTGCCATATTTATTCTTCTCCCCCTCCCTTCCACCCCCTGGTTTCTGCTTAGGCTCCTGTACCATATCAGCTTTTCCCAACCTCAGGAAAACACAGATAAAAAGCTTTACAGTCCTTAAACCCCATTTTTCTTTTCTGTTACAGATCTCTGGCAGTTTCATTCCTCAGCGGAAGCCACTTTGTTGTCTATGCCATAGATCCCTTTCTAAGTTCAGAGGTGTGATGAGTATAAGGCAAATTAAAGAGTTTTGATCCAGAAACCTTTTAATTATTGAAGCCTCTTCCCTCAGACTGGTTTAACTCTGCACACTTGAATGTTCAGAGACAGCAGGATTTTTGGCAGCTTGGGCTCCATTGTTTAGAAAAGAACATAAGGAAATAAAGAGAATCTGCTGGGATGTCACACTAAGAGCAGCACATTTGGTTGTTAATTTGGGTCTCAAAAAGCCCTCTTGGCTCTAAGAGTCAAACCTTTTCCACCCAGGTGGGTAGAGAGGGTCCCACTGAGGTTTAACCAACCCAGTAATGGCTTTTCCAGACTGCTGTGATCGTGTGCTCTCTGCTTGGGCAGCCAGGAGAGCCACAGGTAATTAGGATTTCTAGAAGCCACAGTTTGATGGGGAAGGGAAGGGGAAGTGTCTGGGAGGCTTGAAGAGAGCTCAGGTCACCTGTGTGACCTTTTCAGGTGTCACCTCTGGGAATGCAGCCTGGGGGATGAGGACAGGGCAAGACTCAGACAGGCAGGAGTGTTCAGAGCTGCCTTAGGTAGGACACAGGGATGTGCTTCCATTCCACCCCTTTTCACTCCTCTTACAAGTTCTCACAGGCTCTGCCTGGTTTGGATTTGGTAATTAAAGTATTTGTTATTTGCATTTACCTTAACTTGGCTTTTATTAAGAGACATCACAAGGTGCCTGACTGTGCCATCACACATTTAATTCCTCCTGAGGGAGGTCCTAAAACTTCACTTGACATTCTGGAGTGACCAGCAGCGTTCAGTCCGTGTTCTGCAGGACATTTGAGGGCTAACAAAATGTTTCCATCTTGGTTCATCCCGAGGCTGGTGAGAAAAGAGGCAAATTCTGGTCTCCTGAAAAGCTCAGTGACACGTCCAGAGCTGCTGGTTAGAATGTGAGGAGCAGAGGGATCCCAGGAGGGCACTTAATGGATGTGTCCTGAGGGCATTTTCCCTTTTCTTTAAAAGAGAAATATCTGCTCCTATTCATTTAAACAAAACCCACCTCAGCTTCTGGAAGGAGGAGAAGCCTTGTGGGAATCAGTTCTCCACATGTGTGGCTTTGCACATAAATAAACAGCTATTACTTCTGAGTGCAGTGTGTGTGCCTGGAATAATGTGGGAAGAAAGAGAGGGATTTTACCCTAACAAGCTTAGAAATGCAGAGTTCTGGAAAGATTTAAGAGGGGGTAGCTGTGAAGCAAGCAGTAACCCAAACAATACATGGGCTGAATGAAAATTCAGAGTACTGCTGCTTGTGTGTCTCCCACTCCAAATGCTCCGTGGTGGCTTATCTGGGAGAACTCTGTAAGGAGTCATTTGGGGGACAAGGAAGAAAGGAAATGTCAGCAAGTCATCTCCGAGACAATGAGTGGAAGAGTTTCAGAAAATTGTGCCTGTATAACTCATCAGGGAGAGGATTCAATGCAGCATTGTGGGGGAAGGAAGATTAAATTATAAAAAAAAGTGAGTAGGAAGCAGTAGAAGTTTCCATAGGCCTTTCAAAGTGAGGGTGAGGAGCTCAGGCTCGTCCCGTGTCACTTGCCAACTACTTCATGTCAGAATTTATTATAAATGAGAACGTGCAACACAAAAATAGCTGTCTCTGACTTCGGTATGGCTGCACTTAGTGGGAAAACACGTTCCACTCTGGATGTCAGTGGAGGTGCCACCTGCCTGACGCTGTTTGTGTTCTCCAGGTGTACAGGTGGGACGACCACTCCAGTCTGGTTCTGCAGAGCCTGAACGAGCAGAGGCACCGGGGCCTCTTCTGTGACATCGTGCTGGTGGTGGATGAGCAGCGAGTCCCGGCCCACCGCAACCTCCTGGCCGTGTGCAGCGACTACTTCAACTCCATGTTCACCATCGGCATGAGGGAGGCCCACCAGAAGGAGGTGGAGCTTTTTGGAGCCTCCTACATCGGCCTCAAGGCCGTGGTGGATTTCCTGTACGGCAGCGAGCTGTCTCTGGACGGAGGGAACATCGACTACGTGCTGGAGACAGCTCACCTGCTGCAGATCTGGAAGGTGGTCGACTTCTGCTGCGAGTACCTGGAGAACGAAGTCAGCGAGGAGAATTACCTGTACCTGCAGGAGCTGGCCTCCATCTACAGCCTGAAGCGCCTCGACTCCTACATCGATTCCTTCATCCTGCAGAACTTCGGCACGCTGTCCTTCACCCCGGACTTCCTGCAGAACGTCTCCTTGCAGAAGCTGTGCCAGTACCTGGACAGCAGCGACGTGCAGCAGGAGTGCGAGCACGACCTGTTGCAGGCCGCCCTGCAGTGGCTCACGCAGTACCCGGAGCGGGAGAACGAGGCTTACCAGGTGCTGGACAACATCCACTTCCCCTTGATCCCCAAGAGCGACCTCCTGCACCGGGTGAAGCCCGCCGTGTGCTCGCTGCTGCCCAAGGAAGCCAACTGCGAGGGCTTCATCGAGGAGGCCGTGAGCTACCACAACAACGTGACGGCGCAGCCGGTGCTGCAGACCAAGCGCACGGCCCTGCGCACCCGCGAGGAGCGCCTGCTCTTCGTGGGCGGGGAGGTGTCGGAGCGCTGCCTGGAGCTCTGCGATGACACCTGCTTCCTGGACACCAGGAAGGGACAGTGGGTGGCAGAAACGCCCCTGCCGGCCCGGAGGAGTCACCACTGTGTCGCGGTCTTGGGAGGCTTCATCTTCATAGCCGGGGGCAGCTTTTCCCGGGACAATGGAGGGGATGCGGCGTCCAATCTCCTATATAGGTATGATCCCCGCTGTAACCAGTGGATAAAGGTGAGACTTGAGCTGTATTATTTCTCTGTTCAAAGTCCTTTATGTTTAGAGTGTTTTCTCCTTTTCTGGTGGAGGGACAGGGCTTGTTAGAATAGTCAACACGGCAGCGCTTCCAAAGTCAAGGTGTTTAAGTTGGAGCAGCTACTTGAGTCCTTTGTGGGAATGCTCAAATTGCACAAAGAGTGAAAGAGTTTGGGGCAGATATTCGGCTTCATTTGGGATTTGGGCTTCTCATCTGAGAAATTGTTCATCAGCATCCGCCTGCAATTCTTTAGATTGCTTCTGGGAATAATGCTGGAATGGACTTAGAGGGGATTGCTTGGTTCATCTTCCTCAAGCAGTAGTACATATAAATCAAAAATGGGTGTGATGTAAAAAGGAAATGTCTCTGACAATTGTCAAGTGTCTCTGTGCTAAATGTCCTTTAGAACAAGCTCTTGACTCCCAGTTCTGCCACAAAACCCTTCATCTGTGTGGGTCACTGCATCAGCCACTCCTTGTTCCTATATGGACCAGTTACGGTTTCCATATGAACCAACCATGATTCCTCAGTGAATCAGCCATCCTGGATGGTTCCCTTGTGGTCTTCAGTGATTCCAATACCTGCTTCTTGCAGAGTTTGGGAAGGAGTTCCTATAAACACCAACATTTATAGAGTAACCCATCTCTTAGATGTTTCCCGTTTTCCCCTTGTTTGAAAAAACAAGTGTTGTACGAATATAATGGTCAAACCCAGAATGTCTCCTTACCAAACAAGGGGGAAGGAGCAACTGCCCCATCCTCAGACATGGATACCCTTTAGTCCCTTGCTTACCAGACACTGGAAGATGCCAGCAGGTTATTTTCTTTGCCAGGTTGCCTCCATGAGACAGCGACGAGTAGATTTCTACCTGGGAGCGATCACTGACATGCTGGTGGCTGTTGGTGGCAGGAATGAAAACGGGGCCCTGTCTTCAGTTGAGACCTACAGCCCTCAGAAGGACTCCTGGACCTACATAGCAGGACTGCCCAGGTAACTGAGCTGTTTGGAAGTTCCCCTGTGTTGGAAGAGTGGTAGTAAAGGGGGCTGGTGTGACTTTAGCTGATGAGTGGGAACCCTGGAAGGGAGGGAAGGGGATATAAAACCACTGTGGCATCAGCCATATCAAACCACAGCAGCAGCTGGGATCTGAGCAGGCAGCATGCCTCCTGTCAGTGAGGTTTTAATTTTCATCCCAAGGTGCATCTGAAGGATGGGAGGGAGACCTCTGATCATTTCATTCTGCAATTCTTACAAAGCTTTCTCTGAGGCCACTTGAAGGTGAATATCTTCAGAAGCACTTTTCACATCTTGGTCAAAGGGGTTTGTCATTTCTTTGGCCTTACTTTGTCACCTTGCTGGGGGGTTTTCCTTGTGGGGTGTTTCTCTGTGTCTGGCTGCTCAGGTTGGCTGTCACAGCTAAACATATTTACCTGTGTTGGAAATACAGAACCCTGGCAAATGTGAGCTCTCTCTCTCTCTCTGTCTGAGTTAAAACTTGGCTGTTCTGCTTTTGGGAGGTTTAAACCCTGCAGCTCTTGTGGTAACAGACAGAACATTGCTGTGTCTTGAATCAACGTCGGAGCAGTGACTTTGGAAGGACAGCAGGACAGCATTTCATTTGCTGACAGTGACTCAGACTTAGTGATGTTTCACATTTATGGGAATCACAGGCTGTCTGGATGGTGTTTCCACACTGTCTGAAACCTCAGCAGCTTTCCTGATGGCATCACAGAGCAGCTTCCTGCAGTTTGGTTGGAGAGCCCAGGGTTTTTCCCTGGTCCCTGAGCTGCAGAGCTGCAGAGCCAGAGGCAGCCAGTGAAGGCACAGAAGCCTGTTGCCCAGAGCTATTTTGGGCAGGTGCTGCAATGCAAGGCTGCTCCAGGCTAACAGCTGGGCCCGAGTGCTCTTCACAAGCAGGATGCTGTTTTATTTCTGCCCACATAGGCAGATCCAGCAGCTGGGGCTAAACACCACAGCCCTTCCTGGGAAGCTGTGCAGGAGAGTATCTTCAGGTCCTAAATCCTTCTGTTAACTGTGAGGTGTACCCTGTATGGATATTTTTACTCATAAATGATCCTGGGGAAGTTCACACAGTTGGCTTAATCCGCCCAGACTCTCTAAAAAGTTTGTCTGCATATTCCAACTGCCACCTGTGTGCTGGCTTTGGGAATTCTGCAGCTGCAGCATTTAAAGTGAACTTTGACTTGCGGGTGTTAATTTTTTATTAGATTGCCTGGCTGGGCTCCTTGGATGAGGCAAAAGTCCCCCCTTAAGGGACAAACCCTCTTGCACTGCAGGGAGTGGGATGAATTATTCCTGCATCCAAAAAAATGATTCTGCATCCTCTCTTCCTGTTGCTCTGTCCTTGTGTCAGCTCAGCTGTGTGGTGAACTAGACATTTTCCCACTTTTCCGTGCAGCTGCTCTTTTGCACATTTAAGTGTCTTCAGTTAGATCTTAGTGGACTCTTGGCACCTTTGGATTTTTTGTCTTTTCAGCCCTTTTTTCCCAGTTGGTGCTGGGCAGTGAATTGTCTGCGTGTTTCTGCACGGAAGGAATTAGGCAAAAAGAACTTTATGCAGGTTGCAAAAGGCCAGAGCCAGAGGTGAGCAACAGGAACCTTTCTGACACACATCCACTGCTTGAGCTGGGTCAGCGGTGGCTCTGGCAGATTTGGGGCTGCTGAAAAGGGTCTGGGCAGCCCTTCCTTGAGGTACTTCAGGTGGAGCTGTTGGAGCAAGTCCAGAGGAGGCACCAGGATGATCAGAGGGATGGAACACCTCTCCTAAGAGGAAAGGCTGAGAGAACTGGGATTGTTCAATCTGGAAAAAAAGAAGCTTCAGGGTGACCTAACTGTGGCACTCCAGTGCCTGAAGGGAGCCCACAGGAAAGATGGAGAGAGACTTTACAAGCGCCTGGAGTGCCAGGACAAGGGAGAGTGGCTTCCCACAGGCAGAGGGGAGGGTTGGATCAGATATTAGGAAAAAATTCTTTGCTGTGAGGTGGTGAGGCCCTGCTACAGGTTGCCCAGAGAAGCTGTGGCTGCCCCATCCCTGTGAGTCTGTGATTTACTGGCAGTGGAGGAAGGATGAGAGAGGATTCTGTGATCCATTCAAGACTAAAAGCATTCTAACTACAGTTCCTGCTGCCTGCTCCAGTCTCCCCTTCAATGCTTTCCTCATCTGACCTCTGTTTTCCTCCTCACCACATGGTTTTGTTCCTCCAACAGATTTAAGTTCCTTTTTCACTCAAATAACATCTCTCCCAGCCCTATTCTAGCAGCAAGACTTTTCTGTAGAGGAAATCAGAAGCTCCAGTTCTCTGCTTCCTGACTGCCTGATCAGGCAATGCATCCCAACAAAACCACCTCTTTTCCTGTGTTTTTCTGTCTTCTTCCCTCTGAAGAGAACATATGCAGGTGTTTTGGTCCTCTTGGGAGCATGATCACCAGAAGCAAGCTTTTTGGTGCCATTCCTGACTGTCCCAAGCCAGCAGCTGCCTGGAATCCTGATCCCTGGAGCGACAGGCTCGTGTTGAGGTCATTCTGGGGTGTGGGTTTGTGTTGTTCCACTCGAGCTGTGTGGGGTGGGACTCCCAGAGGTTGTTTGTTAAAGTTTCTATGCTGAACATGCAGAAAATGGGTTTGTTTTGTTGCTTCCCCAGGGTTAGAGCTTGCCACGTGTGTGGAGATTTGCTGCTGTTCTCAGTCTCGCTCCTCTGAGGAAGAGCTTTACAGGCTCTCCTTTATCTCCTCTCACCCCCATCTCCTTCCCACCCTATATGGTCAAAACAACACGTTGTTTTCCCTAAGCACTCTCTTGGAAGGAGCTGAGCTGTTTTGACTGAGCTAAGGCTGTCTTGCCCGAGAAGCAAAGAGCCTCTCGGGGCAGATGCTTCGCGAGGAAAACTTCAGCCAAGTTGTCTAAAGGGTGGACCTGGTCCAAGCCTGCTCCAAGGGAATTCATTTTGCCTGATGCTCATTAGGGTCCTTGGTTGTGGGATACCTTTCCCTTTCTTCAGAGAGGTCCTATGTTTTTTACCCCTTTTCCCAGAAACTGGGAGCAGTTTCTGTCATAGTTTCTAGCCCGGCAGGGAGCAGCGGTGCTGACGAGCTTGGCAGAGCAGGAGGTGGGGCAGTGTGTTCTCATCCTGAACAGACCATGAAAAGGTCTGCTGCAGACAGCAGCGAAATTAACTGAGTGGCCCTAGGTTAAAGTTTGGCAGAACAACTGAAAGCTGTTGTGTGAGGAGCTGTGTTGGGACAGGTCGGGGAGTGATGGTATCTGCTCTGCCGGTTGGGTCATGAACGATCTCGCAGGGCTGCAACAGGTGGACAGAGAGATTCAGAGCAACCA
This sequence comes from Hylia prasina, assembly GCA_013397195.1. Lineage (NCBI taxonomy): Eukaryota > Metazoa > Chordata > Aves > Passeriformes > Sylviidae > Hylia > Hylia prasina. The sequence goes on along the minus strand of VYXD01012318.1, from coordinate 173,373 downwards.
CAGCTCACCTGGACTTGGGTTGGAGTAGGGGATTCCCAAAGCTTTAGTGAGTGCTCTTCTGTCTCGGGCAGTAAATGGTAGGTTTTCTAGCATTTGGATGGTGTTACTGGGTCAGGAACTAATTTTTCAGCACTGTATCTGGGCTAAGGCATTCAAAATCAGCACCAGGCTCCAGCAGATGTTAAAATGAAAACTCCTTTCTCTTAATGCCTCTGCTTTTTTTGTGGCCACTCTTGCAGCTAACACTGCCAAAACTCTCAATGCTCTCTGTTGGAGGATGTCTGGACCCACCCTATTGATGTGCCTGCTCTGTTGCCCATTTAGAAATGCCCCTCTCTCAATCACAGGGCTTGTAGAAAGGATTTGTATTGATTAGTTCCAATTTATGCATCTGTTTCATGCAGTTCCTGTGAAAGTGATGCTGTTTCGGATAAGCTTTCAGAAGTGAAGGCAAAGTAAAACACCTGTGGTGTGTTTCAGTGGGTAATTGTCCTACACTGGACAATAACAAATTGATGGTTTATTTGATGCTTCAGATCTGATTGTTTCTGTCAAACCACTCTCTTAGCAGTTGCTGTTCCATGGACACAGCCACTGACTGAGGCAGAAGAATCAGATCAGGGCTTTTTCTGCAGCTGCCTGTGCAGGGCTGCATGCCTGTGCTCGAGAGACAATGGTTATTGCTTGCTTTCCTGTACAGAACTCCAGAGTAGGAGAATATTTAACCTACTTCTCCAAAGGCCATGCAAGTTTTTATTAACTTAGGGTCATTTTTTTCCCTGAATAGTGCATGCAGTGTGATTGCCATCAGCAGTGCAGTAAGGCCGGGCTCTGGGGTGGATTTGCTGTCCTTGCATTGTCCTCTTGGCTCTTCCAAACTCCCTGGTACAGCACAGCCTCCAGGCAGCTTGGTTTCATATGGGTTTCTTATTCAGCTTGAAATGAGCTGAACTCAAGCAGTCCATCCCATCCCCAGACTGGGCATTTTTAAGCCCATTGCTGTGTGTGTAGAGAAACACAGGCTCTGACAAGCACCCCAGGAACCACTGGAGACTGGACAGTCCTGGTTCTTGTCTGGAAGAGACCTCAGACAAGGTGGAGCAACATCTCTGGGCGCCTCACCTGCTGTGGTATTTCTGTCAGGACTGAAAGCCAGGGGTTCATGTGCCCGAGGTACATCGTGTCCACCAGAAGCACCGAGCGTGAATTAACTGCCTCCATCATGAGGCACACTGAGAGCTGCGGAAATTCTGAGTTGCCTTTTTGGATAAAGTCCATAACTGTACCAAAGTTCTGTCCTTTTTTCTTCCTGTCTTTTCCCTGAGAGGCCAAGAAGCAGAACAGCTGTGATGTCATCTCTGCAAGATCTGCAGGGCTGGTGCTCCAGCCCCCGTACCCGAACAGACTGTCCTGGTCACTCACCATTATCAGCCCAAGCGTGTCAGGGATTTTTCTGTAGCAGGATCCTATTAAAATATCTGATTCAGACAGGGATCAGAGGTTTCAGCAGGCATCTAGAATAATAACCACCTCTTAGCTCGTCTCAGAAGCGTTGTGCTTTCAGGGTAAACGTGGGGTTTCTTTTCTAGTCCATCTTTTTCCCTTGGCACAGAAGTGCTGGCACTCAGGTGTGTGGAAGATGTTCCGATAGCATTTGCGTGGCTCAGAGAAACCACTAGGCTGTGAAATAAAACCAGCTCGAGGTTCTCTCCACACACAGGAGCTCCAGCATGTTCAGGCAGGGTTCAAAGGCTAAAGCAATGCTAACAGAGGTTTGTCTGCCGTGGAGGCTGCGTTGTCTCCAGTGCCTGACTACAAAGGATGGTGGTAGAGGCTCGTGAGTGCAGCGTGGTGAGTACATTGCTCTGTGCCCTGTGGGTATTGAATCGTTCGGGCTCCTTGTGAGAACCAATTTGCTGTGGCTGGTGCTGCATCTTTTGACATCCCAACTCCCCCAAAAGAGGAAAAAAAGACATGTAGGAAGGATATGTTCAAAGCAGCTGTTGCTGCATCACCTTGGCTGTCCACTTCTGGAAGCTCAGAGGGGTTTGGTCGGGAATAGCCTAGCGTGAAGTTAAGAACAGCCTGGAGATTTAGGTTTGTAGCGGCTTTATTATAGATGATCAAAGGGGTTTCTCTCTGCCCTGTGGATGCAGCATGCGTGGTGTTGCTTCCACCATCTCATTTTCTCTTACATGATCTGTGATGGACAGCTGCCTTGCCCTGGGGTGACCTGAGAAGTTCCCACCTGTAGGGCAGTGGTGGTGGAGCAGACAGATGGCTCATGGAAAGGACACTGCCTGTGTTTGGGACTGCAGGTGAACCGGGCAGAGAGCGCCCGTGGGTAAGAAATGTGACCAGTGATCCTGAAGCTGTGCAAGGGCAAGGCAGCAGCAGTTTTCTTCTTGGTTTCTCTTGGTTTATCCCTACTGGTAAGTCTGAGAGGTGTCATGATTATTTCCCCTTTCTGTCACAGAACTCTTACTGAGATGTGGATTCTTTCCCTCTCTGGCCCTCTCAGACTGATGCGAGCCAAACACTGGAGCAGGAAAATGGGAGTGAAGGTCATGTCAGTAGAGCAGGATGGGCTATTTCTGTTGTGTGACACACTCTAGAGGATGCATTAAAAAGTGATTGTCATACCTCTAGTGCTCTGCGGCAACCAGCTATGGAAAGGCCGATTTAAAAGTGCTTGTCAGGCTGTGCACTCTGCAGTGCAGGGTGAGGCCCTGGGAATGAGAGGAGTTACTGGGCAACCGCCAGATCAGGGATTCTTCTGCCTTTAGTTACTGTTTGTTTGCTTCTTTAGCGCAGTCCCTGCTGCGTGCTTGTGTGCCTCCATAAAATCCACAAGTGTTCCCGTTTGCCTGCCCCAGGTTCACCTATGGCCACGCTGGCACGGTCTACAAGGAGTTCGTGTACATTTCGGGCGGCCACGACTACCAGATCGGGCCCTACAGAAAGAACCTGCTGTGCTACGATTACCGCACGGACGTGTGGGAGGAGAAGAGGCCCATGATCACCGCCAGGGGCTGGCACAGCATGTGCACCCTGCAGGACAGCATCTACTCCATCGGCGGCAGCGACGACAACATCGAGACCATGGCTCGGTTTGACATCCTCAGCGTGGAGTCCTACAGCCCCCAGTGCAACCAGTGGACCAGGGTGGCCCCGCTGCTGCAAGCCAACAGCGAGTCGGGGGTGGCAGTTTGGGAAGGCAAGATTTACATCCTCGGAGGCTACAGCTGGGAGGAGGCTGTCTTCTCCAAAACGGTCCAGGTCTATGATAAGGAGAAAAATAAGTGGTGCAAAGGGACGGACTTGCCCAAAGCGATTGCCGGAGTGTCCGCGTGCGTCTGCGCCCTGAAACCCAAAACAGAGGACAAAAAGAAAAAGACAAAAACAAAAAAACATCAGGATCGAGGAAGATGACCACTCCTTGGATGGTGGACTCCAAAGGGACCTTGTATTTAGACATTTCTATCTAACCTTCATTCTTTTTCTTTTTAAACAGGGTGGGGAGGGCATCTTCCGAAGCCTCAGAAAATGTGTGGGTTTTGGATTAAACTCATGTTTAAGGTAAAAACAACAAAAGAAACCAAAAACTCCCCCTCTTGCTATACAAAGGGTGATGTGGCCAGGGAGGTTCTGCTGCTCTCCTGAATGTTAAGGCTTAGGCTTTTCCTTCTGTGGCTCATGGCATTTCCACACACATCGTATTATATCGACACTTTAAGGGAGTTTTTAAAAACAACTTTTATACTTTTTTATACCACATTTTGCTAACTCACTCTCTCGTTTGCCATATATTACGTTGTTGACTGTAGAAGCTGCCGCTCTGTGCTTGTGACCCCGTTGTTGGCGTCAGGAATTCCTCGTTTGCTGATCTTTGGTCCCTGCGTGGCTTGGCCAGGACGTGGTGCAGCTGTTGGGGCAGCACTGGCATTCCCAGCATTGTCAGGCAGTCAGCTGGAATTGGGACTGTTGTCACAATTCCAGCTTCCCCAGAGCCCAGCTCGCCAGCCATGCTCATAAACAAGCTTTATTTCAGTGGCTGCTGATCTGCTGAGTGGATTTCAAGGGCTTTGGTTTAAAGTTCAGCTGTTGACCATTGCTGCTGTTTTTTTTTTCCTCAGTTCTCCCATCTCCCTTTCCATGTACTTCAGATTTGCCTTTTCTTCCATCTGGTGTATGTGCAGGTGATATCCTGCTGCCTCATTCTTTTGTCTTTTTTTTTTTTCCCTCCCCAACTACTTGCCTCAATAATTGGGAAACACTAAGAAAACATTTTTGCACTTAATTTCATTTGAAACTCTGGTGAATCTAAAACCTACTACAAGCACACGTGTATTGAAAGAGGTAACAATAAATTTCTGGAGTGCAAGGAGGTTATAGGTTGATTCTTCAGTGCTAAGAAAACTAGTTGGAATTAATTTTCTGAAACTCTTTGAGGTTTTTTTGGTGTTTTTTATTAAAAAAAAAACCTCAGGAGTCAGTCTTTCATTTACATTAATTAATTTATTTTAAAGCCTTTGTGTACTGCATGAGGTAATGGTTATTTTTTTTTTTTAAGCCTAAAAATGAATTTAAAAAAACCCCAAAAAACCCAAATGAAACATTTTGGTTATGACAAACTCATTGACAAGTTTTTGGCATTATTTTTTAATATCTGAAATCCTTGCTATGTTGACTGACAACTACTTAACTTTTTGGGGACATTTTCATGTGTAAGTATAGAACAAAAATTTCAAAGACTTGCTTTTTTTCTGTTACTGGGCTGCTTGTTACTATATCCCCTCTTTTAACGTGTTTATGTATTGCATTAATGTCTGGGAACAATAAATCCAGTTTAGAATATTCTATTCATCACAGTCTGATGTCTTGTGTATTGATTTCACTGAGGTTTTCCTTTTTGATTAACTGGAAAAAAATAATCCTGTAATCATTTTTCAGTGAAATTCATAACAGTGGAAACATTTTAGTAGGAAGGTAAATTTAACAAGATGAAGTAGAAAGAGAACTTATTTAGATAATTCATCTTTTCTGCATTTTTCTGCTCCAGACAGTCAGAAGAGACAAGGGGGAATGGCTCCCACTGCCAGAGGGCAGGGATGGATGGGAGATTGGGAAGGAATTCTCCCTGTGAGGGTGGAGAGGCCCTGGCACAGAGCAGCTGTGGCTGCCCCTGGATCCCTGGCAGTGTCCAAGGCCAGGTTGGACAGGGCTTGGAGCACCCTGGGACAGTGGAAGGTGTCCCTGCCCATGGCAGGGGGTGAAAGAAGAGGAGTTTTAATGTCCCTTCCAAACCAAACCATTCTGCGAATCTACGAAATTAATTTTCACATTTTTGCCGGTCTGACAAAAGATCCAATCCAGTTTGTAGGGTAGTTTCAAAGACAGTATTTAATGGTGTGTAGCCAAACCAATTTACAGTTTCTTAACGTTAAACTTCATTGCATGAACAAAAGACAGCTTCAGTGCTCACCAAAGCAAGCCTTGTTTCTCCTGGTCTGTGTGTTGGGGAAAATACCAAAGCCAGGGGCTGTGAGTGAGTGATCTCCTGTGTCATTAGAGGTCTTTGGGGGATCAGTACCTGTTGTTGTCAGAAGAATTTTACATTACTAAAGGAACAAGGGGTCCCCATTTGCCCCTCCAAGCCCATGGCAGGGAGCACTTCTAAAGGCATGGTCTGGCAGAGTGCCCCTGGATTTGGGATGTTGTGGATCCAGATGTGGCTGACCACCCCTGGATTTGGGATGTTGTGGATCCAGATGTGGCTGACCACCCCTGGATTTAGGATGTTGTGGATCCAGATGTGGCTGATCATCCCTTGGGAATTGTCAGCAGACAGCACAGGGAGCTTGGAGATCGCCCACGCTCCCCAGCACTGCAGGGCCTTGGGGAATTGGTGTGCTGGAATTTCTCAACAATGAAAGGGAGAATTTGTGTGACACGAGTGGATTTCTGCTCTGGTTTTTGAGGTCTGAACTGTCCTCTTGGTGAGGAACTGGGGTTGGTAGAGGAAAGGTGTGTCCTCTTGGATCAGCCTGGCTCCTGAACCTGCACATCCCACCGCCTTCATCCCTAAGCTCTGCAAAGCATTTTACTCTTGCCAGGAAGCTCTTTCTTCCTGCCCCAGGGAAAAATAACTACTGCTCTACCTCATTTTCAAAAAGGCTTCTATTGCCAGATTCTGAGGAAAGCTCGTTTTACCTGAAACAAAGCAGCTACCAAAACCCCGAGGTTTGCTCTTCCCACACTTCCATGCCTGTGTCGTGGCATTGGCATGTCAAGGAACTGCTGCCTGATTAGATAACAAATCCCTCGAGGTACCTTGAGGAAAAATTACAGCCTGGTGTGAGACGCAGTTGTTTTGAAGGCTGGAGAAGGAAGATGGAAATATTTTTGTTCTCGAGTCAAAATTTTAAATTGAGAAAAATGTGCTGGTGTCTTTCTGTGTAAGAGATCAGCCTGCTTTCAGTGGTTTCTTCCCAAGACTGCTGATTTTTCTGGGAGCTGTTTAGGATTCTGGATTCTTGCGTGACAGCAAAAAAAGGGGTTGTGTGTCTAGGGAATGTAAAGAAATAATTTAACCTTCAGTACTCTTTCTGAGAGCAATTTAACTTGCAGAAAACAAGCCCAGATTTGAATTGTGAGTCTTCCCTTGCTGGTATGTCTTAGCAAAGCTTTGACCAGTAAGGCAAAAAAAAAAAAAGCTGGCGTGACAGGCTTTACATATTATTTTATTTCAGCTTCTTGAGCTATTTCAGTTCTCATGAATGCAATAATGAGCGAGATGCTAATTATTCCTTCATGAACTTATGGCTTTGGGGTGTCTCAGGGATCAGGTCAGGGCAGATGGAGACGTTCTGTCACTGTGCTGTGAGAGTCAGAGCACAGCTCAGCTACTCACAGCTTCCTCCTCCTCACTGGTGACTCCACACAGGGAGGACACAGCCCAGTCACAGGGTTGTTGGTGCTACACACATTTTTTAGTTCCTCCTGGAACTCAGAGCAGCTTTGGGAAAAGAGATACCTTTGAGAAAAGATAGACCTTTGTTTTTATGATGGTGGGTTCGGTGACAGAACATGAGGGGAAGGTGAGATGGAGACTTGCTGGTTCTTTTGAAGCTCCACAAATGAAAGAGATGATTGAATGAGAAGAGAGAAGACTTATATTTAAGATAAGGATGAATAAGGCACAATTAATTAGCCAGAAGTTCTGCATAGATAATTGAAACACTGAGTCAAGCATCCACATGATCTACTAAAGGCTTGTCCACACTTCAAATGTGTTTCTGCTTGAACTAGTCCATGCTTAAGCTTTTTACATCAGCAATTTTTTTACAAATGTCCAGCAAAAGTAGGAATATGGAGTTTGAAGTCAGGTTTTTATTAACCTGTTTTTGGAATTAAATAACTGCTGTTTGTGTCCCATGCTACCTGTCTGAAGTCTTCCACCTGCAGAACCCTTCCTGCCCTTCTGCTCTCAGGTTCCCTTTGCCCACTCCCTGTGCCTGCTGCTGGCCTGGGACATTTAGGGCTCAGAAAGCTCAAAAAATATTACCAAGGTTGATAATTCTACAATCTTTGGTGCTGACCTAGAGCTGGTTCTCTATTGAAAACTTAAATATCCTGTTTTAGGTACAAGCCAACTGACCCTCCCTGAGATCCAGCCAGGGAAGGTGACTGCTGCTTGCAAATACTTCGTGTAGGAAAGCCCTTATTGGACCTAGAAACTGTTGGGATAAAGGTTCTGGAAAAAAAGTCCTGGGAGCTCCTGAAGCTGTTGGCAACTGGAGGAAGCTCTAGAAGGACAGCACTAAACCTCCTGAAGTGCTACAGTATTCCCTCTGTCCCTGAAAAAGTGAGTGTGTCTGGGGAGTGCTTCAACTCCCCAGAAGTCATCCTCAGAAGTCATGTGTGCACATCTCCCGGGCACTGTCACCAGCACAGACCTCATGGCCTTGCGAAATCCCACGGAGTCCCCAGCACTTTGCATTTCCAGCAGGGTAAGAGCAATTACAGCAGCACCTGGAGCCAGATACCCTGGGAGTGGTTTATCCAGCTCCCGGGCTGCTGTCAGACAATCCTTTATTTCCACGAGCTGTGGACCTCGTTTATTTCTGATAAATTCACGTGTTGTTGGGAACATTACTCCATGAATCTTAAGAACGTGGATACGCAGAAAGAAAAATATGACCCCGGTTATTTTTTTTAATTTGGAAAAGCAACTTGTGGATTTGGAGGGATAATTCACAGCCACTGGCATAAAGGATGTAAGAAAATACAACTGATTTATGCAATGAAAGCAGTAATGAAATAACAGGCCACTAAACCCGACAAAATTAATAAAACAGAACCGAGGTGCAAACTTTGCAGCAGGTAACTTTCATCAAAGCGTGGTATTACCAAAAAAAACCCCTTAGATTATTAGGAAATATTATGGTAAAATGTTAACAGTCTTTATAATTAAACCATACTAAGATGGGATAAAATTGAACGTGTTTAAAATGTTGCTGAATGAGACAGTGACATTCTTTCTCAGTTTTCACCCTCGGCTCTGGGTTTTAACAGTTTTGCTATTGAATTTTCTGCTTTCCAGGCTGAAGACACTGTGCTCATTTGTATTTCGAAACAGTCAGTTTACTTAGGCAGCACTGTGGGCAGAAGGGAATTTTGCCTTCAACCAGACGAGCTAGGTAAGGGTTTTCACTCCATTATTTACCTTGTAAATTAGACTCCCGAGGGGAGGGGGGGCTTTCAGGCGTTTGAAATGCCGTATGCAAAAAGCCTGAACATTTGTCTCCCTTTTTTGTTTCTCCCTTTTAATATTAACCAGCCATTTTCACTGCTGGTTCTCTGCCTCAGGACAGCGCAGCAACACTTGCGAGAGACAAAAGCGAGGGAGCGGCAGCTGGGTGTGTCAGCTGGAAGGGTAAAGGCTGATAGACAAAATCATTTACTGTCATCAGCACAAGTAAGGGTTGCGCTTCACAAAACAGGAGGGACGTGTCCTTGTCGTGGAGACGGGAGGAATCTTCTCCCCACTTCTGTGAACAGCCAAAGACACAAAGTTCTTGTGTCGTGTCCTCTTCCTTTTCTTCTCTTCACCTTTCTCGCTGATAAAAAAGTTGTCTCTAGCACTCGCTTCTCCGCCGAAGTGGACTTTTGTAGTTTGTTATAGGAAAAAAAAAAAAATGGAGTAAATTAGCGATTAATTTGATGGCTTCTTGCCTGGGGGTTTCAGTATTGTTATGACTCAATCCTCCCAAAATCATGAAATTGGCTTAGTCATTAATTTTTAATTTTTTATTTTTATTTTTTTTTCCTAGACACAAACCCTGAACCCATTCCCACCCGGGTTATTCGGGACAGAGTTGGGACAGCTTCACTCTGGCATCATCTGGGCACGCAGCCTTACCTGTCACCTGCCAGAGTGACCCTTGGCACGTGCCTTTTTAGAGATGGAATTTGGACATTAGGAGGAATTTCTGTAAAGAAAGAGTGATTAAACATTGGAAGGGACTGTCCAGGGAGGTGGTGGAATCACCATCCCTGGAGCTGTTGAGGAATGCCTGGATGTGGCACTCAGCGCTCCGGGCTGGCTGACAAGGTAGGGATTGGTCACAGGTTGGACTCGATGGTCTTGGAAGGCTTTTCCAACTTAATCAAGGAATCACAGAATTATTTGGGTTGGAAAGTAGCCCTGCAGATCACCCAGTCCAATGACCTTGCCAAGGTAGGGATATCTGGAGCAGGTGACACAGGAATGTGGGCAGGTGGGGTCAGAATGTCTCCCTCAGAGGAGAGTCCACGCCCTCCTTGGGCAGCTATTCCAGAGTTGTGCCACAGAAATTCTTCCTCAAGTTGAGCTGAAACTTCTCGTGGTTTAGTTTATGGCCGTCGCTGCTTGCCCTGTTGTTGAGCACCACAGAAAAAGGTCTGGCACCAACTGGGCACAGGGTGCCCAGAGAAGCTGTGGCTCGCCCCATCCCTGGAAGTGTCCAAGGCCAGGCTTGGAGCGACCCGGTTTAGTGGAAGGTGTCTCTGACCAAGGCAGGAGGTGGAACTGGACGATCTTTAAGCTCCCTTCCAACCCAAGCCAACCCATCCCACGATTCTGTGATCCCAGCGATTATTTTATATNCCTCTCAGCCTTCTCTTCTGCAGGATGAACCCGCCCCGTTCCCTCAGCCTCTCACAGACGAGACGCCCGCCGGGGCGTTCCAGAGAAGCTTTCACGGGCCCCTCGCCCTC